>CM049883.1:707500-775000 GCA_027474115.1 Schizopygopsis malacanthus
AGTGCCCGTTCCTCCAGTGTCCGCTCCTCCAGTGCCCGTTCGTCCAGTGCCCGCTCGTACCCTGACCCACCATGACCGCCGGAGTTCCTTGACCCGTCATGGCTACCTGGGTCTGCCTGATCCGCCCTGCAAGCTTTCCTCTGTCCCTGTCCTGAACCAGCCTCCCGGGTGCCCGCCCTGGGCGATCACATGTTTGTTCCTGTTTAGTTCCGTTTGGCCCTTATTTGGTCAGTTTCCTGTGTTCTCACTATTAGTTAATCATCATTTCACTATTTCACACTTACATATATTAGCAAGATAAACGTAATGCGTATTCGGCGAGTATGGTAATACGTTGTTGGCGTGCTGTCCTGGGGAAGGGCAAAGAGCTCGGGAATGGCCCAAACCCAGTGTACCCCCCCACACAGTGTGATGAGAATTCTAGTGATATTGGTGGAGAAGGGGTGGTGGAGGGATGCTGCTTAACCATCAAATGAATGGTATGTCAGCTGTATTTATATCCGAGTGTTGATTACCTTGATTACGTACCACTTTTGTTTGATTAGGCTAAGTATCTGATGTGCTCCTCCCGAACTTTGTTAATAAAACATAATTTCATAATTTCACACTTACATATATTAGCACGATAAACAATGCGTATTTGGCGAGTATGGTAATACGTTGTTGGCGTGCTGTCCTGGGGAACCGCTCAGAGCCCGAACCCAGAATACCCCCCAAAAGCAATTGAGTACGTAGGACAGCCGCCAGACTCAGATCCCCCACAAATATGCACTTGAGATCTGGTGGGAGCTAGTTCCGAGGAGTAGCCTGTATGGCGGGCCGGGGGAGCCTATATGTGCTCTGAGGGAGCGGTTTGGCATGCATGGGTAGGCCCCACTGACCGCTGGTGTGAACTGTGTGGTTTAGGGCAACTGGTCGGGGAGGGCTCGAACCGAGGCTCAACGGTGGCTCATCGCGTTGGGACGGGTGAGCCCTGCTGCCGATGGAGGAGCAGCGTGATTAAGGTCCTGACCAGGAGGACCCAAGTTGCCTGCAGTGGGATAGTTCACGGAGTCGGCGTATGAGCCCTACTGGCCGTCAGCCCCTGCTAATCAGAGGACAGAGGGCAGTATCTGCCCGAGAGGGCCCATGAAGCCTCCAACTAGAGCACAATACTCCGTCGTCGGACGGGTGGGTCCTATCGGATTGGTAGATAAAAATAGTTTGGGACGTCCGACAAGGAGGCTCTCATGACATCCGATGGGAGATCAAGACTCATGGCATCAAATGGATGAGCCTCACTTTGGGGACGGCAAGCATAGGAGCCCAATGGGAGACCAGCGTTGACGTCTGACACGAGATCAAGACTACGATGCCAGACGGATAGCCTCGCCGGCGGGTAGGGAGAAAAGAAAACCCGGAACTGGGAGGGCTCTCGCAGCATCCGATGGAAGATTGAGACTCAGGACATTGAACAGGTAAGCCTCGCCGTGGGTGGACTGAAAGCTAAGAGTGCTTGACCGATCGGGTATGTAGCGTTCGACGGGGGTTTGATATTGTGGCGCGAGCGGATGGAAAAGATGAGTTTGTCTGGCCGGGAGTGCTATCGTATTGTTAACTCAATACTATGGACGGGTAAGTCTCGCTGAGCGAGGGACTTGAAAAGGTAAGGTTGTGGGGCCGGGAGCACCTCGCCGACGTCCGTCGGGAGATCAATACTCGCTGTGTCGGACAGGTAAAGACGGAAAAGGTCAAGTTGTGTGGTCTGGAGGCTCTCGACGACATCCGACAGGAGGTAAATACTCGCAGTCTGGATAGGTAAGTCTCGCCGGCCGCGGGATGGAAAAGGTGAGTTTGTCTGGCTGGGAGGCTCTCGCCAACGCCCGACAGGGGCACAATACACACTGTGTCGGACAGGTAAGTATCGCCAGCATGGGACTTGAAAAGGCAAGTTTGTCTGGCCGGAAGCACCTCGCTGGCATCCGACAGGAGATCAAAACTCACTGTGTCGGACAGGTAAAGACGGAAAGGTAAAGTTAGGTGGCCGGGAGGCACTCGCCATCATCTAACTGGAGATGGAAGCTCGCAGTCTGGATGTGTAAGAGTCTCCGGCCGCAGGGTGGAAAAGGTAAGTTGTCTGGCTGGGAGGCTCTGGCCAGAGTTAGACAAGGTGTGATGATTCACAGTGTCAGACGGGAGAGCCTCGCCAAGTGTGGGACTTGAAGAGGTACGTGAAAAAGGCTAGAAGGCTCGCAATAATTTTTATTATTTTATTTAATATAACCCTCGTTTAATTTGTGCCGCCTATAGGGGAAAGCTGAACAGATTATTTCAGGAACTACTGAGTTACTACTGTCGAATTTTGGATTAATTATGTAACTGAAAATCATATTTGGGTCAAAACTGTCAGTTGTTTGGTAACTAAATCTGTTGTGAAGGGTGATCTATTTAGCCCTCTGAAATGCATTTACAGATCAATGTCAGTGTCTCTAAGTTTTCAGTCAAAAACGAAATATTAAAATAGCACAGATTAAATAAAAATAACTCATGCACGTTCATATCTACAGTTGGTCCACGGTGATCAAAAACGTATTCGCAAAACAAATTTATCTTATCTAGCTTATCTATTCATTTAAGGAATGCTATGTGTAAATTAAATGCTGGTAAGAAATGCTGGTAAAAATACAGAAGATTAAGTGAGTCCACTGTGTGTTCTAGGCACGGTGTCATGGTTACATAGTGGCATTAACATCTAATGTCTTCGCGACGTCTTTTAACGACTTTTATCGACAAATACCTGCCTTTAGAGATTTTACCTGATAATTATTTGGCAACACTGATGGTTGCATGGCTAACGGAGGCCGCCTCGCGTTAGCATCTGGAAATACAAGCTAGAGGCCCGGCTACATACTTGCGCTGCGGCTGGGAGAGCCGTGGTGAAGGCTGAGGAACCGAAGCGGGAAGTGAGTGAGACTATGCTGCGGTGAGAACTGGGGCGCAGCCCAGGCTCGTTGAAGGCCTGCTGCTGCGACCTCCAGTGGAGGAGAGCGTGTGACTGGTTGAGCAGAGAGCGTGGAACTTGGCGGCCGTGTCTGGCAAAGAAAGACCAATCCTGGGGCCGGCAGATTGGCCAGAAGTTACGAGAAGATCCCCAGCATTGGTCTCGTTGTTTGGACGGAAATGTTGAGTCTGTGATGTAATAGCAAAAGGTGCCACCGAATGCTGCTTAACCGTCAAATGAATGGAGGTATGTCAGCTGTATTTATATCCGAGTGTTGATTACCTTGATTGCGTACCACTTGTGGTGGTACCCCCCCCCCCCCCCCCTTCCATCAATATCTATAATTTTTTTTATTGAGGGTTGGATTTTCCGGTGAACATATCAGTGTTGCACTTTATGGATTTATAACCTTTTCTGAAGAAACTTCACTGAAGCTGCCCACACAAAATTGCATTGTGAAATATGACAAAACTACCCCCCCCCCCTTCCATCAATATCTATAATTTTTTTATTGAGGGTTGGATTTTCCGGTGAACATATCAGTGTTGCACTTTATGGATTTATAACCTTTTCTGAAGGTTACACAAATTGTGAAATACGTGTGAAAATGAAAACCTGTGGATGAACTTCATTAGTATCTATACATTTTGTAATATATAGTCAAGTCACCTTTATTTATATAGCGCTTTTAACAATACAGATTGTGTCAAAGCACTTAACAGTATCAAATTGGAGGATAGAGAGTCAGTAATGTATAATAATAAGATTAAACACTCAATTTTCTGTTAAAATTTCATTATTGAATTCAGAGATGTCATTGTCTAGCTTATTTTAGTTTAAATAGTATCTGTGAAATCAAATTGACGATAATCGCATATATAGATTCATAAATATGTTGTTTCTTCACTGTAAAAATAAGAAATGTTTATGTTTCAATGTTGTCAATAGATCTATTGTAGGATTTCTAATTCAGTCCAAACGGTTAAATGTATGTTTTCTTTATGTGAACTCTTGGTCTATATATACTTTGATATTCTAGTATTTTCTCGTTTAGGTATTAAATGTTTTGCTTGAGATAGATTTAGTTTAAGTAGATTTAGAGTAAATTCCTTTGTATACACACATATTCACAAACTCAGAATTAGGAACATATCTCGCTTTGGATAAAGGCGTCTGCTAAATTACTAAATATAATATAATATATAAATATACAATGTACCTTTATAAGAGAGTATCTAAAACTATGTGAAAAAGATATTTCATAGGTCACTCAATCAAAAGAGTAAACACAACTACAAGCCAAGTATGCTAAGAATACTTATACTTTTATGCAGTGCTTTAAGTGGAAAAAAGAAGTGCCCCCCCCCCCCCATTTATTTATTTATATTAAATAAATAAGTACTTTTTAATAATTCACAATGTATGTATTCAATCAATCAATCAATAATTAAATAAAAGTTTTCCATACAAATTAGCACAAGTCAAGCTGCAATGCCAAACAGGACCACAGGGAGACGCCAAAGAGCACATAACCAAAAACGTTATAGCTTATATTTGTTTAGTACATTTTTTAATTCATGTAAAAACTAAAATCAATTGTAAAACTGAAAGTAATTTTTTAACTATGTTCAGCATGGTGGGCTGCGTTTGGATTCGTGACGGGCCGCATGCGGTCCGCGGGTTGAGAACCTCTGGTATAGATGTGGCGAGGGGGGCGTGGTTCAGCGAAGTCTGCAGCGGGAGAAGGACTCAGGAGACAGCGGTAAGTAAGTGGGTCAAGTGCAAAATGAGGAACACCTGTGTCTGATTGCAGTAATTGGCGTGGAGACCAGATAAAAGCCACAGTGGAACAGGAGTTCAGAGAGAGACGGAGTGAAGACTCGGGCGCACGGTCTGTGAGAGGGAGACAGCCGGAACGAATGCTGAGAGTGATCGCTGAGACAACCGAGAGAGTTGATGTCTTTAGGACGCGCAGAGTGCGCACCTGTTTAAGTTTATCTGTAAATAAAATTCACCCGAGTCTTCACGAGCCAACCCTGTCCGCTTCCTTCCTTCCTTACGAACTTTGTTACAATAGAGATATACTCTCTCCTCAGATTCAGTCAAATGTAGAGAAGCTGATTCAGCGGCGCTTCAGAGTACAAACGGACCCAAAACATACAGAAAAAGCAACCCAGGAGTTTTTGAAGGTTCAAAACGTGGACTATTCTGCAACGGCCGAGTCAATCTCCTGATCTCAAACTCATTGAGCTGCATTTCACTCGCTGAAGACAAAACTAAAGACAGAAAGAGCCACAAAAGACCTAGCGAAGCTTCACAAAGAAAAACCCAGTCTTCGCCTGCAAAGCATTCCCAACTAAATATTACAAATGAACATTTTATTTATGATTATATTTATTTGTCCGATTACATTTAAGCCTCTGAAAATAGCTAAACAAAAACATAATAACAAAACAAAAGGTGGGAAGAAAAGAAACACTGTAAATAAAACAACAAATTTTGTAATCGAAACTACCAACCAAAAGAAAAAGATCGTTGGCATTACAACACATACACTCTCTCCTATCCTAGTGTGTCTGATTCAGTGGAAATATCTGCACAATGTATGTCACAAAACACATTTACCTGATCACGCCTAAACAACCACACACAACGTGATGAACGGACAAAACTGCACTAACAAAAGATGCTTCAACAAATATTCAACACTTCTTCTATAAACCACCACCAACACAGTTACTAACCTCACATTTAAACACTGTTTAAAACCCAATCAACTCAAATCTAATTCCAAACTGTTTTAAAGTGTTCACAAAGTTTTGGAAATCTTCTCAGAATGCTCTTTTTGCACACAATCCATCAAACAATTAGCTCTTAACGATGAAAAATGTAAAACACTGCTATTGAGTCTTCAGCATGTTCAATGCACGGCGCTTTGTCGGTCATGCACACATACATGTGCACAAATACTGTACACTTATTATATTTACAGAAAATACAAGGGGAAAAATACTTTTTCTGATTTCCAAACGAAGCTGTTTTCATGCACTAATAGGTAAATGTATGAGACATTATAAATGGCAGTGTTTTCTAAACGAACCACAACTTTAATGAGATCGGGTTAATCTAATGTAAAGAAGAGATCTGAGAGCAAAGCTGTAAAGTGCACTCAGAAGTGAACTATTACACAATAAATATATGTCCGTTGTGCAACAGACAAAAAATGACACAAATTATTCAGAATTGCTGATGTGATGTGATGACACGTGTGAAAATTATGGGGAGCAGCACATTCTTCCACTTTAACGGCCGTCAATTAAATATGTAAAATATTGCATAATAATAAAGACCCTCCCACCAGCATGGACTCTCCACCCAGAAGGAAAATGCCTTTATAAAGACACTGATCTTCTGACTAAAACCATCCGAAAACGACTTTACAGAAGAACACCTGACACTCATCGCTGGTAAGATGAAATATGATCCAATTACCTACATTAATAATCTCAATCACTAAACTCTTTAGCGTTTGTATTTAATTATGTTAGTATTTTTAACATTATGATGAGTGATTGACTTTTTAGCGCTTCAGAAAACAACTGTTAAGTAGAGTTTAATACTTATAAATATATGACCCATCATAAATATATGTTAGCTGATGAAAAGCATTTTAACAATATCAATGTAGCTTTTAAATGTTATTATTTTAAATTCTGACAGACTTTGCTTTGAAAAGGCTAAAGAAATGTCTGGAAAAAATTGGGTTGTCCTTGTTGCTGGCTCAAAGGACTGGGGAAACTACCAACATCAGGTTTGTCCTTTTATTTGTTATATTCTTTATTTTCAAGACACATTTCTCAAGGTGTGCTGAAGCAGAGTTTCTATATGACAGCAACATGTGAACATGTAAACTATCTGTTTTTTATTTGTATTTTAGGCCAATGTGTGCAGCTTATATCAGATCATTAAGAAACATGGGATTCCTGAGGAGCAGATTGTGGTGATGATGTACGATGACATCGCTCAGAATAAACAGTGAGTAATTTGATCTTAATCTGGTGCTGAACGTACTGCTAATTAGTAATGCTAGAACAACAGCGTAATGGACCTCGTCACATTCCCGGGCTTCTCAAAAGCAAACGAGGGCTGTCATAGAGGGGTGAAAGAAAGTCTATACAGTAAACATGAGTTTTGCTTTCCAGTTTGATACAAGGAAAAAATACCAAAAAAATGCTCGATAAACAATGACATTCCCACGACTTTCCAAAAGAGAGATTGATTATGGAAGTCAGAAGAGAGAAATATTTTCCGTCACTCCCTCAGCCGTGTTTTAGAAACACCCTCATAACAGCGCTAGCAAGCTTTTTGTGATTTAATGTCAAGCTCATATAACACAAGCTATAGTAATATGATCAGAACAGTATAAATGTACAGCTCAGACGAATAGTATATTTATATATATTTTTAAGTGAAATAAAAATCTTTCGTAGATTGAATAATTCTGTAAACGTGTCATCACAGTAAAATTTAGTTTAGTTTAATTGATCTATGTAGCACATTTAATAATGACAGTGTCAACCAAAGTGCTGTACAAAATTAAAAGACATACATAAAACAACTAGCCATATAAAACAATTAAAGATGGAGTGAGATCTGATACTTATGGAAAATCACAGTTAAAGGAAGAAGATAAAGGAGAACAAAACAGGGCCTAAAACGGAGCCCTGTGGTACGCCACGTCTACATTACAGCACTAGATAGATGGAGCTGATCGTGTTTAACATGTTCCTTTACTTCCCTCTCTGCAGAAACCCAGATAAAGGAGTCGTTGTCGGTGCGGTAACTGAATTAGGAGACGTGTACAGAGGAGTTCCAAAGGACTACACTGGAAAGGTAACATTTGTAATGTTAAATATTGTTTTGATGTTTTTATTCAATTTCTGAGCAAAATGATATCTTATGACAATAATGATCAATTATGGTAACGATGATCTTAAAGGATGTGACCCCCGAAAACTTCCTTGCTGCTCTTCAAGGGAAGGGCACTGGAAAAAAAGTCATACAAAGGTTTGTTTGTTTGTTGAGATATCTTTTAATACTATCAATATGCCTGTGTATCTATCTATCCATCCATCTAGTTTGATAGAAATTGCTATACAATTTCTATGAATTAGATCATGGCATCACCACCTACTGGTCAAAAAGCAATTCTATTACATTCTAAATAATTTTACATGAGAATTTTGGAAACTGCTTTGTCTACAATTATCATACTATGTACCATATGTATGTACTATAATAATTATATACTATGTACCACTGTAACGCATCTGCCGCTTGCTTGGCCCCATAATCAGGCTACTGCTTTCAGTTAATATGGCTTTGTAGCTAAAATGAAGAACCATTATTATTTTCATTTAATGCAGTGGACCGAATGACAACATATACATCTACATGACCGGTCTGGGAAAAGAAGCACGTTTGAATTTCCTGAGAAGTCAGTAAGTATAAAAAGCAAAGACTGAAGAGACCAAAATATAATGTTCTGGGTAAAGTTCAGACCACTCATTTAAGTACCGACACGGTTATCCTGTTAAAGCACTATCACACCGTTTTAGATTGACTCATGTAATAGTGCATAATATTTCCATTCACAACTGAATACATAAATCTAGAGCAAAATACAAAACTGAGACATTTAATCCTTTCAGTGACGCACTTCACTCGTCAGCTCTAAAATCAGCTGCAAATACACTTAATTGCTGATTTTAAAATGTTGAAATTTCATATAAAAAAATAAATAAAAATGAAAATGTAATTAATAAGATTGTTTTTTTTAAGTGTACTATAAAATAATTGTATTTTATTATATATACTCTTTTTTATTTTAAATTATAATAGTAATAGTACACTTATTTATTATTTAGTTTATTGTTTTATATTTAAAAAAATTAACTAACTAAATAAAGTACATTATTATAATTTTTTATATGTATTTATAGTTATATTTAATGAGTCACACTATGTTTTATTACAGCTTTGTTCTAAGGATTTCATTGATGCAATCAAAAACATGAGTGAAAAAACAACAATTCTCAAAGTATGTATTCAATTAATGTTTACAAAACTTTTTAATGTATATTCTATAGAATTAAAAAGAGAGAGAGAGAGAGCGAGAGAGAGAGAGAGAGAGAGAGAGAGAGAGAGAGAAAGAGGGAGAGAGAGAGAGAGAGAGCGAGAGAGAGAGCGAGAGAGAGCGAGAGAGAGAGAGAGAGAAAGAGGGAGAGAGAGAAAGAGGGAGAGAGAGAGAGAGAGAGCGAGAGAGAGAGCGAGAGAGAGAGAGAGAGAGAGAAAGAGGGAGAGAGAGAGAGAGAGAGAGAGAAAGAGGGAGAGAGAGAGAGAGAGAGCGAGAGAGAGAGCGAGAGAGCGAGAGAGAGAGAGAGCGAGAGAGAGAGAGCGAGAGATAGAGAGCGAGAGAGAGAGAGAGAGAGAGAGAGAGAGATGGATTTTGTTTAATAACATATTGAACTTAAAGATCATTTGCTGCTAAAAGTCCAAATGTGATAATCTTACTTAACAAATCCCAATCTTTCAATAGAAGGTAAAATCCGAACCTTGTGATTCTTCTTGCTTCTCTTTTTGTTCTAGCATCTTTCCCAACAGTTATAACAGAACCGCTTTCACAAGAGCTACTGCAAAGCTTTCAAAAGGGCCAGAAACTATCTGTAAATGCCTTTTATCAGCGCCCTTGCTCTAAAAGCTATAACAAAACACCCTGTTTTCTTTCAAATGCTTTCATTAATCGTGTTTGTTATCACTTCAATCACTTTACAATGCACACTTGACTGACTGCTTCACTTCCACTTTAAGTAAAGAGAATGAGTTAATGATCTCTAATCATTCGTCCACACGTATATGTGCTGCAGATGGTGATATTCATGACCAGCAGTTGCTCTGCATCGATGTTCGGAGGCCTTGACGATGTTAAAGGTAAGGGTAAGGGGAAAAAACAAACGAGGGCCCTGTCTTATGTTGGGCTCACACTAGTTTTTATTTGAAAGCATTGTGTCCATAATTACGACGGCGTTTTAGTGCCACATAACAAAGAATTCTCGAAACAAATTTAACTATATTCTCGTAATATTTCGAGTTTATCTCGTAATTTTGACTTTATTCTCTTTAATCTCGTAATCTTTGATTTTTTTATTTAATGTGGCATTAAAACACCGTCGTACAAGATTGTAAATTTAAAAATAATAATAAAGTTCTGTTCTGAATCTGTCACTCAGTCTATGCATTGGCTGCATGTGACACATTTGTCCAGAGCACTCCCAGTGATTACGACGAGAAGTTGAAAATCTACCTCTCTGATAAATTCTCATCTGCTTGGTTGAAGTTCGTCTATAAGGTATGTGTTTTCTGTCAATGACCTTTAAACTGTGCATGGCATTAATAGGTTAAAATTCTGATTGAATTAGTCACAAAGTAGACATGACAAATGTGTGTATTTCTCTTTATAGTCACAGGCTAACTTTAATACAGCAACATTCCAAGAGATGGTAACTGGTTATATTAAAGCCAGTCAAGCTCCCTTCCCCCACCAGTTTGGGAACAAGGTATTAAACATTTGCTTTACACAATGAGAGCATTTAAGTGGTTTTTCATTATTTTAGCATAACGGGACATTAACACACATATAACTCTATTCACAAGGTCCATGAATGCTGTACTTTTTCTAAACTATTTTGTTCATTTGTTTTCTTTAGGCTATCGGTTCCTGTTACCTCAGTGAGTTTCTGCAAAAATGAACACCAACGAGCTGATCAAACCGTGTGGGCGCATGGAAAAGAGTAATCTAATGACCTTTTGTGCTGGTTTCTTGTTTCAGAATTTTTGATTTACATTGATTGAAAGATAACAATATAATTGACAAGGTTTTTGGTTTGGGGTTGATTTTTTTCATTTTGAAACAAGTGTTTTTATGTTAATCAAGGCTGCAGTTGTTTGATCCAAAATAGAGCCTTAAATAGTAATATTATGAAGTATTTTGAAATCAATAAAACTTGGAATATGGGTAAAAGTTCATTGATTGCATGTGTTATTTATTATGCTTCTGTAATTCTGCTGCAGGGTCTTACGGTGCATTTAGGCTCTGGTTCGTTTGTTCGCTGGGAACTGAAACCATGATCGTGATCTTTTCATTAGTCACAGTAAAGTGAGCGTGGTCTGTGTGCAGAGTGATATACATTTAAACCAGTGGTTTTCAACCTTTTATGGACCAGCACCCTCTATTCATTATCCAGGTCCCTTACCTCTGGTTACACAGACGAGGTTTAAGACTAGTCCCAGATTAAAATGCATGTTTGAGCCGTCTCAACTAAAAATATCTTGCTCTGACGTATCTTAAACTATGACGGTGCCATTGATCTTTCTCTAGATGCACACCTGTAACATGTTCTTCTAAGCATTTTTATAAAAGCAGCTTAAATATCTTAATTTAACTAAGGCCTAGTCTGGCTTAAGCTAAGCCCTGTCTGTAAAATTAGTGTCCTTTAATTAAAGATCATGTTCCATAAAGACATTTGTACATTCCCTACCATAAATATATATATACAACTTAATTATTGATTATTAATATGCACTGCTAAGAACTTCATTTAAACAACTTTAAAGATGATTTTCTTAATATTTAGATGTTTTTGCACCCTCAGATTCCATATTTTCAAATATTGTCCGATCATAATAAACCACACATCAATGGAAATATAATTTATTCGTCTGGATTCACCTGCAGCTGCTCGTGAGCATCTCTGATCCGCGTCTCCTCGTCCTCCAGGAGCTTCTGATGGACCGTTTCATCATGAAGCCGCCGCTGCTCCTCCTCCAGCTGTCTCTGAGAAGCAGATTTCTAATAAAACACAAAGATGAAATCATGAGTTATCATTATGATTCCACAACTTAGCCAAACGCTTGATCTCACCTCCAAAAGTCACTCAGACCACAAAACACTTCATATGTCTCAAAACAAGGCTTTTTCAGCATAACACTGGGAACAATTCTCATTCAGAAAACAAACACTTCATTTATAACACGAAATATTTCGCGAAACGCCATTTTAAGTCCCGTTCTGAATCAAATGATTCGCGATCCGATTGGAGCGCTTCAAAACAGTGAATCATTTTTGCGACGCAATTTAACAGAATCAGAGTTCCGTTGATAATGTTCTTTGTTTGCTTTCTCTATATAATTTATTCGTTGTCTGAATCACCGGGAAATTAAATCATTATAATTAATAGGCCAATTATCTCTCTCTGTGTCTGTGTGTGTGTGTGTGTGTGTGTCTCTCTCTCTCTGTGTGTGTGTGTGTGTGTGTGTCTCTCTCTCTCTCTGTGTCTGTGTGTGTGTGTGTGTGTGTGTCTCTCTCTCTCTCTGTGTGTGTGTGTGTGTGTCTCTCTCTCTGTGTGTGTGTGTCTCTCTCTCTCTGTGTCTGTGTGTGTGTGTGTGTCTCTCTCTCTCACTGTGTGTGTGTGTGTGTGTCTCTGTGGTGTGTGTGTGTTGTGTGTGTGTGTGTGTCTCTCTCTCTCTGTGTGTGTGTGTGTGTCTCTCTCTCTGTGTGTGTGTGTCTCTCTCTCTGTGTGTGTGTGTGTGTGTGTGTCTCTCTGTGTGTGTGTGTTGTGTGTTGGTGTGTGTGTGTGTGTGTGTCTCTCTCTCTCTCTGTGTGTGTGTCTCTCTCTCTCTGTGTGTGTGTGTGTGTGTGTGTGTCTCTCTCTCTGTGAAAAAACCCATTAAGTTCAAATAAGCTTTAATTAGATACTATATAATTAGATAATCTGATTTATAAGAAACAACTCAAATCAAATCTAATTTTTACATTCAAACCATACGGGACCAAAGTTTTTAATGTGGGATTGATCATGTTTGTGATTGTTGGTGGTCAATTATTGATCGTGAATCATGTGTTTTCTTAATATAAAATTAATTTCTCCAGACTCTACCCCCTAGTTAATATAAAATTAAGAAATAGTATTTTAGTTGTTTGCTGTAATAACAATACTTTAGTGTGCAGTTAAATTCTCCAATTTTTACATGCATACATGCCTATTATAAATCTGTGCTTTGTATGATCATACATATCCAACATGTACTCTAATGTTGCTGCAAAATCCATGTGTAGTGTGAAAAGAGCAAACGCTTAGAAGAATATCTTACCAGAAAAGACCATCTCATGCAAGCTAGAGACAGAAGATAGATTCAGTTCTGATGCCTCATATACTGAGCGGCCTCCCCCTATTGGACACATCAGGAACAACAGGGCGTAAAACTGCCGTAGATCTGTCTTGCTCCAGGTCTGCAGCCTCCCCCTCCTCGCTCATCTGCGCTCAGAGGAGAAACACCAGCAGTCCAGCAGAGGACAGCATTTCATTAAAACATCGCCATGTGCCTTCAGTACAAATTCTGTGTGTGTCTCTCTCTCTCTCTCTGTGTGTGTGTCTCTCTCTCTCTCTCTGTGTGTGTGTGTGTCTCTCTCTCTCTGTGTGTGTGTGTGTGTGTGTGTGTGTCTCTCTCTCTCACTGTGTGTGTGTCTCTCTGTGTGTGTGTCTCTCTCTATCTCTCTGTGTGTGTGTGTGTGTGTGTCTCTTTCTGTGTGTCTCTCTCTGTGTGTGTGTGCGTGTGTCTCTCTCGCTCTGTGTGTGTGTGTGTCTCTCTTTCTCTGTGTGTGTGTGTGTGTGTGTGTGTGTGTGTGTGTGTGTCTCTCTCTCTCTGTGTGTGTGTGGGGTCTCTCTCTGTGTGTGTGTGTGTGTGTCTCTCTCTGTGTGTGTGTGTGTCTCTCCTCTCTCTCCTGTGTGTGTGTGTCTCTCTCTCTCTCTCTCTGTGTGTGTGTGTCTCTCTCTCTCTCTCTCTATGTGTGTGTGTCTCTCTCTCGCTCGCTCTCTGTGTGTGTGTGTGTGTGTCTCTCCTCTCGCTCTCTCTGTGTGTGTGTGTCCTCTCTCGCTCTCTCTCTCTGTGTGTGTGTGTGGTGTGTGTCTCTCTCTCTCTGTGTGTGTGTGTGTGTGTGTCCTCTCTCTTTCTCTGTGTGGGTCTGTGTGTCTCTCTCTCTCTCTCTCTGTGTGTGTATATCTCTCTGTGTGTGTGTGTGTGTGTGTGTGTGTCTCTCTCTCTCTCTCTCTCTCTCTGTGTGTGTGTGTGTGTGTGATAGGACACACTGTGTGTGTGTTCTTGCAGAAGCAGGGTCTGTGTGTGTCTCTCTCTCTCTCTCTCTCTGTGTGTATATCTTTCTGTGTGTGTGTGTGTGTGTGTGTGTGTGTGATAGGAGCCCTGCACGGGCCTAAAATATAGGCCCTAGCCCGGCCCGTGTCCGACAGAATTACCAGCCCGAGTCCGACCCGAGACCGTATTTTTTTTCCTTCTCCCAAAACAGCTTTGGAATTCTTCCACAGACCGGTAGCGGGTCGCGACCCGGTGGTTGGGGACCTCTGAAAGTATTCTGTTTACTTCAGTTCTATCACGCAGGAAAAGAGTGTGTACGGTCCAGTGTGTGGCGCTGCATGCATTATTATGTTGTTTATTGTTTAATGATCTTAAATATGTGTGTGACGAGGTTTAAAGTTCAGGCCTGTGTGACCGGCTCTAATTAATTTTCTGTTAGGCGATATGAATGGATTTCGAAGAACGACAGGTTGGAGATGCTTTTCTTTGTGTTATAAGCCTTACACATTAGGCCTATTTTTGCAATGGTTTTAAAAAAAGTGGTGGTGACAATCGACTGGGAGAATAATACTAGTGGGCACATGTCCCAACTACCCCACCCCAAACATTCAGCTTTGAAAGTCATCCCATAAACCTTCCTTAGGTTAACCTGAAACTGGTAAGTTTCTGAAGAAATAAGGTCTCACACGCATATTCATAAAGAATGAATCACTCTTTTGGAAATGTATTTAGAACAATAACCCCTTCCATGGTGCTGTCGATTTTTTTTTTTCTTTTGATACTTTGGTGATTTCTTAAGTATAGGTGGGAGTGAAAATGTAATGCATCCATTGATTGTAAAACCTGTGATTTCTAAACCTGATTCCTCTTGTAGGCTTGGAACCTATATGTACAAAATTAACATATTTGTGAGAATGTTTAAATCCTGCTATTATCTGCATCACTGCTCATTTTTATTAGAAAACAAATTGTTTAAATGCATGTAGGCATTGTGACTTGTAGTTTTGATCTTTGATTTACCTTGACCTATATTAGTTTCCCGAACAGCACGACCACTGGATGATCATCTAAACAAGATAAAAGAAAAGCACACAGAATTATGCTGACAATACATATTGACTTGGATTACTTTAAACTCTTCTCAGTTTAATGTTTAATTATATAGTTGAATTAACTTTGTTTAAACAACACAGCAGCATGTCGTTAAAATCATGTGTGTACAGCACTATTTCAAATTGCCATCTCGGTGCTTACATCCTCACAAATGACAAAGTTTGTGCTCCTTGCACACAGGCCTGGAGCACTGGACATGTCAGCTTCTGACTTTTCTGTCTTTGGCAGCAGGCAGATCCTGCACCTCTTTCTCTTCAATTTGCCCTCCTGTCAGATGTCCTCCTGTGGCCGGTTGGTGGCATTTTGTTTTTCTTTCCCACATCTTCCCATCTTGCCTCTGTAATATGGTATTGAAGGTGGGGCGTGCCCTCCAAGCGTCTCTTCATATGACATGACAAGATCTTTGATCAGCTCCTTGATGAATAGATGTCCTGCATTGGTCAAACCACCCAAGTAATCAGGATATTGTGCCTGCCGGCAATCACACATGTGCCCATAGGACTATTAATAGAATATTAGGGGATGTCTTGGAGTCCAGGGCCCGCTCCTCCAGTGTCCGCTCCTCCAGTGCCCGTTCGTCCAGTGCCCGCTCGTACCCTGACCCACCATGACCGCCGGAGTTCCTTGACCCGTCATGGCTCCCTGCCTGATCCGCCCTGCAAGCTTTCCTCTGTCCCTGTCCTGCACCAGCCTCCAGGGTGCCCCGCCCTGGGCGATCACATGTTTTTTCCCGTTTAGTTCCGTTTGGCCCTTATTTGGTCAGTTTCCTGTGTTCCCACTATTAGTTAATCATCATTTCACGATTTCACACTTACATATATTAGAAAGATAAACGTAATGCGTATTCGGCGAGTATGGTAATACGTTGTTGGCGTACTGTCCTGGGGAAGGGTAAAGAGCTCGGGAATGGCCCAAACCCAGTGTACCCCCCCACACAGTGTGATGAGAATTCTAGTGATATTGGTGGAGAAGGGGTGGTGGAGGGTTGCTGCTTATCCGTCAAATGAATGGAGGTATGTCAGCTGTACTTATATCCGAGTGTTGATTACCATGATTGCATACCACTTTTGTTTGATTAGGCTAAGTATCTGATGTGCTCCTCCCGAACTTTTTAATAAAACATAATTTCACACTTACATATATTAGCACGATAAACATAAGCGGGTTGGCATGCATGGGTAGGCCCCACCGACCGCTGGTGTGAACTGTGTGGTTTAGGGCGACTGGTCGGGGAGGGCTCGAACCGAGGCTCAACGGTGGCTCATCGCGTTGGGACGGGTGAGCCCTGCTGCCGATGGAGAAGCAGCGTGATTAAGGCCCTGACCAGGAGGACCCGAGTTGCCTGCAGTGGGATAGTTCACAGAGTCGGCGTGTGAGCCCTACTGGCCGTCAGCCCCTGCTAATCAGAGGACAGAGGGCAGTATCTGGCCGAGAGGGCCCATGAAGCCTCCAACTAGAGCACAATACTCCGTCGTTACACGGGTGGGTCCTATCGGATTGGTAGATAAAAATAGTTTGGGACGTCCGACAAGGAGGCTCTCATGACATCCGATGGGAGATCAAGACTCACGGCATCAAATGGATGAGCCTCAATTTGGGGACGGCAAGCGTAGGAGCCCAACGTGAGACCAGCGTTGACGTCTGACACAAGATCAAGAGTACGATGCCAGACGGATAGCCTCGCCGGCGGGTAGGGAGAAAAGAAAACCCGGAACTGGGAGGGCTCTCGCATGCATCCAATGGGAGATTGAGACTCAGGACATTGAACGGGTAAGCTTCGCCGTGGGTGGACTGAAAGCTAAAAGTGCTTGACCGATCGGGTATGTAGCGTTCGATGGGGGTTTGATATTGTGGTGCGAGCGGATGGAAAAGATGAGTTTGTCTGGCCGGGAGTGCTATCGTATTGTTAACTCAATACTACGGACGGGTAAGTCTCGCCGAGCGAGGGACTTGAATAAGTAAGGTTGTCTGGCCGAGAGCACCTCGCCGGCGTCCGTCGGGAGATCAATACTCGCTGTGTCGGACAGGTAAAGACGGAAAAGGTCAAATTGTGTGGTCTGGAGGCTCTTGCCGACATCCAACAGGAGGTAAATACTCGCAGTCTGGATAGGTAAGTCTCGCCGGCCGCGGGATGGAAAAGGTGAGTTTGTCTGGCCGGAAGCACCACGCTGGCATCCGACAGGAGATCAAAACGCACTGTGTCGGACAGGTAAAGACAGAAAGGTAAATTTAGGTGGCCGGGAGGCACTCGCCATCATCTAACTGGAGATGGAAGCTCGCAGTCTGGATGTGTAAGAGTCTCCGGCCGCAGGGTGGAAAAGGTAAGTTGTCTGGCTGGGAGGCTCTGGCCAGAGTTAGACAAGGTGTGATGATTCACAGTGTCAGACGGGAGAGCCTCGCCAAGTGTGGGACTTGAAGAGGTACGTGAAAAAGGCTAGAAGGCTCGCAACAATTTTTATTTTTTTATATTTTTGGGCCATAGGTCAAAAGGTAAGATTGCTGGGCTGGAAGACTTGCGGCATCTGACAGGAGTTTGATACTCATGGCATCAGATGGATAAGCCTCGCCGGTAGTTGAAAGGAAACGTATTCACTCAACAGTGAAGACTCACGCAGCATTTGACGGGGGCTCCGTACTTGCGACATTGGACGTGAGAGTTGGTCAATAGTCAGACGGAAACGCAAGGTTGCTCGACCGGGATGCCAGCCAGGTGCTAAGATCCACGATTTATCATGAATTGCATGATCAATGTCCTACTATTGGGAGAGAATTTGTTGAAGGGAATTGGGGTGTTTATGGTTGAAACGGGGAGTTATACGGAGCTGACGATCGATTAGAAAGTGTTTCTTACCCCAGAATTCCCTAGCAGCCACTCCGATGGGCTAGTTCTGAGATGGTGGTCAACGAAAGATCTGGTCATGAACCCTCGTTTAATTTGCGCCGCCTATAGGGGAAAGCTGAACAGATTATTTCAGAAACTACTGAGTTACTACTGTCAAATTTTAGATTAATTATGTAACTGAAAATCATATTTGGGCCAAAACTGTCAGTTGTTTGGTAACTAAATCTGTTGTGAAGGGTGATCTATTTATCCCTCTGAAATGCATATACAGATGGTCAGTGTCTCTAAGTTTTCGGTCAAAAACTAAATATTAAAATAGCACAGATTAAATAAAAATAACTCATGCACGTTCATATTTACTGTTGGTCCACGGTGATCAAAAATGTATTGGCAAAACAAATTTATCTTATCCAGGTTATCTATTCATTTAAGGAATGCTATGTGTAAATTAAATGCTGGTAAGAAATGCTGGTAAAAATACGGAAGATTAAGTGAGTCCAGTGTGTGTTCTGGGCACGGTGTCATGGTTACATAGTGGCATTAACATCTAATGTCTTCACCACGTCTTTTATCGACAAATACCTGCCTTTAGAGATTTTACCTGATAATTATTTGGCAACACTGATGGTTGCATGGCTAACGGAGGCCGCCTCGCGTTAGCATCTGGAAATACAAGCTAGAGGCCCGGCTACATACTTGCGCTGCGGCTGGGAGAGCCGTGGTGAAGGCTGAGGAACCGAAGCGGGTTCTGCTGCTGCAACCTCCGGTGGAGGAGAGTGTGTGGCTGGTTGAGCAGAGAGCGTGGAACTTGGCGGCCGTGTCTGGCAAAGAAAGACTGATCCTGGGGCCGGCAGATTGGCCAGAAGTTACGAGAAGATCCCCAGCATTGGTCTTGTTGTTTGGACAGGAATGTTGAGTCTGTGATGTAATGGCAAAAGGTGCCACCGAATGCTGCTTAACCGTCAAATGAATGGAGGTATGTCAGCTGTATTTATATCTGAGTGTTGATTACCTTGATTGCGTACCACTTGTGTTTGATTAGGCTAAGTATCTGACGTGCTCGTCCCGAACTTTGTTAATAAAACATCATTTATTCTTATGACCTGTTTTGTTTTTATTCATCATGTCGTTTGCTCCTTGATTTCCCTGTCTTTATAAGTCCTGTGTTCTTCCCTGGTCCTTTGTCTGCTGTTATATGTCTTCTAGATGTCTCTAAGTTTGAAAGGATTAAAGATTGTTTTGTTCAAGTTTATCCCCGTCTCCTCGCTCCTTCGTCCCCAGCGCACCGTGACACATATTCATTGTAAATTAATTTCCAGTGAATATTCCAGATGTTTTTTAGCTTGTTAACTATTTTAAAGAATATTTTGATATCTTGTATTAGCCAGAAGCCACCCTCTCTAAAAGGCTGGCATAAAATTATATGTTTTATTTCCTTCATATTTTTTGTTATTTCAGATGTATTTTTCATTCATTCATCTATTTAAATTGAATTTTCATACTTGGTATTGTAATTATTAATTTTCCTCCCTTTTCTATATGTGTCATATTTGTTGTTTTGTTAAAATAAAATATATTATTTTGAGTATTGAATTGAATTGTATAGGTTATTTTAATCTATAATGTATTTATAGATTAATAAATAAAATAAAAAACTGTTAAAAGAATCTGCTTGAAAATTGGTACAAAATGTTCCTAGAATCAAAAAACAAAACAAAACTGTGATTATGTGAGACTCAAGAGACTTCATGAGGGCTGTTTTTAAGTTTATGAAGAAACTTCACCGAAGCTGCCCACACAAAATGCATTGTGAAATATGACAAAACTACCCCCCCCCCCCCCTTGTGAATGTTGTTAACTATATTAACTATATGTAACTACTGTATTTCTATATTGTAAGTAAAATAATAAATTGATGGTGGCTGTTTTTAACATCTCAGTATCTTCCATTGTCACTTGATGGATTTAAAACCTTTTTTGAAGAAACTTCACTGAAGCAGCCCACACAAAATGCATTGTGAAATATGACAAAACTGCCCACCCCCCCATCAATATTTATAAATGTTTTTCTTGAGGGTTGGATTTTCTGGTGAACATACTGTACAGTGTTACAGTTGATGGATTTATAACCTTTTCTGAAGGTTACACAAATTGTGAAATACGTGTGAAAATGAAAACCTGTGGATGTACTTCATTAGTATCTATACATTTTGTAATATATAGTCAAGTCACCTTTATTTATATAGCGCTTTTAACAATACAGATTGTGTCAAAGCACTTAACAGTATCAAATTGGAGGATAGAGAGTCAGTAATGTATAATAAAAAGATTAAACACTCAATTTTTCAGTTTCATTATTGAATTCAGAGATGTCATTGTCTAGCTTATTTTAGTTTAAATAGTTTCTGTGAAATCAAATTGACGATAATCGCATATATAGAAAGCATAAATATTTTACATTTCTTCACTGTAAAAAAAGATATATTTATGTTTCAATGTTGTCAATAGATCTATTGTAGGATTCCTAATTCAGTCCAAACAGTTAAAAAATTTATGTTTTCTTTATGTGAACTTAACATATACTTGGTTTATATATACTTTGATATTCTAGTATTTTCCCGTTTAGGTATTAAATGTTATGCTTGAAATAGCTTTAAGTAGATTTAGAGTAAATTCCTTTGTATACACAAATATTCACAAACTCAGAATTAGGAACATATCTCGCTTTGGATAAAGGCGTCTGCTAAATGACTAAATATAATATAATATATAAATATACAATGTACCTTTATAAGAGAGTATCTAAAACTATGTGAAAAAGATATTTCATAGGTCACTCAATCAAAAGAGTAAACACAACTACAAGCCAAGTATGCTAAGAATACTTATACTTTTATGCAGTGCTTTAAGTGGAACAAAGAAGTGCCCCCCCCTCATTTATTTATTTATATTAAATAAATTAGGACTTTTTAATAATTCACAATGTATGTATTCAATCAATCAATCAATAATTAAATAAAAGTTTTCCATACAAATTAGCACAAGTCAAGCTGCAATGCCAAACAGGACCCCAGGGAGACGCCAAAGAGCACATAACCAAAAACGTTATAGCTTATATTTGTTTAGTACATTTTTTATTTAATGTAAAAACTAAAATCAATTGTAAAACTGAAAGTTATTTTTTAATTATGTTCAGCATGGTGGGCTGCGTTTGGATTCGTGACGGGCCGCGGATTGAGAACCTCTGGTATAGAGATATACTCTCTGCTCAGATTCAGTCACATGTAGAGAAGCTGATTCAGCGGCGCTTCAGAGTACAAACGGACCTAAAACATACAGAAAAAACAACCCAGGAGTTTTTGAAGGTTCAAAAAGTGGAATATTCTGCAACGGCCGAGTCAATCTCCTGTTCTCAACCTGATTGAGCTGCATTTCACTCGTTGAAGACAAAACTAAAGACAGAAAGAGCCACAAACAAACAACAACTGAAGTCAGCTGCAGTAAAGACCTAGAAAAGCGTCACAAAGAAGAAACCCAGGCTCTGCTGATGTCCATGAGTTACAGACTTAAGGCAGTCTTCATCTGCAAAGCATTCTCAACAAAATATTAAATTTTATTTATGATTATATTTATTTGTCCGATTACATTTGAGCCTCTGAAAATGACTAAACAAAAACATAATAACAAAACAAAAGGTGGGAAGAAAAGAAACACTGTAAAACTAATTTTTTAATCGAAACTACCAACCAAAAGAAAAAGATCGTTGGTATTACAACACATACACTCTCTCCTATCCTAGTGTGTCTGATTCAGTGGAAATATCTCACAATGTATATCACACAACACATTTACCTGATCAACCCCCCCCCCAACACAGTTACTAACCTCAAATTTAAATAATGTTTAAAACTAAATCAACTCAAATCTAATTCCAAACTGTTTTAAAGTGTTCACAAAGTTTTGGAAATCTTCTCAGAATGCTCTTTTTGCACACAATCCATCAAACAATTAGCTCTTAACAATAAAAAATTTAAAACACTGCTATTTACAAATTTAACATGAAATCGTCCAATTACTACTCCATATCAATCGCATACAATGAAAATACAGAATAATTAAAACAATCATGCACAATAAAAAACACATACATTTCCCCCAGAACGCTCTCACGACCCGATAGGAATTCTTCGGACCGGTAGTGAGTCGTGACCCGATAGGAATTCTTCCACGGACCGGTAGCGGGTAGCGACCCGATAGGAATTCTTCGGACCGGTAGTGGGTCGTGACCCGATAGGAATTCTTCCACGGACCGGTAGCGGGTAGCGACCCGATAGGAATTCTTCGGACCGGTAGTGAGTCGTGACCCGATAGGAATTCTTCCATGGACCGGTAGCGGGTTGCGACCCGATAGGAATTCTTCGGACCGGTAGTGGGTCGTGACCCGATAGGAATTCTTCCACGGACCGGTAGTGGGTCGTGACCCGATAGGAATTCTTCCACGGACTGGTAGTGGGTCGCGACCCGATAGGTATTCCTCCACGGACTGGGTAGCGACCCGATAGGAATTCTTCCACGGACTGGTAGCGGGTAGCGACCCGATAGGTATTCCTCCACGGACTGGGTAGTGACCCGGTAGGAATTCTTCCACGGACTGGTAGCGGGTAGCGACCCGGTAGGAATTCTTCCACGGACCGGTAGCGGGTCGCGACCCGATAGGTATTCCTCCACGGACTGGGTCGCGACCCGGTAGGAATTCTTCCACAGACTGGTAGTGGGTCACGACCCGATAGGTATTCCTCCACGGACTAGGTCGCGACCCGGTAGGAATTCTTTCACAGACCGGTAGTCGGTCGTGACCCGGTAGGAATGATTTCACGGACCGTAATGGGTCGAGAACTGGTGGGAATTCTTCCACGGACTGGTAGCGGGTAGCGACCCGGTAGGAATTCTTCCACGGACCGGTAGCGGGTCGCGACCCGATAGGTATTCCTCCACGGACTGGGTCGCGACCTGGTAGGAATTCTTTCACAGACCGGTAGTCGGTCGTGACCCGGTAGGAATGATTTCATGGACCATAATGGGTCGAGAACTGGTAGGAATTCTTCCACGGACTGGTAGCGGGTAGCGACCCGGTAGGAATTCTTTCACGGACCGGTAGCGGGTTGCGACCCGATAGGTATTCTTTCACAGACCAGTAGTCGGTCGTGACCCGGTAGGAAGGATTTCACGGACCGTAATGGGTCGAGAACCGGTAGAAATTCTTCCACAGACCGGTAGCGGGTAGCGACCCGATAGGAATTCTTCGGACCGGTAGTGAGTCGTGACCCGATAGGAATTCTTCCATGGACCGGTAGCGGGTTGCGACCCGATAGGAATTCTTCGGACCGGTAGTGGGTCGTGACCCGATAGGAATTCTTCCACGGACCGGTAGTGGGTCGTGACCCGATAGGAATTCTTCCATGGACTGGTAGTGGGTCGCGACCCGATAGGTATTCCTCCACGGACTGGGTAGCGACCCGATAGGAATTCTTCCACGGACTGGTAGCGGGTAGCGACCCGATAGGTATTCCTCCACGGACTGGGTAGTGACCCGGTAGGAATTCTTCCACGGACTGGTAGCGGGTAGCGACCCGGTAGGTATTCTTCCACGGACCGGTAGCGGGTCGCGACCCGATAGGTATTCCTCCACGGACTGGGTCGCGACCCGGTAGGAATTCTTCCACAGACTGGTAGTGGGTCACGACCCGATAGGTATTCCTCCACGGACTAGGTCGCGACCCGGTAGGAATTCTTTCACAGACCGGTAGTCGGTCGTGACCCGGTAGGAATGATTTCACGGACCGTAATGGGTCGAGAACTGGTAGGAATTCTTCCACGGACTGGTAGCGGGTAGCGACCCGGTAGGAATTCTTCCACGGACCGGTAGCGGGTCGCGACCCGATAGGTATTCCTCCACGGACTGGGTCGCGACCTGGTAGGAATTCTTTCACAGACCGGTAGTCGGTCGTGACCCGGTAGGAATGATTTCATGGACCGTAATGGGTCGAGAACTGGTAGGAATTCTTCCACGGACTGGTAGCGGGTAGCGACCCGGTAGGAATTCTTTCACGGACCGGTAGCGGGTTGCGACCCGATAGGTATTCCTCCACGGACTGGTAGCGGGTAGCGACCCGGTAGGAATTCTTCCACGGACCGGTAGCGGGTCGCGACCCGATAGGTATTCCTCCACGGACTGGGTCGCGACCCGGTAGGAATTCTTCCACAGACTGGTAGTGGGTCACGACCCGATAGGTATTCCTCCACGGACTAGGTCGCGACCCGGTAGGAATTCTTTCACAGACCGGTAGTCGGTCGTGACCCGGTAGGAATGATTTCACGGACCGTAATGGGTCGAGAACTGGTAGGAATTCTTCCACGGACTGGTAGCGGGTAGCGACCCGGTAGGAATTCTTCCACGGACCGGTAGCGGGTCGCGACCCGATAGGTATTCCTCCACGGACTGGGTCGCGACCTGGTAGGAATTCTTTCACAGACCGGTAGTCGGTCGTGACCCGGTAGGAATGATTTCATGGACCGTAATGGGTCGAGAACTGGTAGGAATTCTTCCACGGACTGGTAGCGGGTAGCGACCCGGTAGGAATTCTTTCACGGACCGGTAGCGGGTTGCGACCCGATAGGTATTCCTCCACGGACTGGTAGTGGGTCGCGACCCGGTAGGAATTCTTCCACGGACTGGTAGTGGGTCGCGACCCGATAGGTATTCTTTCACAGACCGGTAGTCGGTCGTGACCCGGTAGGAAGGATTTCACGGACCGTAATGGGTCGAGAACCGGTAGAAATTCTTCCACAGACCGGTAGTGGATCGCGACCCGGTGGTTGGGGACCTCTGAAATCAATCTGTTTACTTCAGTTCTATCACGCAGGAAAAGAGTGTGTACGGTCCAGTGTGTGGCGCTGCATGCATTATTATGTTGTTTATTGTTTAATGATCTTAAATATGTGTGACAAGGTTTAAAGTTCAGGCCTGTGTGACCGGCTCTAATATATTTTCTGTTAGGCGATATGAATGGATTTCGAAGAACGACAGATTGGAGATGCTTTTCTTTTGTGTTATAAGCCTTAAGCCTTACGTTAGGCCTGTTTTTGTGTGGTGGTGATAATTGACTGGGAGAATAATACTAGTGGGCACATGTCCCAACTACCCCACCCAAAAATTCCAGCTTTGAAAGTCATCCATAAACCTTCCTTAGGTTAACCTGAAACTGGTAAGTTTCTGAAGAAATAAGGTCTCACACGCATATTCATAAAGAATGAATCACTCTTTTGGAAATGTATTTAGAACAATAGTCCCTTCCATGGTGCTGTCGAGTTTTTTTTTTCTTTTGTTACTTTGGTGATTTCTTAAGTATAGGTGGGAGTGAAAATGTAATGCATCCATTGATTGTAAAACCTGTGATTTCTAAACCTGATTCCTCTTGTAGGCTTGGAACCTATATGTACAAAATGAACATATTTGTGAGAATGTTTAAATCCTGCTATTATCTGCATCACTGCTCATTTTTATTAGAAAACAAATTGTTTAAATGCATATAGGCATTGTGACTTGTAGTTTTGATCTTTGATTTACCTTGACCTATATTAGTTTCCCAAACAGCACGACCACTGGATGATCATCTAAACAAGATAAAAGAAAAGCACACAGAATTATGCTGACAATTCATATTGACTTGGATTACTTTAAACTCTTCTCAGTTTAATGTTTAATTTATAAGTTGAATTAACTTTTTTTTAAACAACACTGCAGCATGTCGTTAAAATCATGTGTGTACAGCACTATTTCAAATTGCCATCTCGGTGCTTACATCCTCACAAATGACAAAGTTTGCACACAGGCCTGGAGCACTGGACACGTCAGCTTCTGACTTTTCTGTCTTTGGCAGCCGGGCAGATCCTGTACCTCTTTCTCTTCAATTTGCCCTCCTGTCAGATGTCCTCCTGTGGCCGGTTGGTGGCATTTTGTTTTTCTTTCCCACATCTTCCCATCTTGCCTCTGTAATATGGTTTTGAAGGTGGGGCGTGCCCTCCAAGCGTCTCTTCATATGACATGACAAGATCTTTGATCAGCTCCTTGATGAATAGATGTCCTGCATTGGTCAAACCACCCATGTAATCAGGGTATTGTGCCTGCCGGCAATCACACATGTGCCCATAGGACTATTAATAGAATATTAGGGGATGTCTTGGAGTCCAGGGCCCGCTCCTCCAGTGTCCGCTCCTCCAGTGCCCGTTCGTCCAGTGCCCGCTCGTACCCTGACCCACAATGACCGCCGGAGTTCCTTGACCCGTCATGGCTCCCTGGGTCTGCCTGATCTGCCCTGCAAGCTTTCCTCTGTCCCTGTCCTGCACCAGCCTCCCGGGTGCCCGCCCTGGGCGATCACATGTTTGTTCCCGTTTAGTTCCGTTTGGCCCTTATTTGGTCAGTTTCCTGTGTTCTCACTATTAGTTAATCATCATTTCACGATTTCACACTTACATATATTAGCAAGATAAACGTAATGCGTATTCGGTGAGTATGGTAATACGTTGTTGGCGTGCTGTCCTGGGGAAGGGCAAAGAGCTCGGGAATGGCCCAAACCCAGTGTACCCCCCCACACAGTGTGATGAGAATTCTAGTGATATTGGTGGAGAAGGGGTGGTGGAGGGATGCTGCTTATCCGTCAAATGAATGGAGGTATGTCAGCTGAACTTATATCCGAGTGTTGATTACCTTGATTGCATACCACTTTTGTTTGATTAGGCTAAGTATCTGATGTGCTCCTCCCGAACTTTGTTAATAAAACATAATTTCATAATTTCACACTTACATATATTAGCACGATAAACATAAGCGGGTTGGCATGCATGGGTAGGCCCCACCGACCGCTGGTGTGAACTGTGTGGTTTAGGGCGACTGGTCGGCGAGGGCTCGAACCGAGGCTCAACGGTGGCTCATCGCGTTGGGACGGGTGAGCCCTGCTGCCGATGGAGGAGCAGCGTGATTAAGGCCCTGACCAGGAGGACCCGAGTTGCCTGCAGTGGGATAGTTCACAGAGTCGGCGTATGAGCCCTACTGGCCGTCAGCCCCTGCTAATCAGAGGACAGAGGGCAGTATCTGGCCGAGAGGGCCCGTGAAGCCTCCAACTAGAGCACAATACTCCGTCGTTACACGGGTGGGTCCTATCGGATTGGTAGATAAAAATAGTTTGCGACGTCCGACAAGGAGGCTCTCATGACATCCGACGGGAGATCAAGACTCACGGCATCAAATGGATGAGCCTCAATTTGGGGACGGCAAGCGTAGGAGCCCAGCGTGAGACCAGCGTTGACGTCTGACACAAGATCAAGAGTACGATGCCAGACGGATAGCCTCACCGGCGGGTAGGGAGAAAAGAAAACCCGGAACTGGGAGGGCTCTCGCAGCATCCGATGGGAGATTGAGACTCAGGACATTGAACGGGTAAGCCTCGCCGTGGGTGGACTGAAAGCTAAGACCGATCGGGTATGTAGCGCTCGACGGGGGTTTGATATTGTGGCGCGAGCGGAAATCATGGAAAAGATGAGTTTGTCTGGCCGGGAGTGCTATCGTATTGTTAACTCAATACTACGGACGGGTAAGTCTCGCCGAGCGAGGGACTTGAAAAAGTAAGGTTGTCTGGCCGGGAGCACCTCGCCGGCGTCCGTCGGGAGATCAATACTCGCTGTGTCGGACAGGTAAAGACGGAAAAGGTCAAGTTGTGTGGTCTGGAGGCTCTCGCCGACATCCGACAGGAGGTAAATACTCGCAGTCTGGATAGGTAAGTCTCGCCGGCCGCGGGATGGAAAAGGTGAGTTTGTCTGGCTGGGAGGCTCCCGCCGACACCCGACAGGGGCACAATACCCACTCTGTCGGACAGGTAAGCATCGCCAGCATGGGACTTGAAAAGGCAAGATTGTCTGGCCGGAAGCACCTCGCTGGCATCCGACAGGAGATCAAAATTCATCATGTCGTTTGCTCCTTGATTTCCCTGTCTTTATAAGTCCTATGTTCTTCCCTGGTCTTTGGTCTGCTGTTATATGTCTTCTAGATTTCTCTAAGTTTGAAAGGATTAAAGATTGTTTTGTTCAAGTTTATCCCCGTCTCCTCGCTCCTTCGTCCCCAGCGCACCGTGACACATATTCATTGTAAATTATCCAGATGTTTTTTTAGCTTGTTAACTATTTCAAAGAATATTTTGATATCTTGTATTAGCCAGAAGCCACCCTCTCTAAAAGGCTGGCATAAAATTATATGTTTTATTTCCTTTATATTTTCTGTTATTTCAGATGTATTTTTCATTCATTCATTTGTTCATTCATTCATCTATTTAAATAGAATTTTCATACTTGGTATTGTAATTAATAATTTTCCTCCATTTTCTATGTGTCATATTGGTTGTTTTGTTAAAATTAATAAAAATATATTATTTAAAAATATATATTATTTTGAGCATTTAATTGTATAGGTTATTTAATCTATAATGTATTTATAGATTAATAAATAAATTAAAAAACTGCTAAAAGAATATGCTTGAAAATTGGTACAAAATGTTCCTAGAATCAAAAAACTAAACAAAACTGTGATTATGTGAGACTCAAGAGACTTCATGAGGGCTGTTTTTAAGTTTCTGAAGAAACTTCACTGAAGCAGCCCACACAAAATGCATTGTGAAATATGACAAATCTTTTTCTGAAGGTTACATAAATTGTGAAATACGTGTGAAAATTAGTATCTATACATTTTGTAATATATAGTCAAGTCACCTTTATTTATATAGCGCTTTTAACAATACAGATTGTCAAAGCACTTAACAGTATCAAATTGGAGGATAGAGTGTCAGTAATGTATAATAATAAGATTAAACACTCAATTTCCAGTTAAAGGCATTTCATTATTGAATTCAGAGACATCATTGTCTAGCTTATTTTAGTTTAAATAGTATCTGTGAAATCAAATTGACGATAATCGCATATATACAGTGGGGCAAAAAAGTATTTAGTCAGCCACCAATTGTGCAAGTTCTCCCACTTAAAAAGATGAGAAAGGCCTGTAATTTTCATCATAGGTATACCTCAACTATGAGAGACAAAATAAGAAACAAAAATCCAGAAAATCACATTGTAGGATTTTTAAAGAATTTATTTGCAAATTATGGTGGAAAATAAGTATTTGGTCACCTACAAACAAGCAAGATTGCTGGCTCTCACAGACCTGTAACTTCTTCTTTAAGAGGCTCCTCTGTCCTCCACTCGTTACCTGTATTAATGGCATCTGTTTGAACTCGTTATCAGTATAAAAGACACCTGTCCACAACCTCAAACAGTCACACTCCAAACTCCACTATGGCGAAGACCAAAGAGCTGTCAAATTACACCAGTAAAACAAAATTGTAGACCTGCACCAGGCTGGGAAGACTGAATCTGCAATAGGTAAGCAGCTTGATGTGATGAAATCAATTGTGGGAGCAATTATTAGAAAATGGAAGACATACAAGACCACTGATAATCTCCCTCGATCTGGGACTCCATGCAAGATCTCACCCCGTGGGGTCAAAATGATCACAAGAACTGTGAGCAAAAATCCCAGAACCACACGGGGGGACCTAGTGAATGACCTGCAGAGAGCTGGGACCAAAGTAACAAAGGCTACCATCAGTAACATACTGCGCCACCAGGGACTCAAATCCTGCAGTGCCAGACGTGTCCCCCTGCTGAAGCCAGTACATGTCCAGGCCCGTCTGAAGTTGGCTAGAGAGCGTTTGGATGATCCAGAAGAGGATTGGGAGAATGTCATATGGTCAGATGAAACCAAAATATAACTTTTTGGTAAAAACTCAACTTGTCGTGTTTGGAGGAGAAAGAATGCTGAGTTGCATCCAAAGAACACCATACCTACTGTGAAGCATGGGGGTGGAAACATCATGCTTTGGGGCTGTTTTTCTGCAAAGGGACCAGGACGACTGATCTGTGTAAAGGAAAGAATGAATGGGGCCATGTATCGTGAGATTTTGAGTGAAAACCTCCTTCCATCAGCAAGGGCATTGAAGATGAAACGTGACTGGGTCTTTCAGCATGACAATGATCCCAAACACAGCGCCCGGGCAACGAAGGAGTGGCTTCGTAAGGTTCTTTTCAAGGTCCTGGAGTGGCCTAGCCAGTCTCCAGATCTCAACCCCATAGAAAATCTTTGGAGGGAGTTGAAAGTCCGTGTTGCCCAGCGACAGCCCCAAAACATCACTGCTCTAGAGGAGATCTGCATGGAGGAATGGGCCAAAATACCAGCAACAGTGTGTGAAAACCTTGTGAAGACTTACAGAAAACGTTTGACCTCTGTCATTGCCAACAAAGGGTATATAACAAAGTATTGAGATGAAATTTTGTTATTGACCAAATACTTATTTTCCACCATAATTTGCAAATAAATTCTTTAAAAATCCTACAATGTGATTTTCTGGATTTTTGTTTCTTATTTTGTCTCTCATAGTTGAGGCATACCTATGATGAAAATTACAGGCCTCTCTCATCTTTTTAAGTGGGAGAACTTGCACAATTGGTGGCTGACTAAATACTTTTTTGCCCCACTGTAGAAAGCATAAATTCATTAATATTTTACATTTCTTCACTGTAAAAAAAAGATATATTTATGTTTCAGTGTTGTCAATAGATCTATTGTAGGATTCCTAATTCAGTCCAAACGGTTAAAAAATGTATGTTTTCTTTATGTGAACTTAACATATACTTGGTTTATATATACTCTGATATTCTAGTATTTTCGTATTTTCCCGTTTAGGTATTAAATGTTATGCTTGAGATAGAGTTACTTTAAGTAGATTTAGAGTAAATTCCTTTGTATACACAAATATTCACAAACTCAGAATTAGGAACATATCTCGCTTTGGATAAAGGCGTCTGCTAAATTACTAAATATAATATAATATATAAATATACAATGTACGTTTATAAGTCAGTATCTAAAACTATGTGAAAGAAATATTTCATAGGTCACTCAATCAAAAGAGTAAACACCAGGGTTCGTACACATTTTTACCAACAAATTTCCATGACTTTTCCCATGACAATATTCATGACCTAATTTTACATTATTTTACAATAAGAATAAAAATCTGTTCAAATTATCATAGCATGTTAACTAAAATGAATGACTATTAATACTATTGTTTGCTTTTTTGTTTTGGTACAAGCTGAAACTGCGCCAGATGTGAAGGTCCTTGCAGTCCGAAAGTTTCGCACGCAAAAACGCATACAAAAATTTCTGACTCGGTGTGTAAGGACCTTTACTCCACACAGAGAACATATCGCATCACTATTATCATTTATTTAACCCAGTTAAACGCAGGACCAGAATTTCGTTTTGGAAACTTTTCTCTTTCGCAAGTGTTTACAATGTAATTTACAAAAAAATTACAATGCTTGCAAGGATACTCGCCAGCTGTGTTCGAATTATACCGTGGACTTTGGGGAGCCCATTTCTTTCTTTTCTTTATAACGGGGGGGATTTTGTGCGCTTGTGATGGGCTTACAAAGATACATAAAAGCTACAAGTCTATGCACTACTTGCTTTATGCAAGCAGTAGCACTCTATAGCAAGGCCGTAACCATGTCTTAAAAATGTGGGGGGGGGGGGGATTTTCCCAAATTCCATTTTATTTTTTTCTAAATTCATTTTTTTCCGTTTCAATTTTTCTAGATTACGTTTTTTTTCCGTTTTCATTTTATGGACTCCATTTTAATGATAAAATTAAATTGTATTTATCAAAAAGCATGTCTAATTAAGTAAAATCATGAAACTTATACAATTTAACACTAATTTATTAAAAGTGTAACAAAAATGACATGTTTAGGGCCGTATGAAATGTTATATTTTTTTCTCACCTTATGTTTTATTGTTGCCAAATTCTGTTTTAGCTCATCTGATTATTTGAATGCATACACACATTGTTTTTTACTCTTACAGTAGCCTTATGAATTGTTATTTTTCCTCAGAAATTCTGTGTTGTGTATTTAAATTTGACTGGTTATCAGATTAAGGCATGAAACATCGATTTAATTTATATTTTAATGAATGAAAATTAAACATTTACATGTTGAAAAATAAAGGGGATTTAGCCTACTATTAAAAATAAAATATTTTGTGATTATCTTAATAAAATAAAGTTTTATTATTTTTCAACAGTAATAGCCTAGTAGACGTGTTGAACTAAATTCACAGTTTCATTGTTTGTAGGGACAAACAGATGCAGATAATTAAAACATGCACATTTCTTCTCTTTCTCTCACTCTCAAAATGGGCATATTTGAGAAACAAGTGAGAAGTTTGCTTCACTGAATATAATTGTCGGTCATTTAACATTTCTTTCGTAAAACAGTTGACTAAACATCTTACCTCGCTCTCTTTTATTAATCTGACGCTTCGTCACTCAGCATCTGTGAACGCTAAACTCCGCCTACTTTGATTTGAAATTCAATTACTTTGGACTCGGGAAGGTCATTCTGATAATCTGCTGAACAAGGATTGGACTAGGGCGTATGTTTGAGGCCCGTGCAGGATTCTACTGAGCTTGTTTGGTACCAAAGTCAATTTGGTACTCGCAAGGCGGCTTTATACGGACGCCATTTGGACATGACTGAGTGCAGCGGAAACCGCCTCTGGAGCGCACGAGTACAGACCGGCTTAAAAAGACGTGCAAATAAATAATAGGCTACATTTTAGTGACAATGCAACAATGACCCGATTAGGCAGGTGACAATTCTGTCAACTGTACCAAAATGCCAGAGAAAGACTTGTATCGCACCGTGCAGCTCTTTAGTGCAGACGAGATGCGCTGATTATGTGTTTTCAGAGAAAGTCAAAGAGAGAAAACAGCTGATGAATCCGTTTTCAAATGACCGATTTGATATTCTGTGTGGATCTATTTACTCATCAGCCTACAAGCTATAGGCTATTGAATAAATGTGTGAATATCCATCATTTTAAAGTCGAAAGCTGTGGGAAAGAGTAGAGAAATGCGATATAGCCCATGCGCAATCCCGTACCGAAATTCAGGACCTGAATAAACATAATTGTATTATACAGAGATTTGTAAAATAGATTTCCATGACTTTTCCAAAACTTTCTGGGTTTATTTATTTTTCCAAAACTTTTCCAGGCCTGGAAATTGCGGTTTTAAAATTCCATGACTTTTCCAGGTTTTTCATGACCATACGAACCCTGAAACACAACTACTGTCAGGATCCTGCCCTGACTGTCTTGTCCCTGTTCAATGTTTCTTTGTTTGTTTTGTGTCTGAGCACATGGCTCTGTCTCTGTTTGTGTTTGCCATGTCCTCCCCTTGTCCCACCTTCCTGTTTCCCCTGGTCACGCCAGTCCAAGGACTTGTTTAGTCCTTGTCTAGTCCTCGTTTGCTTGATTGTGTTCACCTGATCCTCGTGTGCTCTGCTGCTTTATATTGTGTTCCTTTCTCTTGTGTCTTTGCTGGTTCGTTTTTGTGTTTACCTATTTCTTCTTAGAGTTAAACTTTGATCTTGCGCTAGTTATTTTGATCTTGCTCAAGTGCTTTTTTGATCTCTTATCTTGTTATTTTATATTTTCGTTTCCTTTTTGTTTTCTTTAGTTCTTGTTTTGTGATTTTGTGCATTTTTATCTAGTTTTGTTTTCTCTTTTTATTTAGATTTTCTTTTACCCTTGTTTTTGCAGTTCCAGTTCCTTTTTGGATCTTAGCTTTTTGTTTTTGCTCTTTGATTATTTGTTTTTGTTTATGTATTGTTTTTGTTTACTTTTGTCTGTCTGTGTCTTTTGTGTTGTCTTTAGTCTTTTCTTGTTTGTTATCGTGTTTTGCCCTGTCCTGCCCTTTACCCATATTCCCTGGCCTCTGACCCCTACTACCTGGAAGCAGCTCTCCACTCTCACGAGTCAAGTCTCTGGTTCTGTGAGTCCCTACCTGGCAGCTAGACTGGTGCGACTTCTGAGATTCACTTCAAGCTACGGGGTCCCTGTCGTCCTGCCTATCCCTTCCTCTGGAGCTGCCGCCTCTGTGCTCGAGTCTGCTACCCCCTTGGAGAGTCTCAGTGGTCATCCCTCTTGCCCATATTGTGTTGTCTGCAATGCCCCTCTGTTTGGACTGATTCACTATCACTCTCCCTGCTGTTTCTAGTCCATGTCCTGTTAATAAACCACAATTGTCCGCTCATTTGCATCTGTGTCCCATTTCTTGCAGATCCCTGACAGAACAAACCAGCCAACTCAGGACCCAGCAATGAGCATCCGCATTGTTCCTCCCAGTACCGCCAAGGGGAGACTGGAACTCCAACAGGCAGTGGCATCGCTCTGCCAGCAGGGCCGGGAGGTGGGTTAATTTGCCCAGTTCTTCTGGACCATGGCAATGGGCTTGGAGTACCCAGACTCAACTTTAAAGGAGGCTTTTAATCTATGCTTGGATGGAGCAACTAAGAGGCCTAGATTATTGGACCTTTTCAAAGTATTTGCACCATCGCAAGGATTGGCAAATTCTTACACCACCAGAGTCAGCCTGCAAAGACCATGCCACCCTCCCCCTCATGTCGAGTCAAATTCAAGACCCTCTTCAGTCTCCTATGTTGAAGTGTAGACTGAGGAGGAAGAGAGCAGCTAAGACCGCTGTATCTGTTTCAGAGTCCAATGAGTTAACTGCAATCAGTGTAGAAACGATCGCTGCAGAGGATCCTAGGTCTGTTCCAGTTGTCTGTCCAGTCTTCTCCAGTCATCCCAGATCCAGACTGCAATGACCAACCTGTTCTCTTACCCTCGCTGAGTCAAGTCCCAGATCATCTTCTGACTCCAATAAAGCATAGGTCAAGACAAAGGAAAGTAGCCCAGAACACTGCATTGGTCTCTGAGCCAGTCGAGTCTGTTCCTGCCAGTCCTGGGCCAGTTGAGTCCACACCAGTCATTCCAGAGCTTGTCAAGCCTGCTCCAGTCAGTCCAGAACCAGTCAAGTCAGATTCTTTTATCCCAGAGATGGCCAAGTTAGCGGCAATAACTTCAAATGTGGTTAAGTTCAATATAGTCGATTCAGAGGCAGCCATGGCTGCTGCTGTCACCCCAGTAGCAGTTGATCACACACTGCTGTGCCCCCAGAAACCAAAGCGAAGGAGGGCCTGTGTTGAGCAGTTTGACAATCCCTCTCATGGTATCCCAAGTCCTTTGGTCCAGGAGGGCCTAAGCCACAAGATCCCGGGCACATTGGTCTGAGTGGACCTGGGTCAAGAGGCCCCAAGTCCAGTGGTCCAGGATGACTCAATTCAGGATGCCTTGCCTCCAGGGGTCTTGGAGGACCAGACTCAGATGGTTCCTAGTCCAGTCGTCAAGATGGACCCAAGTCAGGAGGCCCAAGGTCCAATGGTCCTGAAGGAACCAACTCTGATGTTCCAATATCCAGTGGTCCCAGAAGTATGTAACCTGGTTGAACCACACCCTAAGCTGCCCACTTCACCAGTTGTCTCTGTCCTAGTGAAGGAATCTGTGACTGTCCGTGTAACTTTACCTGAACCACCTGTTAATCCTGTCACGCCCAAGAAGGGCAGTCATGTCAGTCGTGCCATATCCTCAGAGCCCGTCCTGATTCCAGACCCGGAGGCCTGTCCTGAGCGTCCTAATCTGCCTGCTACAGCCAAGAAGGCCATATCTGTGCTGCCAACCAGTCATGTCATGATCACAGAAGGCGATGCTGTCTGTCAATTTGTATTCTCTGAGACTATTCCTGCCTCAGTCACCGATGCCTGCCCAGAGCAATCAAATCCCCCAGCTATGGCCATGGAGGTCGACTCCGAGCAGACCGCTCACCTTGTCATGACCATTGAAGCTGTTGTCAAGCAGCCCACTCCCAACGTCCTAGTCACAAAGGTCAGGTTCAAGCAGCCCGATCTTCCTGCAATGGCCATGGAGGCCATTCCGGAGCATTCCGCTGTTATCACCACACAGGCCAATACTGCGCAGCCAGTTCTCTCAGCCACAGCTCCGTTCCAGAAGCCTCCAGTGTCCGATCCAGCTCCAGTGCCTGCTCCTCCAGCGGCCGCTCCCCAGTCAAGCCCAGTGTCTGTGCTTGCTGTCCAATGTAATTTGTAATTTGTTCATTCATTCATCTATTTAAATTGAATTTTCATACTTGGTATTGTAATTATTAATTTTCCTCCCTTTTATATGTGTCATATTTGTTGTTGTGTTAAAGTTAATAAAAAATGTTGTTTAAAAAATACATTATTTTGAGCATTGAATTGTATATGTTATTTAATCTATAATGTATATATAGATTAATAGATTAATAAAAAAAAAAAAAAAACTGTTAAAAGGATCTGCTTGAAAATTGGTACAAAATGTTCCTAGAATCAAAAAACAAAACAAAACTGTGATTATGTGAGACTCAAGAGACTTCATGAGGGCTGTTTTTAAGTTTATGAAGAAACTTCACCGAAGCTGCCCACACAAAATGCATTGTGAAATATGACAAAACTACCCCCCCCCCCCCCCCATTGTGAATGTTGTTAACTATATTAACTATATGTAACTACTGTATTTCTATCATGTAATTAAAATAATACATTGATGGTGGCTGTTTTTAACATCTCAGTATCTTCCATTGTCACTTGATGGATTTATAACCTTTTCTGAAGAAACTTCACTGAAGCAGCCCACACAAAATGCATTGTGAAATATGACAAAACTGCCCACCCCCCATCATTATCTATAATTCATTTTTCTTGAGGGTTGGATTTTCCGGTGAAAATACTGTACAGTGTCACACTTGATGGATTTATAACCTTTTCTGAAGGTTACACAAATTGTGAAATACGTGTGAAAATGAAAACCTGTGGATGTACTTCATTAGTATCTATACATTTTGTAATATATAGTCAAGTCACCTTTATTTATATAGCGCTTTTAACAATACAGATTGTGTCAAAGCACTTAACAGTATCAAATTGGAGGATAGAGAGTCAGTAATGTATAATAATAAGATTAAACACTAAATTTTTCAGTTTCATTATTGAATTCAGAGATGTCATTGTCTAGCTTATTTTAGTTTAAATAGTTTCTGTGAAATCAAATTGACGATAATCGCATATATAGAAAGCATAAATTCATAAATATTTTAAGTTTCTTCACTGTAAAAAAAGATATATTTATGTTTCAGTGTTGTCAATAGATCTATTGTAGGATTCCTAATTCAGTCCAAACGGTTAAAAAATGTATGTTTTCTTTATGTGAACTTAACATATACTTGGTTTATATATACTCTGATATTCTAGTATTTTCCCGTTTAGGTATTAAATGTTATGCTTGAAATAGCTTTAAGTAGATTTAGAGTAAATTCCTTTGTATACACAAATATTCACAAACTCAGAATTAGGAACATATCTCGCTTTGGATAAAGGCGTCTGCTAAATTACTAAATATAATATAATATATAAATATACAATGTACCTTTATAAGAGAGTATCTAAAACTATGTGAAAAAGATATTTCATAGGTCCCTCAATCAAAAGATTAAACACAACTACAAGCCAAGTATGCTAATAATACTTACACTTTTATGCAGTGCTTTAAGTGGAAAAAAAGAAGTGCCCCCTATTTCATTATTTATTTATTTACTTATTTATATTAAATAAATTAGGACTTTTTAATCATTCACAATGTACGTATTCAATCAATCAATCAATAATTAAATACAAGTTTTCAATACAAATTAGCACAAGTCAAGCTGCAATGCCAAACATGACCACAGGGAGACGCCAAAGAGCACATAACCAAAAACGTTATAGCTTATATTTGTTTAGTACATTTTTGTAATTCATGTAAAAACTAAAATCAATTGTAAAACTGAAAGTAATTTTTAAATTATGTTCAGCATGGTGGGCTGCGTTTGGATTCGTGACGGGCCGCATGCGGGCCGCGGATTGAGAACCACTGGTATAGAGATATACTCTCTGCTCAGATTCAGTCACATGTAGAGAAGCTGATTCAGCGGCGCTTCAGAGTACAAACGGACCTAAAACATACAGAAAAAGCAACCCAGGAGTTTTTGAAGGTTCAAAACGTGGACTATTCTGCAACGGCCGAGTCAATCTCCTGACATTTTATTTAGGATTATATTTATTTGTCCGATTACATTTGAGCCTCTGAAAATGGCTAAACAAAAACATAATAACAAAACAAAAGGTGGGAAGAAAAGAAACACTGTAAATAAAATTAATTTTGTAATGGAAACTACCAACCAAAAGAAAATGATCGTTGGCATTACAACACATACTCTCTCTCCTATCCTAGTGTGTCTGATTCAGTGGAAATATCCTAAGTGTTGCACAATGTATATCACAAAACACATTTACCTGATCACGCCTAAACAACCACACACAACGTGATGAACGGACAAAACTGCACTAACAAAGGATGCTTCAACAAGTATTCAACACTTCTTCTATAAACCACCACCAACACAGTTACTAACCTCACATTTAAACACTGTTTAAAACCCAATCAACTCAAATCTAATTCCAAACTGTTTTAAAGTGTTCACAAAGTTTTGGAAATCTTCTCAGAATGCTCTTTTTGCACACAATCCATCAAACAATTAGCTCTTAACGATGAAAAATGTAAAACACTGCTATTGAGTCTTCAGCATGTTCAATGCACGGCGCTTTGTCGGTCATGCACACATACATGTGCACAAATACTGTACACTTATTATATTTACAGAAAATACAAGGGGAAAAATACTTTTTCTGATTTCCAAACGAAGCTGTTTTCATGCACTAATAGGTAAATGTATGAGACATTATAAATGGCAGTGTTTTCTAAACGAACCACAACTTTAATGAGATCGGGTTAATCTAATGTAAAGAAGAGATCTGAGAGCAAAGCTGTAAAGTGCACTCAGAAGTGAACTATTACACAATAAATATATGTCCGTTGTGCAACAGACAAAAAATGTCACAAATTATTCAGAATTGTTCACGCTGATGAGATGTGATGACACGTGTGAAAATAATGGGGAGCAGCACATTCTTCCACTTTAACGGCCGTCAATTAAATATGTAAAATATTGCATAATAATAAAGACCCTCCCACCAGCATGGACTCTCCACCCAGAAGGAAAATGCCTTTATAAAGACACTGATCTTCTGACTAAAACCATCCGAAAACGACTTTACAGAAGAACACCTGACACTCATCGCTGGTAAGATGAAATATGATCCAATTACCTACATTAATAATCTCAATCACTAAACTCTTTAGTGTTTGTATTTAATTATGTTAGTATTTTTAACATTATGATGAGTGATTGACTTTTTAGCGCTTCAGAAAACAACTGTTAAGTAGAGCTCAATACTTCAGACATGTCAACTAATTTAGTTATTTTATTTTGCATTATAAATATATGACCCATCATAAATATATGTTAGCTGATGAAAAGCATTTTAACAATATCAATGTAGTTTTAAAATGTTTTTATTATTGTTGTTGTATTACTACATCTACTACTATTATTTTATATTCAATTCTGACAGACTTTGCTTTGAAAAGACTAAAGAAATGCCTGGAAAAAATTGGGTTGTCCTTGTTGCTGGCTCAAAGGGCTGGGAACACTACCAACATCAGGTTTGTCCTTTTATTGTTATATTCTTTCTTTTCAAGACATATTTCTCAAGGTGTGCTGAAGCAGAGTTTGTATATGATGACAGTATCATGTGAACATGTAAACTATCTGTTTTTTATTTTGTATTTTAGGCCAATGTGTGCAGCTTATATCAGATCATTAAGAAAAGTAAGATTCCTGAGGAGCAGAAACTAGCGATTCCTGATGAGCAGATTGTGGTGATGATGTACGATGACATCGCTCAGAATAAACAGTGAGTAATTTGATCTTAATCTGGTGCTGAACGTACTGCTAGTTAGTTATTAGAGCTAGAACAACAGCGTAATGGACCTCGTCACATTCCCGGGCTTCTCAAAAGCAATCGAGGGCTGTCATAGAGGGGTGAAAGAAAGACTATACAGTAAACATGAGTTTTGCTTTCCAGTTTGTCACAAGGAAAAAATACCAAAAAATGCTCGATAAACAATGACATTCCCACGACTTTCCAAAAGAGAGATTGATTATGGAAGTCAGAAGAGAGAAGTATTTTCCGTCACTCACTCAGCTGTGTATTAGAAACACCCTCATAACAGCGCTAGCTAGCTTTTTGTGATTTAATGTCAAGCTCATATAACACAAGCTATAGTAATATGATCAGAACAGTATAAATGTATATACATATATCAGACGAATAGTATAGTAATAGTAAAAAACTTTCCTAGATTGAATAATTCTGTAAATGTGTCATCACAGTAAAGTTTAATTTAGTTCAATTTATCTATATAGCACATTTAATAATGACAGTGTCAACCAAAGTGCTGTACAAAATTAAAAGAAGACATACATAAAACAACTAGCCATATAAAACAATTAAAGATGGTGTGAGATCTGATACTTACGAAAAATCATAGCTAAGGAAAGAAGATAAAGGAGAACAAAACAGGGCCTAAAACGGAGCCCTGTGGTACGCCACGTCTACATTACAGCACTAGATAGATGGAGCTGATCGTGTTTAACATGTTCCTTTACTTCCCTCTCTGCAGAAACCCAGATAAAGGAGTCGTTGTCGGTGCGGTAACTGAATTAGGAGACGTGTACCCAGGAGTTCCAAAGGACTACACTGGAGAGGTAACATTTGTAATGTTAAATATTATTTTGATGTTTTTATTCCATTTCTGAGCAAAATTATATCTTATGACAATAATGATCCATTATGGCAACGATGATCTTAAAGGATGTGACCCTCGAAAACTTCCTTGATGCTCTTCAAGGGAAGCACACTGAAAAAAATAAAGGGAAAAAAGTCATAAAAAGGTTTGTTTGTTTATTAAGATATATTTCAGTACTATCAATATGTCTGTCTATAGTAGTGTTTAACTTTAGTTTTTTTGTGTGTTTTTAAAAATGCATAGCAATTTCTATGAATCAGATCATGGCATCACTCCCTACTGGTCAAACAGCAATTCTATTACATACTAAATAATTTTACATGAGAATTTTGGAAACTGCTTTGTCTACAATTATCACCAGAGATACTATGTACCATATGTATGTACTATAATAATTATATACTATGTACCACTGTAACACATCTGCCGCTTGCTTGGCCCCATAATCAGGCTACTGCTTTCAGCTAATATGGCTTTGTAGCTAAAATGAAGAACCATTCTTATTTTCATTTAATGCAGTGGACCGAATGACAACATATACATCTACATGACCGGTCTGGGAAAAGAAGGCACGTTTGAATTTCCTGAGAAGTCAGTAAGTATAAAAAGCAAAGACTGAAGAGACGCTTGCACGACCAAAATATAATGTTCTGGGTAAAGTTCAGACCACTCATTTAAGTACCGACACGGTTATCCGCTGTTAAAGCACTATCACCGTTTTAGATTGACTCATTGTAATAGTGCATAATATTTCCATTCACACTGAATGCATAAATCTAGAGCAAAATACAAAACTGTGACATTTCATTCATTCAGTGACGCACTTCACTCGTCAGCTCTAAAATCAGCTATAAATATACTTAATTGATGATTTTAAAATGTTGAAATTTCATATAAAATAAACAAATTAAAATGTAAATAATAGGATTGTATTTTTTAAGTGTACTATAAAATAATTTTATTTTTATTTAATACACTTTTTTATTTGAAAACATAACAGTAATATTACACTTTATTTATTATTTAGTTTATTGTTTTATTTAAGAAATAAACTAACTGAATAAAGTGCATTAATACTATTTTTAATATTTATTTATAGTTATATTTAATGAGTCACACTGTTTTATTACAGCTTTGTTCTAAGGATTTCATTGACGCAATCAAACACATGAGTGAAAAACAACAATTCTCAAAGGTATGTATTCAATTAATGTTTACAAAACTTTTTAATGTATATTCTATAGAACTATCTAAGAGAGCGAGAGAGAGAGAGAGCGAGCGAGCGAGAGATAGAGAGAGAGAGAGAGAGAGAGAGAGAGAGAGAGAGAGAGAGAGAGAGAGAGAGAGAGCGAGAGAGAGAGAGAGCGCAAGAGAGAGAGAGAGAGAGCGAGCGAGCGAGAGATAGAGAGAGAGAGAGAGAGAGAGAGCGAGAGAGAGAAAGAGAGCGCAAGAGAGAGAGAGAGAGAGAGAGAGAGAGCGCAAGAGAGAGATAGAGAGAGAGAGAGAGAGAGCGAGAGAGAGAGAGAGAGCGCAAGAGAGAGATAGAGAGAGAGAGAGAGAGACAGAGAGATGGATTTTGTTTAATAATATATTGAACTTAAAGATCATTTGCTGCTAAAAGTCCAAATGTGATAATCTTACTTAACAAATCCCAATCTTTCAATAGAAGGTAAAATCCAAACCTTATGATTCTTCTTGCTTCTCTTTCTGTTCTAGCATCTTTCCCAACAGTTATAACAGAACCGCTTTCACAAGAGCTACTGCAAAGCTTTCAAAAGGGCCAGAAACTATCTGTAAACAGCTTTTATCAGCGCCCTTGCTCTAAAAGCTATAACGAAACACCTTTAAAATGCTTTCATTAATCGTGTTTGTTATCACTTTAATCACTTTACTAAACAATGCAAACTTGACTGACTGCTTCAGTTCCACTTTAAGTAAAGAGAATGAGTAAATGATCTCTAATCATTCGTCCACACGTATATGTGCTGCAGATGATGATATTCATGACCAGCAGTTACTCTGCATCGATGTTCGGAGGCCTTGACAATGTTAGTAAAGGTAAGTGAAAAAAACAAATGCTGGGCTCACACTAGTTTTTATTTGAAATCATTGTGTCCATAATTAGGACAGCGTTTTAGTGCCACATAATTTTTTTTTATCTAAACACATTTGACTATATTCTCGTAATATTTCGAGTTTATCTCGTAATTTTGACTTTATTCTCTTTAATCTCGTAATCTTAGATTTTTTTATTTAACGTTGCACTAAAACACCATCGTACAAAATCTTTAAAAATAATTATAAACTGTTCTGTTCTGAATCTGTCACTCAGCCTATGCATTGACTGCATGTGACACAAATATCCAGAGCACTTCCACTAATTACAACGAGAAGTTGAAAATCTTCCTCTCTGATAAATTCTCATCTGTTTGGTTGAACTTCACCTATACGGTATGTGTTTTCTGTCAATGACCTTTAAACTGTGCATGGCATTAATAGGTTAATATTCTGATTGAATTAGTCACAAAATAGACATGACACGTGTGTATTTCTCTTTATATTCACAGGCTGACTTTTACACAACAACCTTCCAAAAGCTGATACATGATAATCAAGCTACCTTTCAAGATCCCTGCCCCCACATATCTGGGGATACGGTATAAAATATTTGCTTTACACAATGAGAGTATTTAAGTAGTTTTTCATTATTTTAGCATAACAGGACATGAACACACATATAACTCTATTCACAAGGTCCATGAATGCTGTACTTTTTCTAAACTATTTTGTTCATTTGTTTTCTTTAGAATATCAGTCACTGTCACCTCAGTGAGTTTCTGAGCCCTGAACACCATTGAGCTGATTGACACGGTTCGTGTTCAAGAAAACAGGGGCGCATGAAAAAGAGTGATCTAATGGCCTTTTGTGCTGGTTTCTTGTTTCAGAATTTTTGATTTACATTGATTGAAAGATAACAATATAATTGACAAGGTTTTTGGTTTGGGGTTGATTTTTTTCATTTTGAAACAAGTGTTTTTATGTTAATCAAGGCTGCAATTGTTTGATCCAAAATAGAGCCTTAAATAGTAATATTAAGAAGTATTTTGAAATCAATAAAACTTGGAATATGGGTAAAAGTTCATTGATTGCATGTGTTATTTATTATGCTTCTGTAATTCTGCTGCAGGGTCTTACGGTGCATTTAGGCTCTGGTTCGTTTGTTCGCTGGGAACTGAAACCATGATCGTGATCTTTTCATTAGTCACAGTAAAGTGAGCGTGGTCTGTGTGCAGAGCGACATACATTTAAACCAGTGGTTTTCAACCTTTTTTGTGGGCCAGCACCCTCTATTCATTATCCAGGTCCCTTACCTCCGGTTACACAGACGAGGTTTAAGACTAGTCCCAGATTAAAATGCATGTTTGAGCCGTCTCAACTAAAAATATCTTGCTCTGACGTATCTTAAACTATGACGGTGCCATTGATCTTTCTCAAGATGCACACCTGTAACATAATAATAATAATAATAATATGTTTTATTTTTATAGCGCCTTTCAAGAACCCAAGGTCACTTTACAAAGTAATACAAGCAATTGGCAAACATAATACACCAAACAGTCAGAGGGAGCAATCATACAAACAAGTGTTGACAACAAGGAACTACAGTTAATTAACAACAACAGGTCTCGCAATCATATGATGAAAGTTGATGAAAGGGGAAACAGAGAGGTAGAAGAGTTATTTAGAGAACAAAGTGAATAGATGAGTTTTAAGTTGAGACTTAAAGGTCTGGAGAGAGGAGGCGGCACGAACATTATGGGGCAGCTTATTCCATAGCTTAGGGCCTATAATACAGAAAGCTCTGCCACCACCGTAGAGAGTTTATACTTGGGCACAACAAGCAAGTTATCATTGCTAGATCTGAGAGTCCGTGCAGGAACATATGGTTGCACTAACTCAACTAGGTATTGAGGTGCGAGATCATTATAGGCCTTATAAACTAAAACTAATAGTTTGAACTGAATACGTTTGGGCACAGGAAGCCAGTGAAGTTGGTGAAGGATGGGAGTGATATGCGCAGATTTTTTATTACATGTAAGGACTCGAGCAGCAGAGTTTTGCACCCTTTGGAGATAATTAATAACTTTGGCAGGTAAGCCGCTACATAAGGAGTTACAGTAGTCCAATCTCGAGGTTATAAAAGCATGGATAATAGTTTCAGCATCTGCAAAATTAAGTGAGGGACGTATACGAACAATTTTTCGCAGTTGATAAAAACATGATTTAACTATCTGACCAATGTGTGAATCAAAGCATAACGCAGAACATGTTCTTCTAAGCATTTTTATAAAAGCAGCTTAAATATCTTAATTTAACTAAGGCCTAGTCCTGGCTTAAGCTAAGCCCTGTCTGTAAAATTAGTGTCCTTTAATTAAAGATCATGTTCCATGAAGACATTTGTACATTCCCTACCATAAATATATATAAAACTTAATGTTTGATTATTAATATGCATTGCTAAGAACTTCATTTGAACAACTTTAAAGATGATTTTCCCTCAGATTCCATATTTTCAAATATTGTCCGATCATAATAAACCACACATCAATGGAAATATTATTTATTCGTCTGGATTCACCTGCAGCTGCTCGTGTGCAGCTCTGATCCGCGTCTCCTCGTCCTCCAGGAGCTTCTGATGGACCGTTTCATCATGAAGCCGCCGCTGCTCCTCCTCCAGCTGTCTCTGAGAAGCAGATTTCTAATAAAACACAAAGATGAAATCATGAGTTATCATTATGATTCCACAACTTAGCCAAACGCTTGATCTCACCTCCAAAAGTCACTCAGACCACAAAACACTTCATATGTCTCAAAACAAGGCTTTTTCATCATAACATTGGGAACAATTCTCATTCAGAAAACAAACACTTCATTTATACAGTTTTTTACAATCGCTATGACAATTTTTCCAATACTTTTAACCATTTTCCTAAACTCTTAACACAGTTAGCACAACATCTGTCTGTGTAAACTATACAATTAACACATTTCTTGTTGCTTTGACACAAAATGCATACAATTAACACAAATTTAAAATGCTTGAACTTCTTTTACACACAAGCTCAACCAAGACCAAAACAATGTCATTTTACTGCCAAATTTTCTAATGCTTTCACACTGTATGTCAGAACAGATAACATCATGTTCTAAAACTAAATTATAGGCTAAAGTCAAAGTGAACAGCTGTTCATATTGTGAATTGAAATACAAATATGTCCCCTGTATTTTATTTCATTGCTAATGAGAAACAGCTGATTAAAGTTATGCAAATATATACATTACAGCTGATTCCCATATAGGAAACACACTCAGGTGTTGAGGTTCTTTCAATCACATGAGCATATGGTATAAAGTAAAAGAGGACCTCTTTGGGCTGATTTTGTGTGGAAAAGGAACAATACAGAGCAACACACACACAAAAAAAGCAAAATGCCTGCACGAAGGAGAGGAAGACAAGTACCAGGACAAGGGAGAGGAGTGGGACAAGGGAGAGGAAGACAAGTACCAGGACAAGGGAGAGGAGTGGGACAAGGGAGAGGAAGACAAGTACCAGGACAAGGGAGAGGAGTGGGACAAGGGAGAGAAGAACAAGTACCAGGACAAGGGAGAGGAGTGGGACAAGGGAGAGGAAGACAAGTACCAGGACAAGGGAGAGGAGTGGGACAAGGGAGAGAAGAACAAGTACCAGGACAAGGGAGAGGAGTGGGACAAGGACAAGGGCAAGGGAGAGGAAGACAAGTACCAGGACAAGGGAGAGGAGTGGGACAAGGGAGAGAAGAACAAGTACCAGGACAAGGGAGAGGAGTGGGACAAGGGAGAGGAAGACAAGTACCAGGACAAGGGAGAGGAGTGGGACAAGGGAGAGAAGAACAAGTACCAGGACAAGGGAGAGGAGTGGGACAAGGGAGAGAAGAACAAGTACCAGGACAAGGGAGAGGAGTGGGACAAGGACAAGGACAAGGGAGAGGAAGACAAGTACCAGGACAAGGGAGAGGAGTGGGACAAGGGAGAGAAGAACAAGTACCAGGACAAGGGAGAGGAGTGGGACAAGGGAGAGGAAGACAAGTACCAGGACAAGGGAGAGGAGTGGGACAAGGACAAGGGCAAGGGAGAGGAAGACAAGTACCAGGACAAGGGAGAGGAGTGGGACAAGGACAAGGGCAAGGGAGAGGAAGACAAGTACCAGGACAAGGGAGAGGAGTGGTACAAGGACAAGGTAGAGGGAGAGGAGTTAGAATGTGTGTTGTCGCTCAAAGAAGAGCCAGAGCTAGAGTAACTGATGAAATAAGAGCTACTATAATAGATCATGTCATAAACCATGGGCTATCATACAAAGAGGCTGGTGAACGAGTACAGCCAAATCTCAGCCGGGACACAGTGGCATCCATTGTTCGGATTTTTCGAGAAACCAACAGGTAGGATATTGTATGAGAGCTTCTCCTACTGCAAAGTGTACATTTTACCATGTATTACAGTGACTGTATGCCTCCTGTCTCTAATATGTAACACTACTTTGTCTCTCTAAGGATTCAACGTCTACCTCCCTCAGGGGGCAGAGGAAAGGTCCTAAATGTAGAACAGGAACTTGCAATTGTCAACATGGTGATTGTGACAATGAAGTTAAATTGAAGGAAATTCAATCGAGAGTTGTAAAAAATAACCTTGTCTTTGGGAACATTGCAGCAATCAGCATAACATCGATTTCTCGGACTCTAGCTAAACACAGAGTGCGAATGAAACAACTATACAAAGTTCCTTTTGAAAGGAACAGTGAGCGCATCAAAGAACTCCGTCGCCAATATGTCAAGTAAGGTTATGCAATACAGTCATTACTGTACACTACATAGTGTGTTTTGCAGTAAACTTCTCTATAAACCTGGAGTACAGTAGGACATACAGTAAAGCATTTACACACACTGTGTCTGATTACTTTCAGAGAGTCATGGAGTTGGAGGCCAATCAAGTCCCTCATGAAATGATCTACGTTGACGAGGCTGGCTTCAACTTGGCGAAAAGGCGTCGGCGTGGAAGAAACATAATTGGCAAAAGGGCCACAGTTACCGAGCCGGGCCAGAGAGGAGCCAACATCACCATGTGCGCCGCAATCTCCATCAATGGTGCACTCCTCAGGGCTCTAGACTAACTTTTTGCACTGGGTGCACTGGTGCGCCTAACTTTTTTTCTTAGGTGCACCGGCACAAAAGTTAGGTGCACCCAAATTTTCATAAAGGCAATATTGACTAGTAAACGACGAACTAACAATCTGGTCAACATAAAGTTATTTATTTGAAGCACAATTCTACAAGAAAGGTAACTTACTGAAAAGGTGTTTAAAGTGCTTCACTGAGCAGAGATTTAAACTTAAAACATCTCAAGATAAATTAAATCTAAATTAAGTGTTTTAAGGGCGTCAAACTGAACATCTCGTGGCTCAATGTATTATGGACTATCCTCCATTGCGGTTACATGCCCCTCGGATGGCCAACTCCTGTAGTTTGTCCTTCTTGATCTTTGGCTTTGGCTAAACCAGATGACCACACTCTCTCTAGCATCAACATCTTCCAGACTTGACCTTCTACACCGATTCTGATCAGATCTTCCACTGTGTCTGAACGAAGGGATGCTCTAGTGCCCCCCCCCCCCCCCCCCCCCCTACACCGATTCTGATCAGATCTTCCACTGTGTCTGAACGAAGGGATGCTCTAGTGCCCCCCCCCCCCCCCCTACACCGATTCTGATCAGATCTTCCACTGTGTCTGAACGAAGGGATGCTCTAGTGCCCCCCCCCCCCCCCCTACACCGATTCTGATCAGATCTTCCACTGTGTCTGAACGAAGGGATGCTCTAGTGCAGTGCTTCTCAAACCCCCCCCTTAAACCCATAAAACAATCCTGCGCCCCATCCCACCACAGACTACCAAATAGTTGCACTAAACATAATGAAAAAAAAAAAGTATTTACAGTTTTTATAACCAATTCTTATTATGCAAAAAAGAAGTATACTTAGGCCTTTAGTGTTATGTTAGAAGCATTTTTATACTCATACCTTTTCTTGATTTAATATTTTTTAGCTTTATTTTCATTTAAATGTTTAGTTTTGAAATGTTGTATGCATTTGTCATGTTTATTTCATGTCTTTATCTTCTTAAATGTGTGTATATAATATGTATAGTTTTAACTTTTAATTTTAGTTAGTTTTTCTTATGTGTAAGCCGCTTTGGATAAAAGCGTCTGCTAAATGACTAAAAGTAAAGAAAAAAATAACTGTTCTGTTCTGTCTAATCGTCTCTCTGTACTCATACTGTAGTTTTAATTAGGGATGGGTATCGTTAAGGTTTTAACGGTATTACTACTCTTATCAATACTGCTTATCGGTCCAGTACTTTAACGGTATTCTTATCGGTACTTTTTGTTATTTATATATATACAAACATATATACATACATACACATATATGTATGAAATATATATTTCTATGATAGATTAGATGCTTAATTAACATGGCTTTATATTCTGAAATGTTAAATAAATATTTCATTAAATATATATAAAACATCAATTTGTAAATGCACATGTGTGCAGGCATTTTTAGTGTTTTATACACATATGATAAGAGAGTAAGAACATGAACAAAGAAACAAAGTTAAATAAACTGACAAATATACCATTTGTCATACCATAAAACAAATGTACAAATGTAAAAAAAAAAAAAAAAACAGTGCTTTCATTTATCTATGGTGGTCTACTAACATTAATGTTCAGATAAGTAATAGCTACAAAATAAATCTAAAAGTGATCAAATATAAATGAACACTGCATAGTTTTCACTGTATATATTGATAGATGAATGCTTATTAAAGCTATTACTTTATTCAGATTAAGAGCTGTGAGTGATTTTCTCTGTGTTTTGTTCTTTGATTAACATTGAAGAAGCTCCAATCTTTTACTGAGACAAAATATTGACACACAATTTTCTCCCAACTGTTCTCGTTCACTTTAAGATATAAACTGTGTTTTAAGTGAATACTCTCCAAGCCGGCCGTTTTTACATATTGTGTGTGTATTTGATCGTTTGGACGCGCCCGAAGCTCAAAGTGTACTTTGCTTGTCTGTTTTGGAGCGCGCCGCGCACGCGCACACACACACACACGCGCGCGCGCGCAAACACACACACACACGCACACACACTTCAGCCTGAGGAACAGCGTCTCTCGTGTGGATTGTACTTTCAACGTTTTATTATCAAACATGTCCAGCAATTTAGTAACTGTAAAGACGGCATTTTACAACAATCGACAGACGATTGATCTGATTCTGATGTTAAGTTTTGGTCAGGGAGGAACGAATGCGCGCCGCTGTGAAGAGAAGGAAGTTGTGCTAGAAAAAACACGGCTATAATCTTTAGAAGCTAAAAAAAACATTAAATAAACTCAGTTTAATATAACAGCCACAGGCCTAAAGTGTAAGCATGTTTTAATGGTTAGTTCTCTCTTTTATCATAAACAGGGCTTATGTTGCGCGTGCTGAACTCATCCACGTGAGCGATCGCGCTTCTGAATTGCGAATAGCAAAAATGCATCATAGACAAGAGTTTGAATATTATTGCATATAAAAACAGCTGGTGACTCTGGCGGGATAGAATTTGCAAGATAATGTGTATATATATAGCAATAATAAATGTATGTGTGTTTTCTTAATTTCTCCAGTACCGATAGCAGAACCGTTAACGTCAGAGCTTATCGATACTCTGGTCTTTCATAATTTAGCCCCGAGACCGATTAAATACCGGGTTTCGGTACCCATCCCTAATTTTAATGCAGCCAAATTCTCAATAAAACTGTTTTACTTTATATATTTGACTGTTTATGTTGTCAGTCAACAGGATAAATATGAAATAATGACTGAAACACGTCCCTTTAAGAATTCATAACCAGCTCTCCCTTCCAAGAAGCTAGTCTGCACAAAAATACTAATTTATAATTGTATTGAGCCGTTGTCTGATGAAATCAAATAAGACACAATATAAGACAAGACAATTCCTGTGCTGTGATTTCTTCTATATTTGCATGTACATTTAGAGAAGCAATAATATCTGTTTTAACTGAACGGGCTCCTCTCAGACGCTCGCTGAACAGAGCAGATGCAGAGAAAGCGCGCTGATCTCTCTGAGAGACTCGATTTGTCACTAGTTGCTTTTTTTGGAAAACAAAAAGTTGCTATGGGGGTCTACAAAGGCGCTAAATGTCGCTAAGTTGGCAACACTGCACGCATCTTTACTACTCACCTCTTTCTCTCTGTCTGACTGCAGCAGCACACGTGACGCATTTGTCAACGCGCACACACACATACAGGAATATCTGGACTGCGGCCAATCAGAGGGGGGGTCCGCCCTTCACTATCTCTGATTGGTTTAGACCACGATATAAGCCTAACGGGGGTGTCTTTTGTTGAACCACAGAGTTTCTGAGTTGCGGATACTTTTTTTTTCTTTTCTCGAATGGCTGGACGCACCAGTGCGCCCTGGGATTTTTGTTAGTCGCACCCGAGAGAAATTAGGTCGCACGTGCGACCAAATTGGTCGCACTCTAGAGCCCTGCTCCTGAATAAATGTGTGATTGGCCCATACAACACCGACCGCCTTCTCCTGTTTTTAGAAGACTTGCACGAAAGACTTGTGCCAGAGGTAGAAAGGGGACAGGTGGGAGACGTGTCAATATATGTGATCACATGGGACAATGTGGCATTCCACCATTCCCGTGCAGTCACAGCCTGGTTTGATGCCCATCCGAGGATGATGTCCCTTTTTGTTGCCCCTTACTCCCCTTTCCTCAACCCCATTGAGGAGTTTTTCTCAGCCTGGAGATGGAAGGTTTTTGACCATCGTCCACAGGACCAAATGTCCCTCCTGGATGCAATGGATGCTGTATGCCAAGACATCACAGCTGAACACTGCCAGGGGTGGATAAGGCATACCAAAAGATTCTTCCCAAGATGCCTTGCCAGAGAAGATATCAGATGTGATGTGGATGAGAACATGTGGCCAAACGCAGAAGACCGGGCCAATTAGATTACATTTATTATTACTGTATTATGTTTTACAATTCTTCGGTGGGTTTTTCTGTTTGTATATTCATATAATACAGTAAATGACAGCTATCTTGCACATTTTGTTTTCTTTCTTGTTTTTCTAATGCAAATAAAGCCTTTACTGCAGCAATTCTGTCTTTTTTTTCCCCACATAAACCGTTCATTCTATAAAGCTACTCTGAGATGGGTCATTCAATTATTGTATAACATTTCTGCAGCAAAAACCCCCAAAATAAACCCAAATAGAAAAAGAAACTTTAGTGTAAAACACAACCTCTGATCAATGCTATATACTCTCTATTGTATATGGTCAGACCTGACACCTAAAACAATGCAGTTTCTGTAATTCCATTTGATGTTAGTGTTTTTATGATATTGTACTATGATTGATTAAATGTTACTGTTGGAAGAGAACATGTGTTAGTGTTTTGGACTAATAATTTGATTTTGAGACATGTTTGCAGTGTTTGGGTAGGTGTAGTGTATTGTGTTAGTATATTATTGTAATTTGAAAATTAGTGTTGGAGTTTAGTTTGCAATGTGTGATTTTGAGCATGAAATTAACTGTTTTGTCAATTGTGTGTTGTAGGTGTGTTGGTGCGTTAAGAGTTTAGAAAAATTGTTAGAAGTATTGGAAAAAATGTCATAGCGATTGTAAAAAACTGTAACACGAAATGATTCGTGAAACGCCATTTTAAGTCCCGTTCTGAATCAAATGATTCGCGAAACACCATTTTAAGTCCCGTTCTGAATCAAATGATTCGCGAAACACCATTTTAAGTCCCGTTCTGAATCAAATGATTCGCGAAACGCCATTTTAAGTCCTGTTCTGAATCAAATGATTCGCAAAACGCCATTTAAAGTCCTGTTCTGAATCAAATGATTCGCAAAACGCCATTTTAAGTCCCGTTCTGAATCAAAAGATTCGCGAAACGCCATTTAAAGTCCTGTTCTGAATCAAATGATTCGTGAAAAGCCATTTTAAGTCCTGTTCTGAATCAAATGATTCGCGATCCGATTGGAGCGCTTCAAAACAGTGAATAATTTTTGCCACGCAATTTAACTGAATCAGAGTTCCGTTGATAATGTTCTTTGTTTGCTTTCTCTTTATAATTTATTCGTTGTTTGAATCACTGAGAAATTAAATCATTATAATTAATAGGCCAAACATACAATGTTTTTCATCAAATTGTGATCACGTTAAATACAGTTTCCGCCGTTTTAAAAACATTTCATAATGTGACATCAATTTACCCGCCTAAAAACACGGATTTATGATGTACGTTGTTAACAGATTACACTTACATTAGTGTGTGTGAGTGTGTGTGTGTGTGTGTGTGAGAGAGAGAGAGAGAGTGTGTGTGTGTGTGTGTGTGTGTGTGTGAGAGAGAGAGTGTGTGTGTGTGTGTGTGTGTGTGGGTGTGTGTGTGTGTCTGTGTGCATGTCTGTGTGTGTGTGTGTGTGTGTGTGTGTGTGTGTGTGTGTGTGTGTGTGAGTGTGAGTGTGTGTGTGTGTGTGTGTGTGTGGTGTGTGTGTGTGTGTGTGTGTGTGTGTGTGTGTGTGTGTGTGTGTGTGTGTGTGTGAGAAAGCGAGTGAGTGTGTGTGTGTGTGTGTGTGTGTGTGTGTGTGTGTGTGTGTGTGTGTGTGTGTGTGTGTGTGTGTGTGTGTGTGTGTGAGTGAGTGAGAGTGTGTGTGTGTCACCTGCAGCTGGAGCTCCTGGTTCTGCTTGTATTTGAGGATCCACAGCGCCAGGAACTCGATGGGATCCGGCGGCCTCTGCTCGATCAGCTCCGCGAGACCCTGAGAGAGACAGACCGCCAGACAGCGGCTCACAAACTGCGAGTCCATCTCAGCAAAACAATACACCTGTACAACAGCTCTATTTTCAATCCTAATATCTCAAAACCGCCACCGTTATCGCTAATGTTAACGCATTGACGGTTGGTTTGTATCAGCGTGTTTTGTTTACAATATCCATGGTAACAGCGCGGCATCGAAACGGCTTCATCGGCTTGATTCAAACAAAAAAAGGCGGCAATTCTAGCCAACAAATATACGTTATTAATTAATTGTGGGGATATTAATATTTCTAAAACGCTTGTCATGATTAAAATTGTATTTAACAGTCACAAAAACGTTTTACAACATTCTACTAACTTTATTTTCCCCCAAAATAATTGTTTTTTTAAATAGTTTTTTTTTTTATTATAACGTTATTTAAAGGTAAAAATAAATAAAAATCTCACACAGCGATATAGGCTTCTAACATTATTATTTTTCGAAATTAAACGTTGTTTGAACATTTATTTCTAATATTCTAAATGTCCAGTTTTCTTGTCGTGATTAGAATTTAAAGCTTAAAAAACGCTTCTTAAAACATTTATCAAGTACAAATATATAACATCATAAGGACAAGAATGTTGATCTCAAAACATTGTTATGAGAACTTATATCAAACATGAATTACGTTATAAGAGCGTTCCATAAAAATGACATTAAAAGCGTTTCTCCTAACATTTATATAACTTTAATAATGTTAATGAAAGTTGTGAGAATATTCCCTGTTATCATGCTGTAATAAATCATGTTTTTACCCACTCGTTATTAAAAATTAATGTATTACTGAATTGTTCGGCCTTCAAATAACAGTGTGAACTATTTTAATAAGTAGGCTATACAGTAAAGAAACAGCAGGTCATAAATCTGATATATATTCCTGTGTGTTTATGAAGTGAATTCGAGTTCATAATAACTCACAATTCTGAAAAAAAAAATCAGAATTGTGAAAAGTTAGAATTAGCTGCGAGATATAAACTCGCAATTGCGAGACAAAAGTCACAATTACCTTGTTGTTGTTGTTGTTGTTGTTGTTTTTGTAGCAATAATCAACAATACATTGTATGGCTCAAAATTATAGATTTTTCTGTTATGCCAAAAAGAATTAGATATTAAGATCATGTTCCATGAAGATATTACCTACCGTAAATATATAAAAACTTAATTTTTGATTATTAATATGCATTGCTAAGAACTTAATTTGAACAACTTTAAAGATGATTTTCTCAATATTTAGATTTTTTTTGCACCCTCAGATTCCAGATTTACAAATATTGTCCAAACCATACATCAATGGAAAATTGTTAATTCAGAAGATTTCAGATGATGCATAAATCTCAGTTTCACAAAATGGACTCTTATGACTGGTTTTGTGCTCATATGTGCTTGCCTAAACGATGGGTTATGATTGATGTGCACATTAATAGATTAAATTAGGCAAACTTTAGCCTCACCCTGGAGTTGGCCTTTGATATTTACTGTTATCTGTTTTTTATTCCCAGTCATAAACATGACATTTCATGTTTTGCTCCTAAAAAGCATCAAGGGTTTCTCTGTTAATCCTAACAAAGATTTCTTCTACATTCTTCAATTCAAACGGTGTGTAATGCAGCTAAAGGGTTTTCCAGCAGCTTGCACATTAATCCTCGTGTTCTCTTTAGGCTGAGGTTTGTTTGTCTAGACTTTCTCTAGTTTCCGTCCCTCCTCAGACGCGCCGGCTCGTCTCGTCATCAGAGCAGCGAGTGTTTCTGAAGAGATGGAGCCGAACTCGAGCGAGAAGGAGCTGTAAAACAGCAGCACGATGATGGCAAACATCCACTCCAATATAGCAGACGCATGCTGGAGAACAAAACTCTCCTGAATGAAGAACACACCGCCTGCAGGACACAACGTTAAGGAACAACTGCACAGCATTTATGGCCAGTTATATGACTTTATGAGCACTGTATGTAGTGGATATTGAGTATGAGGGTGGTGAAGGCCAGCGCGGTGAGCGTCAGCCGCAGATGAGCCGTCTGGAAGTCTCTCGGCGTCTCGGCTGCACGGTACGAAAGCAGCGTCTGCACGCACACAAACAGCAGACTGCCAGGGAAGGCCAGACCCGCGCCCACATAATGAAGAACTTTAGCATGGTCCACCTGCAGAAAACAGCACAAGTTACAGTTTCAATCCCACTTCACTCTCAGATAAAAAGGCACGGAATCTTGCCCTGGGACGGGTGACCCTTGACACACAAAATTGAAATTCGAAAGCATAATAAAAAGCATAATAAATAAGCTTTCCATTGATGTAAGGTTTGTTATGATAGGACAATATTTGGCTGAGATAGAACTATTTGAAAATCTGGAATCTGAGAATCTAAATATTGAGAAAAACATCTTTAAAGTTGTCTAAATGAAGTTCTTAGCAATGCATATTACTAATCAAAAATTAAGTTTTTATATATTTATGGTATTAAATGTACAAAATATTTCCATGGAACATGATCTTTATTTAATATCCTAATGATTTTTTTGATAACAGAATTTTTTTATAATTTTGACCCATACAATGTATGGTTGGCTATTGCTACAAATATAGCTGTGCTGCTAATGACTGCTTCTGTGCTCCAGGCTCACATAAAATCACACATTTATGGGCTTATTTAAAGCTCTAATAAACTATACCAGCAGGAAAGAAGTATCAATGAATGAGGAAAAAACAATTGTGATAGTGCTAAAATAAAATACGTTTCTAAATATTGAATGTAGTGTATTAAGTAACACATAACCAAATGGTGTCTATAGAGAAATTCTCTTTTGAAAGGTGGAAGAAAAACGGTGAGTAGCTGCTTTGTTCTTGTTTTCTTACTTGAAAGTTTCCCGCAATCATGAGTCCTGCAGCACAGAGCCATCCGGCAAACAGACCCTCGATGTTCAACACACTGTTACTGTGCTTATGGATGAGCTGAGCGTAACGCAGCAGACCAATCACAATCACTGTAACACAAACAGACCAATCACAATCACTGTAACACAAACAGACCAATCACAGTCACTGTAACACAAACAGACCAATCACAGTCACTGTAACACAGACAGAACAATCACAATCACTGTAACACAGACAGACCAATCACAATCACTGTAACACAAACAGACCAATCACAATCACTGTAACACAAACAGACCAATCACAGTCACTGTAACACAGACAGAACAATCACAATCACTGTAACACAGACAGACCAATCACAATCACTGTAACACAAACAGACCAATCACAGTCACTGTAACACAGACAGACCAATCACAATCACTGTAACACAGACAGACCAATCACAGTCACTGTAACACAGACAGACCAATCACAGTCACTGTAACACAAACAGAACAATCACTGTAACACAGACAGACCAATCACAATCACTGTAACACAGACAGACCAATCACAGTCACTGTAACACAGACAGACCAATCACAGTCACTGTAACACAGACAGAACAATCACAATCACTGTAACACAGACAGAACAATCACTGTAACACAAACAGACCAATCACAATCACTGTAACACAGACAGACCAATCACAGTCACTGTAACACAGACAGACCAATCACAGTCACTGTAACACAGACAGACCAATCACAGTCACTGTAACACAGACAGAACAATCACAGTCACTGTAACACAGACAGAACTATCACAATCACTGTAACACAGACAGACCAATCACAGTCACTGTAACACAGACAGACCAATCACAGTCACTGTAACACAGACAGACCAATCACAATCACTGTAACACAGACAGACCAATCACAGTCACTGTAACACAGACAGAACTATCACAATCACTGTAACACAGACAGACCAATCACAGTCACTGTAACACAGACAGACCAATCACAGTCACTGTAACACAGACAGACCAATCACAGTCACTGTAACACAGACAGAACAATCACAATCACTGTAACACAAACAGAACAATCACTGTAACACAAACAGAACAATCACTGTAACACAGACAGACCAATCACAATCACTGTAACACAGACAGACCAATCACAGTCACTGTAACACAGACAGACCAATCACAGTCACTGTAACACAGACAGAACAATCACAATCACTGTAACACAGACAGAACAATCACTGTAACACAAACAGACCAATCACAATCACTGTAACACAGACAGACCAATCACAGTCACTGTAACACAGACAGACCAATCACAGTCACTGTAACACAGACAGACCAATCACAGTCACTGTAACACAGACAGAACAATCACAGTCACTGTAACACAGACAGAACTATCACAATCACTGTAACACAGACAGACCAATCACAGTCACTGTAACACAGACAGACCAATCACAGTCACTGTAACACAGACAGACCAATCACAATCACTGTAACACAGACAGACCAATCACAGTCACTGTAACACAGACAGAACTATCACAATCACTGTAACACAGACAGACCAATCACAGTCACTGTAACACAGACAGACCAATCACAGTCACTGTAACACAGACAGACCAATCACAGTCACTGTAACACAGACAGAACAATCACAATCACTGTAACACAGACAGACCAATCACAATCACTGTAACACAAACAGACCAATCACAGTCACTGTAACACAGACAGACCAATCACAATCACTGTAACACAGACAGACCAATCACAGTCACTGTAACACAGACAGACCAATCACAGTCACTGTAACACAGACAGAACAATCACAGTCACTGTAACACAAACAGAACAATCACTGTAACACAGACAGACCAATCACAATCACTGTAACACAGACAGACCAATCACAGTCACTGTAACACAGACAGACCAATCACAGTCACTGTAACACAGACAGAACAATCACAATCACTGTAACACAGACAGAACAATCACTGTAACACAAACAGACCAATCACAGTCACTGCAACACAGACAAACCAATCACAGTCACTGTAACACAGACAGAACAATCACAATCACTGTAACACAGACAGAACAATCACAATCACTGTAACACAGACAGAACAATCACAGTCACTGTAACACAGACAGAACAATCACTGTAACACAAACAGACCAATCACAGTCACTGCAACACAGACAAACCAATCACAGTCACTGCAACACAGACAAACCAATCACAGTCACTGTAACACAGACAGAACAATCACAGTCACTGTAACACAGACAGAACAATCACAATCACTGTAACACAGACAGAACAATCACAGTCACTGTAACACAAACAGAACAATCACAATCACTGTAACACAGACAGAACAATCACTGTAACACAAACAGAACAATCACAATCACTGTAACACAAACAGAACAATCACAGTCACTGTAACACAAACAGAACAATCGCAATCACTGTAACACAAAACAATCACAATCACAGTAACACAAACAGAACAATCACAATCACTGTAACACAAACAGAACAATCACAATCACTGTAACACAAACAGAACAATCACAGTCACAGTAACACAAACAGACCAATCACAATCACTGTAACACAGACAGAACAATCACTGTAACACAAACAGAACAATCACAATCACTGTAACACAAACATAACAATCACAGTCACTGTAACACAAACAGAACGATCACAATCACTGTAACACAAACATAACAATCACAGTCACTGTAACACAAACAGAACAATCACAGTCACAGTAACACAAACAGACCAATCACAATCACTGTAACACAGACAGAACAATCACTGTAACACAAACAGAACAATCACAATCACTGTAACACAAACAGAACGATCACAATCACTGTAACACAAACAGAACGATCACAATCACTGTAACACAGACAGACCAATCACAATCACTGTAACACAGACAGAACAATCACAATCACTGTAACACAGACAGAACAATCAAAGTCACTGCAACACAGACAGACCAATCACAATCACTGTAACACAAACAGAACAATCACAATCACTGTAACACAGACAGACCAATCACAGTCACTGTAACACAAAGAGAACAATCACAATCACTGTAACACAGACAGACCAATCAAAGTCACTGTAACACAGACAGACCAATCAAAGTCACTGTAACACAGACAGAACAATCACAATCACTGTAACACAGACAGACCAATCAAAGTCACTGTAACACAGACAGACCAATCAAAGTCACTGTAACACAGACAGAACAATCACAATCACTGTAACACAGACAGACCAATCAAAGTCACTGTAACACAGACAGACCAATCAAAGTCACTGTAACACAGACAGACCAATCAAAGTCACTGTAACACAGACAGAACAATCACAATCACTGTAACACAAACAGAACAATCACAATCACTGTAACACAGACAGACCAATCACAGTCACTGTAACACAAACAGAACAATCACAATCACTGTAACACAGACAGAACAATCACTGTAACACAAACAGAACAATCACAATCACTGTAACACAAACAGAACAATCACAGTCACTGTAACACAAACAGAACAATCACAATCACTGTAACACAAAACAGAACAATCACTGTAACACAAACAGAACAATCACTGTAACACAAACAGAACAATCACTGTAACACAAACAGAACGATCACAATCACTGTAACACAAACAGAACAATCACAATCACTGTAACACAAACAGACCAATCACAATCACTGTAACACAAACAGAACAATCACAATCACTGTAACACAAACAGAACAATCACAGTCACTGTAACACAAACAGAACAATCACAATCACTGTAACACAAACAGACCAATCACAATCACTGTAACACAAACAGACCAATCACAATCACTGTAACACAAACAGAACAATCACAATCACTGTAACACAAACAGAACAATCACAATCACTGTAACACAAACAGAACGATCACAATCACTGTAACACAGACAGACCAATCAAAGTCACTGTAACACAGACAGAACAATCACAATCACTGTAACACAAACAGAACGATCACAGTCACTGTAACACAAACAGAACGATCACAATCACTGTAACACAGACAGACCAATCAAAGTCACTGTAACACAGACAGAACAATCAAAGTCACTGTAACACAGACAGACCAATCACAATCACTGTAACACAAACAGAACAATCACAATCACTGTAACACAGACAGACCAATCACAGTCACTGTAACACAAACAGAACAATCACAATCACTGTAACACAGACAGACCAATCAAAGTCACTGTAACACAGACAGAACAATCAAAGTCACTGTAACACAGACAGACCAATCAAAGTCACTGTAACACAGACAGACCAATCAAAGTCACTGTAACACAGACAGAACAATCACAATCACTGTAACACAAACAGAACAATCACAATCACTGTAACACAGACAGACCAATCACAGTCACTGTAACACAAACAGAACAATCACAATCACTGTAACACAGACAGAACAATCACTGTAACACAAACAGAACAATCACTGTAACACAAACAGAACAATCACAGTCACTGTAACACAAACAGAACAATCACAATCACTGTAACACAAAACAGAACAATCACTGTAACACAAACAGAACAATCACTGTAACACAAACAGAACAATCACTGTAACACAAACAGAACAATCACTGTAACACAAACAGAACGATCACAATCACTGTAACACAAACAGAACAATCACAATCACTGTAACACAAACAGACCAATCACAATCACTGTAACACAAACAGAACAATCACAGTCACTGTAACACAAACAGAACAATCACAATCACTGTAACACAAACAGAACGATCACAGTCACTGTAACACAAACAGAACGATCACAATCACTGTAACACAAACAGAACGATCACAATCACTGTAACACAGACAGAACAATCACAATCACTGTAACACAAACAGAACAATCACAATCACTGTAACACAAACAGAACAATCACAATCACTGTAACACAAACAGAACGATCACAGTCACTGTAACACAAACAGAACGATCACAATCACTGTAACACAAACAGAACGATCACAATCACTGTAACACAGACAGAACAATCACAATCACTGTAACACAAACAGACCAATCACAATCACTGTAACACAAACAGAACAATCACAATCACTGTAACACAAACAGAACGATCACAATCACTGTAACACAAACAGAACAATCACAATCACTGTAACACAAACAGAACAATCACAATCACTGTAACACAAACAGAACAATCACAATCACTGTAACACAAACAGACCAATCACAGTCACTGTAACACAGACAGAACAATCACTGTAACACAAACAGAACAATCACAATCACTGTAACACAAACAGAACAATCACAATCACTGTAACACAAACAGAACAATCACAATCACTGTAACACAAACAGAACAATCACAATCACTGTAACACAGACAGAACAATCACAATCACTGTAACACAAACAGACCAATCACAATCACTGTAACACAAACAGACCAATCACAATCACTGTAACACAAACAGAACAATCACAGTCACTGTAACACAGACAGAACAATCACAATCACTGTAACACAAACAGACCAATCACAATCACTGTAACACAAACAGAACAATCACAGTCACTGTAACACAGACAGAACAATCACAATAACACAGACAGAACAATCACAAGAACACAGACAGAACAATCACAATCACTGTAACACAAACAGAACAATCACAATCACTGTAACACAGACAGAACAATCACAGTCACTGTAACACAGACAGAACAATCACAATAACACAGACAGAACAATCACAAGAACACAGACAGAACAATCACAATCACTGTAACACAAACAGAACAATCACAATCACTGTAACACACAAACAGAACAATCACAGTAACACACAAACAGAACAATCACTGTAACACAAACAGAACGATCACAATCACTGTAACACAAACAGAACGATCACAATCACTGTAACACAAACAGAACAATCACAATCACTGTAACACAAACAGAACAATCACAATCACTGTAACACAAAACAGAACGATCACAGTCACTGTAACACAAACAGAACAATCACAGTCACTGTAACACAAACAGAATGATCACAATCACTGTAACACAAACAGAACGATCACAAACACTGTAACACAATACAGAACGATCACAATCACTGTCACACAATACAGAACGATCACAATCACTGTAACACAAACAGAACAATCACAGTCACTGTAACACAAACAGAACGATCACAGTCACTGTAACACAAACAGAACGATCACAATCACTGTAACACAGACAGAACAATCACAATCACTGTAACACAAACAGACCAATCACAATCACTGTAACACAAACAGAACAATCACAATCACTGTAACACAAACAGAACGATCACAATCACTGTAACACAAACAGAACGATCACAATCACTGTAACACAGACAGAACAATCACAATCACTGTAACACAAACAGAACAATCACAATCACTGTAACACAGACAGACCAATCACAGTCACTGTAACACAGACAGAACAATCACTGTAACACAGACAGAACAATCACAATCACTGTAACACAAACAGAACAATCACAATCACTGTAACACAAACAGAACAATCACAATCACTGTAACACAAACAGAACGATCACAATCACTGTAACACAGACAGAACAATCACAATCACTGTAACACAAACAGACCAATCACAATCACTGTAACACAAACAGACCAATCACAATCACTGTAACACAAACAGAACAATCACAGTCACTGTAACACAGACAGAACAATCACAATCACTGTAACACAAACAGACCAATCACAATCACTGTAACACAAACAGAACAATCACAGTCACTGTAACACAGACAGAACAATCACAATAACACAGACAGAACAATCACAAGAACACAGACAGAACAATCACAATCACTGTAACACAAACAGAACAATCACAATCACTGTAACACAGACAGAACAATCACAGTCACTGTAACACAGACAGAACAATCACAATAACACAGACAGAACAATCACAAGAACACAGACAGAACAATCACAATCACTGTAACACAAACAGAACAATCACAATCACTGTAACACACAAACAGAACAATCACAGTAACACACAAACAGAACAATCACTGTAACACAAACAGAACGATCACAATCACTGTAACACAAACAGAACGATCACAATCACTGTAACACAAACAGAACAATCACAATCACTGTAACACAAACAGAACAATCACAATCACTGTAACACAAAACAGAACGATCACAGTCACTGTAACACAAACAGAACAATCACAGTCACTGTAACACAAACAGAATGATCACAATCACTGTAACACAAACAGAACGATCACAAACACTGTAACACAATACAGAACGATCACAATCACTGTCACACAATACAGAACGATCACAATCACTGTAACACAAACAGAACAATCACAGTCACTGTAACACAAACAGAACGATCACAGTCACTGTAACACAAACAGAACGATCACAATCACTGTAACACAAACAGAACAATCACAATCACTGTAACACAAACAGAACAATCACAATCACTGTAACACAAACAGAACAATCACAATCACTGTAACACAAACAGAACGATCACAGTCACTGTAACACAAACAGAACGATCACAATCACTGTAACACAAACAGAACGATCACAATCACTGTAACACAGACAGAACAATCACAATCACTGTAACACAAACAGACCAATCACAATCACTGTAACACAAACAGAACAATCACAATCACTGTAACACAAACAGAACGATCACAATCACTGTAACACAAACAGAACGATCACAATCACTGTAACACAGACAGAATAATCACAATCACTGTAACACAAACAGAACAATCACAATCACTGTAACACAGACAGACCAATCACAGTCACTGTAACACAGACAGAACAATCACTGTAACACAGACAGAACAATCACAATCACTGTAACACAAACAGAACAATCACAATCACTGTAACACAAACAGAACAATCACAATCACTGTAACACAAACAGAACGATCACAATCACTGTAACACAGACAGAACAATCACAATCACTGTAACACAAACAGACCAATCACAATCACTGTAACACAAACAGACCAATCACAATCACTGTAACACAAACAGAACAATCACAGTCACTGTAACACAGACAGAACAATCACAATCACTGTAACACAAACAGACCAATCACAATCACTGTAACACAAACAGAACAATCACAGTCACTGTAACACAGACAGAACAATCACAATAACACAGACAGAACAATCACAAGAACACAGACAGAACAATCACAATCACTGTAACACAAACAGAACAATCACAATCACTGTAACACAGACAGAACAATCACAGTCACTGTAACACAGACAGAACAATCACAGTCACTGTAACACAGACAGAACAATCACAATAACACAGACAGAACAATCACAAGAACACAGACAGAACAATCACAATCACTGTAACACAAACAGAACAATCACAATCACTGTAACACACAAACAGAACAATCACAGTAACACACAAACAGAACAATCACTGTAACACAAACAGAACGATCACAATCACTGTAACACAAACAGAACGATCACAATCACTGTAACACAAACAGAACAATCACAATCACTGTAACACAAACAGAACAATCACAATCACTGTAACACAAAACAGAACGATCACAGTCACTGTAACACAAACAGAACAATCACAGTCACTGTAACACAAACAGAATGATCACAATCACTGTAACACAAACAGAACGATCACAAACACTGTAACACAATACAGAACGATCACAATCACTGTCACACAATACAGAACGATCACAATCACTGTAACACAAACAGAACAATCACAGTCACTGTAACACAAACAGAACGATCACAGTCACTGTAACACAAACAGAACGATCACAATCACTGTAACACAAACAGAACGATCACAGTCACTGTAACACAAACAGAACGATCACAATCACTGTAACACAAACAGAACGATCACAATCACTGTAACACAATACAGAACAATCACAGTCACTGTAACACAAACAGAACAATCACAATCACTGTAACACAGACAGAACAATCACAATCACTGTAACACAGACAGAACAATCACAGTCACTGTAACACAAACAGAACAATCACAATCACTGTAACACAGACAGAACAATCACAGTCACTGTAACACAAACAGAACAATCACAATCACTGTAACACAGACAGAACAATCACAATCACTGTAACACAAACAGAACAATCACAATCACTGTAACACAAACAGAACAATCACAATCACTGTAACACAAACAGAACGATCACAATCACTGTAACACAAACAGAACGATCACAATCACTGTAACACAAAACAGAACAATCACAATCACTGTAACACAAACAGACCAATCACTGTAACACAAACAGAACAATCACAATCACTGTAACACAAACAGAACAATCACAATCACTGTAACACAAACAGAACAATCACAATCACTGTAACACAGACAGAACAATCACAATCACTGTAACACAAACAGAACAATCACAATCACTGTAACACAAACAGACCAATCACTGTAACACAAACAGAACAATCACAATCACTGTAACACAAACAGAACAATCACAATCACTGTAACACAAACAGAACAATCACAATCACTGTAACACAGACAGAACAATCACAATCACTGTAACACAAACAGAACAATCACAATCACTGTAACACAAACAGACCAATCACTGTAACACAAACAGAACAATCACAATCACTGTAACACAAACAGAACAATCACAATCACTGTAACACAGACAGAACAATCACAATCACTGTAACACAAACAGAACAATCACAATCACTGTAACACAGACAGAACGATCACAATCACTGTAACACAAACAGAACAATCACAATCACTGTAACACAAACAGAACAATCACATCAAAAACAGATTCAATATGCTGAAAGAGTTGTTAGAGTCAGATGAGTGTTTCTATATTTCAGAACTGAATCAGCGAATCATTGAATCAGCGAATCATTGAATCAGAGAATCAGCGAATCATTGAATCAGTGAATCAGAGAATCAGCGAATCATTGAATCAGTGAATCACTTACTCACGAATGAAGCAGTGCTGCACAGCAGACTGAACCAGCAGCTTTCTGGAGGAACGTCGCCGCATTTACTGCACACACATCAGGAGGATCAAAAACATGTCTGACAATTCATCCCTTTAGCTTATCTTCTAATAAAATGTTATGTTTTTGATACCTGATGAGTGGGATGTTGTCCAGCGTGCAGCACAGATCAGATCCGCTCTGAAGAGCCAAAGACGTCTCACAGCTCGAGTTATATACCCTACAAACACACATACTGTGACAATATTTGCTGACTGCATGCATAAAATAAGTTTAAACAAAGATTTTACAAGGGTTTTGATTACTAACATTGCAAAATCCTTCCTTCTCATTAAT
>CM049883.1:780000-797500 GCA_027474115.1 Schizopygopsis malacanthus
ACGGCAGGGATGAGTTCTTCTCACTCTCGTTTCACTCTCTTCTCGTCTCCAGAGCGCTTGAGGTAGGACTGATAGAAGAAGACGGAGAAGAGCAGCAGGTAGCTGAGGTACATCACAGAGGCGTAGATGATGTTGTGCATGGAGGAGACGCAGTGGACTTCATGGTTCCAGAGATACAGGAGCCCCAGCACGCTCAGCCCCACCAGCATCTGTGTGATCTGCATGAGCGTGACCATCATGGCGAGGGGTCGCGGCACACGAGCGCCGGACGCTCTAGCCGTGTAGTAGCTGTACATGAACGCATGGACGGTGTAGTTCATGCCCATGAACCAGCCGCCGCCGGCCACACGGTCTTTATACGTGTACCAGCTGTACAGCAGGACAGTGATGTGATGATACCAGTGCAGGAAGATCAGACGCTGCTTACGCAGGACGATGAACACCGTGTCCCCTGAACAACATCACAAACTCTATGTAAAGCATGCATATGACACTAAATCAGCTGGCCACTAATGCACTTATAATGGAAGCTTAGACTTATTGTGCATGCATCAATTAAATCAGTGTAATATCATTTACTATGCATATTACATGTGCAAGGTTATTTTACATTAAATGCATGCATTTGACAGATGCTTCGAGTGCATTGCATTCAAAATGTACATATGACCAGTTTTTGCTTTTCTTTTATGCAGTCTTTTAACTCAAAGTAACATGCACGAGCATACTAGAAAGAGTTGAGACGTAACTACACGTTGTTTGACTATACGTCACATTTCACCCCAAAATCAATATAAAATAATATTAAATGTATTTTTGCATTAATAAAATGAAGCCTATTTTAAGAACATTAAGATTATCTTGTATTATAGTGTAAAATAAATACTCTTTGACACTTTTTAAAATTGTAATTAACAAGTTAAAGGCTTAACTAAGATTATATAAGAAGATGATTAATTACAAGAAAATGCTTTTCAGTTTTTTGGCATCAAAATTTCATGTTTAGTTCAATACGTTATTTGCAATTTCTTTGTAATTGTGAATTTTGAGTCAAAAACTTAAACGTAAATGCTTTGCAAATTAAATAATATAATAAATGTCACAATGCAAATAAATAAATGGCTTAGTTTTGCTGATGCTGAATATGAAATGTATTCTGGGGTGAAATATTGATGAAGATGTTTATATGAGCAAACTAGCAATCATAACACATAACCATAAATCAATCTGGTCAGACGAGTATTCTTACCACTACTAGTCAAAATAATATTTTACATCTCAAATAACACATTTATAAGTGTATAATAACACAAGAATCATCAGATCTGCTTCTAAGCCATTTATAACTTACTGTAAATGCATTTTTTGTTTGTTCTTGGAAAGTCATAATTATTGAACATTAATTTTAGGTGTTAAATGTTGCGGGTTAGAGTTTAAAGTTTAAATAAACTAAAGATATGAATGACTTTCTGTACTTTACAGGTATTAAAAAATATAAAACTGTGAAACATGCCTGACTTTCCAAACACTTTTACATAATATGTATGACTTTGCACTATGAAAAATCATTTTTCAAAGATTCATAAAGTATTTAAAAATTTCACTTGCCATTTCTTTAGAACTATTTGTGACCCTGGAGCACAAAAATCAGTCATAAGTGTCATAATATTGTACAATTGAGATTTATGCATAATCTGAAATCTGAATAAATAATATTTTCTTTGATGTATGGTGTCACGAATCCGGTTCGTGGTCTTCATCAGCGGTCGCTCTTCATCATATTGACTCTCACACCACACTGACTGCTACATGTCACTCCGGACTACAGTTCCCATCATCCTTTGCACCTGAGAGCTATTACACACACTACGGGGTGTTTACACCTGGTCACTGATAGCTGTCCTCCGAATATAAACACTGTGTGCTTTTCAATCTACAAATCGCCATCGTTTACCATGGATTTACTGTAGTAACAATAACAGCAGAAATGTGGGGTATTAATATAGATGTGTATTACAGCAGTAAGTACACTATATTTGTGATTAAGCTATAGGCTAGCGTGTTTGCATTTATAATAAATGTATTTAGATTACTGTTTTACATATAACTAGGCCACCTAGAAACCATTTTTACCACAGTATTGAGGTGTATGTGCGTGGTTTTAAATATCATGATAAATTTATGCTACTATGGAAGAACAATGGTTCATTTTAATAAAAATAAAAAATAAAATGCCACCATATAAAAAGGAGGTTGTTGCCATTTTTACAGATGTTACTGATTTTGATAATAAATATACATTTACCTCCGCATCCTGAATCAAACTCAATATCAAATATGCATTTCTAAGAGACAAAACATTATTAGTATTATTATTATTGCATATATGGGCATGTATAAAATATAATGAGGGATGGGTTTAATTACCATATGTGTATGTAGAGGGGGGGGCATGTAGTATGTAGAGGGGGGGGGGGGGGGGGCATGTAAAAACGGTTGGTCTAGCAGTCAGTGTTACTCATTACTCTGCTAGCGTTAGCTGGCTTACCAAGCGTTTCCGTGTTTGGTTTGTGTTTAGTCTCCTGTATTGTTATGTGTTTGTCTCTCTCCGGGTGATAGCTGCCTTGCGGAGCCAGTTCCCTGTCTTTGTTTCTGCTTGTGTTTCCTGATTTTCTAGTTCCTGATTCTAGCCCACATATCTTGGATTAACCCCTGGCTTGCCGTTTGCTCCTGGCCTAGTCTAGTCCTCTGGATTACGCTCGCTGTCGTCTGACTCAAGCCGTTTAGGATTGCTCTTTTGTCTTGCCTGTGCCATGCCTGTTTGCTGTTGTTCAACCCTGCCTGTGTTTTTGACCATGTTTCATAATAAAAGCTTGCATATGGATCCGCATGTCTCACGTCTCTCGTTCGCCGTTACGTATGGTTTGTTATGATCGGGCGATATTTGAAAATCTGAGGGTGCAAAAAAATCTAAATATTGAGAAAATCATCTTTAAAGATGTTCTTAGCAATGCATATTAATAATCAATAATTAAGTTTGATATATTTACGGTAGGTAATATCTTTATGGAACATGATCTTAATATTTAATGATTTTTGGCATAACAGAAAAATGCATAATTTTGACCCATACAATGTATTGTTGGTTATTGTTACAGATATAGCTGTGCTGCTTATGACTGCGTCTGTGCTCCAGGGACACATTTGTGAAATTTACTAGCGGTTTCTGAGTGAATATAGTTTCAAGGTCATTCATACTCCAGTTCCGATTTTTTTCACTGAAGAACAAAGGAATAATGGATTAGTTTGTGTGAAAGTCTTACCGAGCTCAGGTGCTTTACTCAGAGTGAAGGCAAACGCCCAGAACTTGCTGATGGGGGCGCTGTAGAACTCATTATCACACACGGACACCCGGAGCCCATGTGACCGCACCATATTGAACAGGTACCAGCCCGTCCGCGTCGCTCCCATTATACTGAAACACACACACACACACACACACACACACACACACACATGTTGGTTTTTATGGTTTACGGGGACTCTCCATAGGCGTAATGGTTTTTATACTGTACAAGCTGTATGTGCTATTGCCCTACACCTACCCTACACCTAAACTTAATCCTCACAGGAGACGGTGCATTTCTACTTTCCCCCAAAAAAACTTACTCTGTATGATTTATTAGCGGTTTGAATTATGGGGACACTGAAAATGTCCTCATAAATCACCTTCTCCTTGTAATACCTATGTTATACCCATGTCATTATACACATTTGTGTCCTCATAAACCACATAAGCATGCACAAACAGACACAGAGACACACACACACAAACACACTCTCACGCACACACATAAATACACAAGGTTCAAGGTTCTTTATTATTTCAAGGTTCAAGGTTCTTTATTATTTGTCACATACACAATCATACAGGGTATAATCAGTAGTGAAATGTAAGATGTGTAAGATCAGTAGTGAAATGTAAAATGCAAAATGTATTTGTCACATACACAATCATACAGGGTATAATCAGTAGTGAAATGTAAGTCAGGACAGGTCCGCTCAATGGAAAGTGCAAAAATAAAAATAAAAATAGAAAATGAAATAAAAATAACATAAAAGGCAATAAAACAATGAAACATCACACAAGAGAATATATATATAAATATGGTGAGAATGAAAATAGGAACAAATAATAAAATTAAATAAAGAGTAAGATGTGCATGAGATAAAATGTGCAATACAGTATACTGTGGATTAATAGATATTAATAAGAGAATGTGCAAATAGGTTGTACCAGCATAGCAGCAGTGTGGATGATGGAGAATAATGGATGTGTTTACAGTTTATTAAATTGAGTCCTGTGGATGTTATGATGTTATGAGACTGAGTTTAGGAGCCTGATGGCCTGAGGGAAGAAGCTCCTCCTCAGTCTCTCAGTTTTTGCCATCATGCTCCTGAAGCGCTTGCCAGATGGCAGTAAACGGAAAAGATGGTTATCAGGGTGATTTGAGTCCTTGATGATTTTTACAGCTCTGCTTTTACAGCGTTTGAGGTAGATGTCCTGCAGAGAGGGGAGAGCAGACCCTGAGATGCGCTCAGCTAAGCGCACGACTCTCTGCAGAGCTTTGCAGTCCTGGTTTGTGGCATTATTATACCACACTGAGATGCACTGAGTCAGAACACTTTCTATGGCCCCTGAATAGAAAGTCTTCAGGATAGCTGGTGAGACCCTGAATTTCCTCAGCTGTCGCAGATGGTAAAGTCTTTGCCTGGCTTTCTTGACCTGTGTTTGGATGTGTGCAGTCCATGTCAGGTCCTCGGAGATGTTTACACAGAGGTACTTGAAGCTGCTCACCCTCTCCACAGGGGTCCCACTGATCATAAGAGGAGTGTAGGGTTGCTGCTGTCTCTTCCTGAAGTCCACGATCAGCTCTTTGGTTTTGCTCACGTTCAGAGAGAGACAGTTGTCCTGGCACCATGATGTAAGTCTCTCCACCTCATCCAAGTATGCGGCCTCATCATTGTTGGAAACGAGGCCCAGAACCACAGTATCGTCAGCAAATTTAACAATGGAAGTGGAGCTGTGAGAGGACACGCAGTCGTGGGTGTATAGAGAGTATAGCAGGGGGCTCAGGACACAGCCCTGTGGGGCTCCTATGTTCAGGGTGATGGAGTTGGAGGTGAACTGGCCGACTTTCACCACTTGTGGTCTGGCGGTGAGGAAATCTTGAATCCAGTCACAAAGTGAGGTGTTTAGGCCGAGGTCTGAGAGTTTAACAGTCAGCTTGGTGGGGACTATAGTGTTGAAAGCTGAGCAATAGTCGATGAATAGCAGCCTGACATAGTTGCCATTTTTGCTGTCGATGTGAGTGAGGGAGGAGTGCAGGACCTGGGAGATGGCATCGTCAGTAGACCTATTTGGCCGGTAGGCAAACTGAAGAGGGTCCAGAGTAGCAGGGATGGAGGAGCAAATGTGTTTCTTTAAAAGTCTCTCAAAAACCTTCATGACTGTCGATGTGAGGGCAACTGGACGATAGTCATTCAGGCAAGAGGGTTTACTGTTCTTAGGCACAGGGATGATGACAGATTTTTTAAATGATGTTGGAACCACAGAGGTAGCGAGGGACTCATTAAAGATGGAAGTAAACAAACCAGCAAGCTGATCAGCACAGGACCTCAGAACGCGGCCAGTAATCCCATCAGGTCCTGCTGCTTTTCTGACGTTCACTCTCTTTAGTTCCCTCCGAACGTCGTCCTCTGACAAAGTGATAGCATAATCATCGCTGCTCTGTCTGCTGCTTGCTGACGCGCTGATCGGCAGAACCGCGCCGCCATTACATTCAAAGCGGCCGTAGAAGGTGTTTAGTTCTTCGGCCAGCAACGGATCTGCTCTCACCTCCGCGGAAGAGTTATTTCCAGAGGAACAGATGGTCTTTAATCCCTGCCACATGCGTCGAGAGTCATTGAGCTGGAAATGTGACTCAATTCTCTCACTGTATCGGCGTTTAGCGGCTCTTACTGCACGACGGAGAGCGTAGCAAGATGTCTTGTACTCCCTCATGTTTCCTGACAACAGACCGGCATTGTACGCGGCAGTTCGATAGTTAACCGCATCACAGATTGATCTGTCCACCCACGGTTTCTGATTAGAAAAAGTCCTTATTGTTACTGTTTCGGTGGCTTGGTCGGTTAGCGTGTTGATAAAGCTTACTGCTACATCCGTGAATTCGCTGACGTCAAATGAACTCGCCCGGAACATGTCCCAGTCGACGTCATCAAGAGACGCCTGTAGCATAGCTTCGGAGTGGGAGGACCAGCGCGTCACTTCCCTCTCACCGGGGGTTTCTGAACGATCCGTTGTTTATATTCCGGTGTGAGAAAGATGGCAGAGAACGAGCTTTGTAGGCATTCTTAAACTGGGTGTAGCAATGATCCAGTGTATTCTGTCCTCTAGTTGGACAGGATATATGCTGATGAAAGTTCGGCAAGACTTTCTTGAGGTTGGCTTTGTTGAAGTCCCCGGCGATGATACATGCAGCGTCAGGGTGTTTGTTGATGTTGCCGCTGAGCTCGTCGTGGAGTTTGGACAAAGCCAAGCTAGTGTCTGCTTGTGGTGAAATGTAAACGGCAGTAACGATGATCGATGTAAACTCCCGGGGCAGATAGAATGGGCGGCAGATAATGGAGAGATGTTCCAGATGAGCCGAGCAGGAACGCGACAGAATGGAGATATTCCTGGGGTCACACCATTTCTTGTTAATCATGAAACACACTCCACCACCTTTGGTTTTTCCGGCCTCGGCTGTTCTGTCCATCCGTAAAACAGAGAAGTTATCAGACGGCGTTACAGCGGTGTCCGGGACCGTCGGCGTGAGCCATGTTTCGGTCAAACAAAGGATGTTACAGTCCCTAATGTCCCGTTGGAAACTTATCCTGGCTCTAAGATCGTCCATCTTATTCTCCAAGGACTGGACATTAGCGAGCAGAATACTTGGTAGAGGAGGACTGTGAGCCCTTTTTCTCAGTCTGTTGCGTGTGTGTGTGTGTGTGTGAGTATGTGTGTACACACACGCAACAGACGCGCACACGCAGTCGCACACACGCAGTCGCACACACAGACACAGACGCGCACACAGACACAGACACACACAGACACAGACGCGTACACAGACGCACACACAGACACAGACGCGCACACACAGACACAGAGACGCGCACACAGACACACACACACACACAGACACAGAGACGCGCACACAGACACACACACAGACACACACACAGACACAGACACAGACGCGCGCACACACACACACACACACACAAAGACACAGACACAAAGACACAGACAGACACACAGATGCGCACACACACACAAACACACACACACACACTGACACAGACACACACAGACGCGCACACACACACAGACAGACACACAGACGCGCACACAGACACTGACACAGACGCAGACAGACACACAGACGCGCACACAGACACTGACACAGACGCGCACACACACACAGACATTGACACAGACAGACACACAGACGCGCACACACACACACACACACACAGACACAGACACACAGACGCGCACACAGACACTGACGCGCGCACACACACACACACAGACACATACACTGACACACAGACACTGACACTGACACACACACAGACACACACACAGACACTAACACACAGACACTGACACTGACACACACACAGACACAGACACACTGACACACAGACACTGACACAAACACAGACACTCAGACACTCAGACACAGACACTGACACACAGACACAGACACACAGACAGACACACAGACACTGACACAGACACAGACACACAGACACTGACACAGACACACAGACACATACCAGCAATTAAGACAGCAGCTACTGCACTGATCAGACACATCATAAAGGAGAGATACCGTCAAATATATAGAGCCTATTATATCTATATATAGATATAAATATATATCTGACCCAAGAGAGCTGTAGAAACTCAGACACACAACTAGGACTGCACATGTTCTGGTGTTCATTTTCTATCAGGAGTGTTTGTTTTCGTTTGTGTAAAACTCACCCCCACAAGTCTAGGGCTAGTTCAGGTCTTATGGAAGAGCATTAAAAACATTAAAAAGGTGAATGCAACTCATAATGACTTTTTTTGTCACAATTATAAAAAGAAAGAAAGTCAGAAAGTTTTCTTATCATTCGGAGTTTCTTGCAATTTTTTTCTAAGAATTTTGACTTTAATAATCACCACATCATTTTGACTTTTCTCTCAGAACTGTAATATGTGACTGGAGCACAAAACCAGTCATAAGGGTCCATTTTTTTAAATTGAGATTTATGCATCATCTGAAAGCTGAATACATAATATGTCCATTGATGTATGGTTTGGACAATATTTGTAAATCTGGAATCTGAGCGTGCAAAAAAAAATCTAAATATTGAGAAAATCTTTAAAGTTGTTCAAATGAAGTTCTTAGCCATGCATATTAATAATCAAAAATTAAGTTTTGATATATTTACGGTAGGAAATATCTTCATGGAACATGATCTTAATATCTAATGATTTTTGGCATAACATAAAACTGTATAATTTTGACTCATACAATGTAATGTTGTCTATTGCTACAAATATAGCTGTGCTGCTTATGACTGCGTCTGTGCTCCAGGGACAGATATAAACCCAAAATTTGGACAAAAACTGAAGATCTCATGATTATAATTTTTTTTTCTCACAATTATGAATTTAAATCTTACAATTTCTGCCATGGAGAATAAAATTAAAAACAGTAATTGTGACTTTTGTATCTAGTTTTTCTCAGAATTGCATCATAATTCTAGTATGTGTTTAATCAGACGTCTCACCTGAATATGGCCAGACATAAGGACCAGAGAATAAGAGGCTTCCGCAGGTCCAGCTTCTGCCGGTCCTTCATAAAGATGCGTCCGAGAAATACACCCACCGCATACACCCCCGACAGAACAAACGCTGTTCCCCTGAAACACATCACAACACACTTTAACACCTGATGTGTGTGTGTGTGTGTGTGTGTGTGTGTGTTACAGAATAAAGTGACAGCAAGGCAAGGTTCATCTACATTGCACATTATATACTTATATAATAAATCAAGCGTGTATATATTCAAGAGCGCACTGGTTTTATATATAACGCCTCTGTCCTGACCTGAACCTGCAAATAAAAGGTTTCGATGTCACAATCAGCTGAAAGGTCAAAGGTGATCGAATCTCTGGAGTCCTCCACGTGAACAGGTCTTATCAATCAATCACAGCAGTCATACATCTGCAGTAACACTTCATATAGTTCACAATTAATGCACACAATCAGCAGCTCTTGTTTAATAATATGCATGTGATATTTAAGGTCAAAGGTCATTCTCTCGGACTTTATTGCTTATTTTAATGTAACCACTCCCTGCAGACTTTATGAAAGATTAAACCATTGTGACATATAATCACATGAAAACATACTACAGTAAATATGGTAAAGTACTTGAATTAATGTGTTGTGGTAATTCTATAGATGCTGTGATAATATAATATAATACTGTGCGGTGTTTTCTACAACTATAGGGTATATTACAGTGTATCACTATAGTTAATACTACAGTATGCATTAACAATACTGTAATATATACAGTATAATACACTGCACTATAGTATTGTTTCATGTGGGTACATTTGAAGGGCTCTCTGTTACTGTTTTATTACATAATAAGTATTATTGCATATCAGACTTTCTGTGTATATATAGCAGCCCAGTCTATGCTACTGTATCGTGCATGATAATAGACGCTCATCAGCTGTTATAGAGTTGAATCAGTAATTCGATTCTGATAATTCGACTCACCAGTTCTGCTCGAACCATTCCAGCGCGGCGCGATCGTTAAACTGACGCTCGAAGTCAAACGCGTGAAGCGACTCGTTCATCTTCATAATTCATAAGCGTTCAGATCTTCCGCAGGTGAGCGTGAAGAGATGCGGATGTTTCCGAGAGGAAGCGCTCGTGCTCAACTTCCTAATTATATGCGGGAGGGGGAGGAGTCAGGGCTGCGGTCTCAGCCAATCAGAATCAAAGCGCGTAGACGGAAGCATTTTTCATAAGACGAGTACCCAAATATTATATTAGTGAGCAAAAATGTGCACACATTTCACACACACACACACACACATATATACATAGTGCTACTCAAAATTTTGGGATCTTTAAGATTATTAATGTTATTTAAAGAAGTCATCAAGGCTCTGATCAAAAATACAAGAAAAAAACGTCATTTTGTGAAATATTATCGCAATAACAGTTTTCTTTTTTTTATATACTTTAAATATAATTTATTTCTGTGATCAAAGCTATTTGACTACACTCATAACAAATCAGAATATTATTATGATTTCTGAAGATGACACTGAAGATAGAGTTACGATGCCGAAAATACAGATTTAATCACATAAATAAATTACACTTTAAAACGTATTCACTTAGAAAACCAATATTATAAACTACAAAAATATTTCACAATATTACAGATTTTTCTGTATTTTTAATCGAATAAATGCAGTCTTGATGAGCTAAATAATCTCTACAGTATATATAGCTATACTGTATATTGTTAGAAACATAATCTCGGCTACTCATTTAAGTTAATGTATTCTGACTACTTGTTTGATTTATTTGATCTAACTCGTTTAATATTTACATTAAAAAGCAAAGAGAAAAACATACATATTCAATTTTGACATCAACATCATTGCATGCATTAAATCATAACTCAACAGTGTTTAGTAGCTTGTTTAATGCATGAGAGGTGCTTTATTCTCTCAAACTCAGACGTATGGTTTGCAAATGTATTTACGAGACAATATAGTCGAAGCTAAATGATATGACACTTGGTGGGATCTTTAGAGAAATCATAATTAGGGAGAATCAGTTCATTTTGAAGGGTTTACAGCCATTGTGTGAATAATACGTAACCATGTAATCCATAAAAAGTAGCTGTCATCTGATTACGAGCATTATAAAATCTAATTGCACATATACTTGACTAAATGTACTGGAATCTGCTTATGTAATGCATTATTATCAGCTGTGGATACTGTAGATAAACATCTGCTTGTCATGCTAATAAAGATAATAAACACAACACTGAAGATGACAGATGCATCTTAGGTTATTGGGCACTAGTTACTAAATTATTACTTACTGTAATTTAATGACATTTTCCTTGAAACAGTATAGTACGGGATTGCTCTGTAGTTTAATTACAGTTACTTCTTATGTGATTAACTTAAACTGAAGAACATTTATAGTGCATTTAACATCAAAATGTAAAGTCTAACCTTAAAATGCATGCTTTTTATGCATCTTTCTCACTTTGGAGAGTTAATACAAATATTGGTAACTTATTATTTATAACTTAGTATTAATACACAGTGTGTTGAGGCATGGTTAATAGTGAGAATTGGACTTAGAATTGAGAATTAAAGAATTAAACGATTCATGTCTATGCTTGTATTATTAACTCGTCGAGGTTGATAAAGGATTTAGAAAGAAATTAGTTATTGGAGAGAGTAATTTGTTAATTAATCTAATTACACTGTTGGAGATGTAATTAGTAACTAGTAATGAATTACTTTGTTAGTGCATTGTGTCATATATAATCATGTATATAATGTATTAGTAGTATTGTACATTTAAAATAGAAATACAGGTTGATTCTGTTTACAAAATTGATTAAAGGATAAAAAGCATGCACAAAAAAATGAATTAATAAATAAATGCATAGCGTGAGAAGAGTATAATTAACTTTAAATTAATAATTGTATAATTTGGAGTTTATATCTCACAACTCTGACTTTATATCTTGTCTTTTTTCCTGTAATTGCTGAGAAAAGTCTGAATTGTGAGAGCTTTGCTTCCACTCCCGCATCCGGGTAATAAACAATACGGACTTTTATTTTGAAAACCCGTTTTTAATGCGTCCTGCTTCACTGTAAATATAGTCTACATGATGTATTACATCACAGTCATGCGGGAATCTGCACAAACTCACTCACTGCAAGTATGTCATGATGTATTTCCCCAACTATTATTAAACTAAATCCCTCATGCGTTATTACTCGTATGAGCTGCGCGCGAATGACTTCTGCTTTAAAGCGCGTGCAGCTGTATGTCGCGTGACTGCTATGTTATAGATCATAATGCAATACAGTCCGTGCATGGAGACACGAGCTCCTCAAAAGCTGTGTTTGCAGTGGTCTGTTGTTCCTGTTATCAGTGTGTGACACATGTGTGTGCTCATGGGCGTTGTCTTAAGAAATGCTGATATAAGCTCAGCACATTAACATTGCACACATTGTGTCTCAGTGCTTTTAGATGCATGCAAACATGAAAGTGCTTCTTCTGAAAGAGCCACGAGAGAGAGAGGATGAAGCAGACCCCTATATCCAGGTAATACCTCATGCTGTGTTACAGTATTCATAATGTCCCAGTGTTCTGAGGTGTGTTACAGTATTCATAATGTCCCAGTGTTCTGAGGTGTGTTATAATAATCATAATGTCCCAGTGTTCTGAGGTGTGTTATAATAATCATAATGTCCCAGTGTTCTGAGGTGTGTTATAATATTCATAATGTCCCAGTGCTCTGAGCTGTGTTATAGTATTCATAATGACCCAGTGTTCTGAGGTGTGTTACAGTATTCAGAATGTCCCAGTGCTCTGAGGTGTGTTACAGTATTCATAATGACCCAGTGTTCTGAGGTGTGTTATACTATTCATAATGTCCCAGTGTTCTGAGGTGTGTTATAATATTCATAATGTCCCAGTGTTTTGAGGTGTGTTATAATATTCATAATGTCCCAGTGTTCTGAGGTGTGTTACAGTATTCATAATGACCCAGTGTTCTGAGGTGTGTTATACTATTCATAATGTCCCAGTGTTCTGAGGTGTGTTATAATATTCATAATGTCCCAGTGTTTTGAGGTGTGTTATAGTATTCATAATGTCCCAGTGTTCTGAGGTGTGTTATAATATTCATAATGTCCCAGTGTTCTGAGGTGTGTTATAATATTCATAATGTCCCAGTGTTCTGAGGTGTGTTATAGTATTCATAATGACCCAGTGTTCTGAGGTGTGTTACAGTATTCAGAATGTCCCAGTGCTCTGAGGTGTGTTACAGTATTCATAATGACCCAGTGTTCTGAGGTGTGTTATACTATTCATAATGTCCCAGTGTTCTGAGGTGTGTTATAATATTCATAATGTCCCAGTGTTTTGAGGTGTGTTATAATATTCATAATGTCCCAGTGTTCTGAGGTGTGTTACAGTATTCATAATGACCCAGTGTTCTGAGGTGTGTTATACTATTCATAATGTCCCAGTGTTCTGAGGTGTGTTATAATATTCATAATGTCCCAGTGTTTTGAGGTGTGTTATAGTATTCATAATGTCCCAGTGTTCTGAGGTGTGTTATAATATTCATAATGTCCCAGTGTTCTGAGGTGTGTTATAATATTCATAATGACCCAGTGTTCTGAGGTGTGTTATAATATTCATAATGTCCCAGTGTTCTGAGGTGTGTTATAGTATTCATAATGACCCAGTGTTCTGAGGTGTGTTATAATATTCATAATGTCCCAGTGTTCTGAGGTGTGTTACAGTATTCATAATGTCCCAGTGTTCTGAGGTGTGTTACAGTATTCATAATGTCCCAGTGTTCTGAGGTGTGTTATAATATTCATAATGACCCAGTGTTCTGAGGTGTGTTATAATATTCATAATGTCCCAGTGTTCTGAGGTGTGTTATAATATTCATAATGACCCAGTGTTCTGAGGTTTGTTATAATATTCATGATGTCCCAGTGTTCTGAGGTGTGTTATAATATTCATAATGTCCCAGTGTTCTGAGGTGTGTTATAGTATTCATAATGACCCAGTGTTCTGAGGTGTGTTATAATATTCATAATGTCCCAGTGTTCTGAGGTGTGTTATAATATTCATAATGTCCCAGTGTTCTGAGGTGTGTTATAATATTCATAATGTCCCAGTGTTCTGAGGTGTGTTATAATATTCATAATTTCCCAGTGTTCTGAGGTGTGTTATAATATTCATAATTTCCCAGTGTTCTGAGGTGTGTTATAATATTCATAATGTCCCAGTGCTCTGAGGTGTGTTATAATATTAATAATGTCCCAGTGTTCTGAGGTGTGTTATAATATTCACAATGTCCCAGTGTTCTGAGGTGTGTTATAATATTCATAATGTCCCAGTGTTCTGAGGTGTGTTATAATATTCATAATGTCCCAGTGTTCTGAGGTGTGTTATAATATTCATAATGTCCCAGTGTTCTGAGGTGTGTTATAATATTCATAATGTCCCAGTGTTCTGAGGTGTGTTATAATATTCATAATTTCCCAGTGTTCTGAGGTGTGTTATAATATTCATAATTTCCCAGTGTTCTGAGGTGTGTTATAATATTCATAATGTCCCAGTGTTCTGAGGTGTGTTATAATATTCATAATGTCCCAGTGTTCTGAGGTGTGTTATAATATTCACAATGTCCCAGTGTTCTGAGGTGTGTTATAATATTCATAATGTCCCAGTGTTCTGAGGTGTGTTATAATATTCATAATGTCCAGTGTTCTGAGGTGTGTTATATTCATATTCATGTTCTGAGGTGTGTTATTTCCAATGTCAGTGTTCTGAGGTGTGTTATAATATTCATAATGTCCCAGTGTTCTGAGGTGTGTTATAATATTCATAATGTCCCAGTGTTCTGAGGTGTGTTATAATATTCATAATTTCCCAGTGTTCTGATTGTTATAATATTCATAATGTCCCAGTGTTCTGAGGTGTTACAGTTATAATGTCCCAGTGTTCTGAGGTGTGTTATAATATTCATAATGTCCCAGTGTTCTAAGGTGTGTTATAATATTCATATTTGTTGAAATTCATGTTGTTGGGGCTTTATTTCAGGAACTGTCCTCCTGTGGACACACAGCTTCTCTGGTACCGGTTCTGTCCTTCACATGTGTGTCTCTGGATCAGCTTTCTGAGCGGGTGAGTTTGGACACCTCTTCTGGAGCCAGTTCTTCAAAAGTCATCCAGTCTGAATTCAGATTAGACCACAAAACACAATCTGGATTAAATCCTCAGCTTGTGCTGCTCGAAACCTTTTGATTAAAACACAAAAACTGGATTATTCTGATCCGATTTCTGGAACAAATATGTAATAAACTTTAAAACCGTTCCAAAAAATACCACATTTGTGATGCGATTAATCACATTAAAAATAGGTTTTTATTTACATAATATATCTGTGTACTGTGCATATTTATTACGTATATATAAACACACACATACAGTATGTATTTAAAATATTTACATATTTATATTATATATATATTAGTGCTGTCAAACAATCGTATCCAAAATAAAAGTTTTGTTTACATAATATATGTGTGTGTACTCTGTATATGTATTGTGAATATATAAATACAAACACATTTAAGAAAAATATGTTATGTTTATATATCAAATATTTTATATATATAAATGTATATACATATAAATATTTTCAAAATATATACTGTATGTGTGTATTTATATGTGCATAGACACATCAACAAAAATGTTTATTTTAGATGCGATTAATTTTTTCGCAGCACTATTTGTAATATGTAATGTATCCCCAAACAGCTATCAATATCAGACAAAAATATTATATTTAATAATTTTTTTTTTTTCATATTTAATAATTTTTTTTAATTTATTTAAATCACTGATTCTAAACTACATTGGCACAATCATCAGAAGTAGTTATTTGTGTAAATGCACAGTGCCCCCCCATCGTTGTTCTCCATCATCATCATGTCCCTTTAGGGGCTCCGTAGAGCACTAGTCCTCCAGATTAGTAAATCTTTAAAAGTGTGTATCAGGATCAGCGTGATCCGATCCGGACCGGCCCCAAAGTAAGCTGGGTTCCTGGACAGCAGAACATGAGATTTGAAGAACCGGCCCCTGGAGTGGAATCATGTAGTTGTGCTTTATCACACATGAAGTCTTTCTGTGCTCTGAAACACAGCTCTTTGAGCCCGAGAGGTTTGGAGGTCTGATCTTCACCAGCCCCAGAGCCGTGGAGGCCGTCAAGACCTGTTTAGAGTCTCAGAAACACCGGCGCGGTGAGTCTGGATCATTCACAGTTAGGCTTTTATCCAACGCCTCTTACAGACGGAGACGATCACTTACAGCATTAAAACAACCAAAACTTACATATACACATCTCTGAAAATCAAGACATTCAATAAAAGGACAAATGCATGCAACAGAATCTCAAAACTTGATCAAATAAAGCTAAAAACTCAATCTAAATATTAAAGAACAAAAGGTATGAGTATAATAATGACTTTAACATAACACCAAAACACAACTACATAAAGAAAATAAAATATATTATTGTTATATATTATACTATATTGTCATAAAATTACATTTTAACACAAGAGCAACTCTTCCATATATATGATTTAATTTAATTAATTTTTAATTTTTTATATATATTACATATATATTATAAATAATAAATAAATATAAATATTTAATATATATTACACACTTTTATATTTATTTATTATTGTTATATATTATACTATATTGTCATAAAATTACATTTTAACACAAGAGCAACTCTTCCATATATGATTTAATTTAATTCATTGTTTATTTTTTAATATATATTTTAATATATAATATGAAATATATATATATATTATTATAGTTTGTATTAATGCGGTCAAACATCCAAAATAAAAGTGTATATGTGATATATGTGTGTGTACTGTGTATATTTATTATATATATATATATATATATATAAAACACACACACAGCTTATATTTAGAAAATATTTACATGAATACATTTATATAACTTATAAATATATTTAATATATAAACATTACTTATTTTTCTTAAATATATACATGCCTGTGTTTGTATTTATATATGCATAATAAATATAAACATCACACATATATATATATATTACATATACACTTTTATTTTGGATGTGATTAATTGTTATTAATTGTTTGACAGCACTTGTTTATATTAATATTTTAAATCAGTTTTATTTTAATTTTAGTTCATATTTTAGTAGTTTTGTTCTGTATTTTTGTTTGCTTTTTATATTCATGTCTGTATAATTTTTATACATTTTAGTTTTTTTTGTATTTCACATTAAGCCAAATTAAAATGAGAAATGTTGGCATGGCAACTAGCTGAAATAAAATTTTTTTTTTATAAAAATGTATAAAATAAAAATGCTAGATAGATTATTTAAATTATTTAAAATAACCAACATGTTTTTTTAAAAATGTTTTAATGATAGCTTCAATATAAACTACAATATAAATGATCAAATGAATTAGTGTGTGGAAGGATAATATGAAAATCATCTTTC
>CM049883.1:802500-812975 GCA_027474115.1 Schizopygopsis malacanthus
TTCAGATGAGATCAACACCATCCATCAGGCGGAGCTGATCACCGACACACACACTGCACAGGTACCTGTCTCTCTATCTGTCTATCCATCCATCCATCCATCTAGATTGACAAAAGTACTGGCACCACTTCTTTAGAACAGAAAAAACACTTCCAAACCTGTGGCAACAAAGATGGAAACATAATTCATGTATTTAAAAATTGTATTTCCATCTCTGTTGCAATAGTTTTGGAAGTGTCTAAAATGACTGTATCCCATATGTACAAGTCACTAGTGTTTGCTGATGGCTCAAGGTCTGCATTTAAAGTCACAGCCGACCAGTCAAGTTCTTCCACAATCAATCATTTCTTTTTGAACCCTGCCTTATACACACAGACATCGTCATGTAAAAAAATACCGTGAATTTAACAGTAAAAGACCGTAAAAATACTACAGTAAAAACCTGTTAAATGGTTAACGGTAAAGTCTCCTACTATATACGGTGAAAAACTGTGTTGGACATTACCGTTCTTGCAAGTGAAAAATAATATATAATTTACAGTGAATAACCGTAAATTGACATTTCCAGAATTCCCTACGTTACATTTTAAATTTGATGTTTTTTTGCTTTTCTTCTTAGTTTTTCTTATCAGTTTTGTACATTAGGGTTGTATGTTACACCTAATATGAATGTTTATTACATTATTTCAGTTTCATGTGTGTTACTGTAATGGTGTTTAGTGTTTGTGTGCACCTTCTATATATGTTAATATCTAAAAGCTTTCTCATCTCCACCTGATTTCTGATGGTTATCAGTGTATTATTCAAAGATACAAAACAGATTTCAGTACTTCAGAAGGTTGGTATATTGACATTATATCAGTTAATGAAATTTCAGTATTTAAGTTAAAACCTGAAATATTGCTACCATAATATATTACGGTAAAATTCTGGCAACCTTTTTTTTACCGTGATTTTATTTTACAGTGAAAAGGCTCCAAAATTGTTTTGCTATAAAATTAGAAGCACACAATTCTACAGAATATCATTACATGCTTGCTTATCAATATCATTGTGCTCTGTTCTTAATTGCATTATTTAAGTTTAGTAGAGTAAGTAGTGATATATTGATTATTTATCCAGGTTAGTTATTGACAAGCATATTAATCTCTCTGTGTGTCTGCATCATTCCAGCGGTTTCTCTCGAAGTACGGCTTCATAAAGACCGCAGACGATGATGATGATGCTCAGATCCGAGGAGTCAGTCTCTCTCTGGAGATCCAGGAGAGAGGAACCGTGTCCAGATCCGGCAGTCCTGATCTCCGGTTCATCTCGGCCCTGAAGGACTTCCAGCAGGTGTCCGGTCTACCTGTCACAGGTGTGTTTGATGATGCCACTAAAGCAGCCATGAATAAACCCAGGTGTGGCGTCCCGGACCAGGACGAGGAGCTAGAGTCTACTGAACCAATGTTAAACGACACGGCCGAGTCCAACAGCACCACGACACACAATCACAGCGATGCTGCCAATAATACTGAACCTCGTGTGGAGAAACAGCGCCACCTGGCAGCGCTTCTGAGCAACCGGAGAAAGAGAGACGCGAGCGAATGGAAGGGACACATGGCTTTCTCCAAGAGCCTCCTGAAGTGGCGTCTGATCGGAGAAGGATACAGCAGTCAGCTATCCATCGATGAGCAGAAGTACATCTTCAGACTGGCCTTCCGCATGTGGAGCGAAGTCTCTCCGCTAGAGTTTGTGGAGGACACTCACTCGCCTCTGGAGGACATCGACATCCGGCTGGGCTTCGGGACGGGTCAGTACTAGAACTTCTGCAGCATTCGATTTACAGCAGAGGTCTTATCGTTTGCTGCAGTGTGTCAGTAGGAAATATTCATTTAGCCATTAATTGTAATAATCCAGTGAGATGTTTGAGATCTGATCATCATCAGTCTGTCTGGAATGAGATGAAGAAACAGAGACGGACTAAATCCAGAAGAAGACGCTTCAAGAAAGCTCAAAAAGCTTTAGATACTTGTGTAAAAATGCTGTCATAAATAGATTTTCTTGATCAATTAACTTCTATTAACTACATGAAATCAACATAAACTTGTGTTTAAAGCAGGGTTTGTCCTCGGTGCACTTGAGCAGAGTTTCTCAGGAGCTTTCTTGAAGCGTCTTCTTCTGGGTTTAGTCCGTCTCAGTTTCTTCATCTCATTCCAGACAGACTGATGATGATCAGATCTGGGTCAGTATTCATGAAAAATATTGTTGCTCCTAGTAACAAGATTCTTATAAATGTGGGTTTTCCTCTTAAAATTAAAGAACATTTCCTAGTAAAGAAAAAAGTCATTCAGAAAGCGTCTTAACCCTTATAAGAGATCTTAACGACCAACATTGTTAGGAGTACGAACGAGGACTTTTAAGAGGCTTACGAGTTTCTTTAGCAGCGGAGAACATGGACGAAACATGAAGAAATGTGTTGCACACAATGCATGACGGTGAGTTAATAAGACGCTACACATTCGATCGTGCAGGGGTCGTGTTTGTGACCGATCTTATTAGAGACAGAAATGGACGTAATCACTACATTAACACATTTGACAACTGGAAAAATGCAACTATGCAGCAGTGATGATCTGGGTCTGTTACAGCACTTTCAGAACCGTATTGTGTCTGTTCATTTCCTATAAAACACGTTTAGTATGACTGCATGGTAAATACAAAATACAACAGGTAAAATTACGCTTGTAATTTTAAAGTGAAGGCTTATAATAAACCCTACACTCTTTTATTTCCTTCTTGGACAACCAACCAATCACGGTCGTCTAAAGACTGTGTCACACATAGCAACAGGGTCAGCCCCGCCTCCTCACTAAGATACAAGTGTTTGTCTTTTCCTCGCTCAGAGTTGCATTGGTCCTGAATCACTTTTAAGCTAAGACTAGTTTTAAGATAAATTAGGAGCTCTCTAAAAGTATTCTTAGTAATACGGGCCCAGATCTCAAACATCTCTCTGGATTATTACAAATAATGGCTAAATGAATGTTTGGAAATGTAATCCGATATTTCCTACTGACACACTACAGCAAAAGATAGAAATAACTGACTTAAGCCATTTTTAGCTGCTGGAGATACTAGTGTCCTAAGCAGTGTCGGGGAAAGTTACTTTTAAAAGTAATGCGTTACAATATTGCGTTACTCCCTAAAAAAGTAACTAATTACGTTACTTAGTTACTTTTTATGGAAAGTAATGCGTTACATTACTTTTACGTTACTTTCGCGTTACTTTTTAAATATGAGCAGGACTTGATTTTTTTTTTTTAATACAATAAGTTATATTTATAGCAAATATAAAAGCCTTTCACACCAAAAAGGTAATGAATAAACCTCAGACTGAAGGACGAGTAAATCACGTCTGTACAGAAGAACACAGGAGAAGTTCAACACTCTTCAGCAATTAAACACAATATTAGTTTATCTAAAGTCATGTTTGATTATTAATATGGTTGAACTGGATCATCAAAGATCAGCAGCAAACACATCGGTTAATAAAATGAGATTAGATATATTTGTGTTGTTTAACATATTTAATTATTGCAGGTTTGCGTCATATTCTGAGTTTGCATTTCACTGTTTTCATTAATTTAGATGAATACTGAATCTGTTTTTTGCGAGTGGGATGAATTAATACACATTCATATTTAATCTAGATTAGATCTACAGTAAGATCATGTTCACACAGCGCACTCAGTCAATAAATGGAGAAAATAACTAGTTATTTAGTTAAAATTTTAAGTTTAAAATTAAAAACTAGTTTAAATTAAAAAGTAATTCGTTACTTACTAGTTACTTGAAAAAAGTAATATTATTACGTAACTCGCGTTACTTGTAATGTGTTACCCCCGACACTGGTCCTAAACGTGTTTTGGCGTCCGCTGTAGTCTCCGTCTCGAGTCCGCTCTGAGTCCTCTGCTGCCCCCTGCAGGTCGTCACCTGGGCTGCTCTCAGCGGTTTGACGGTGCGGGACGAGAGTTCGCTCACGCCTGGTTCCTCGGAGACATTCATTTTGATGATGATGAGCATTTCACCGTCCCAAACACGGGCAGCGGGATCAGTCTTCTCAAGGTAACGCGAGAGCATGCACAAAACTACTCTACACACCTGACTAGGCTTACTTTGTTGTGCTAAAGAGGTGAAATTAAAATGCAAGAGAAATTTAGAAAAAATGCAATTGCATTGTAAAATTGTTTAAAGTTGCAAGGTTTATTGGTAACATACACAGTATGACATGCAGTGAAATGCCTGATACAACTCTCTACACAGAATACAATAATATTATATAGATTAGGAATCATAATAAAAGGTAAAACAAAAAGAAATCTGGGCGTATATTCACAAAACATTTCATCTCACCACTAAGAGTTCTCTTAAATAGTACAAAGTTTTTTGTCTCTGTCAAGAGATTTATTCGTAGAAATATTGTAGAGCACAATATTATGTTGCCGTATCCAAATAAAGATTTTAACATGCAGGCTAAGTGTAACTAATTAAACAAATATATGTTTAGCTAATTGTGAGTCTCTTACATATATTCTTCTCGTAGCGGATGCATATAAACCACCTTTTAATTAACAAAGTGGAATAATCATAGCTGATAGTAAGACATGCAAACGTAAAAATAAACCAAACTGGACGCAAGAACATACAGTATGTTACTTATTACTATGTATTGTCTACTTTATACTACTTATTGTCTATTTAACTGGTTAGTTTTAACTGGTTAGTTGCCCATCTGAATCTCTGATGTGAATCATTGATCTGAATCATTGATCTGAATCATTGATCTGAATCATTGATCTGAATCATTGATCTGAATCATTGATCTGAATCATTGATCTGAATCATTGATCTGAATCATTAATCTGAATCATTGATCTGAATCATTAATCTGAATCTCTGATGTGAATCTCTTAATCTCTAATGTGAATCTCTGATTATCTGACCTGATTCTGGTCTGAATCTGATCTGAATCTCTGATCCGAATCTCTGATCCGATTGTGGTCTGAATCTCTGAATTGAATCTCTGATCTGACTCTGGTCTGAATCACTGGTCTGAATCTCTGATCTGAATCTCTGATCTGACTGTGGTCTGAATCTCTGAACTGAATCTCTGATCTGATTTTGATCTGAATCTCTGATGTGAATCTCTGATCTGACCCTGGTCTGAATCACTTATCTGAATCTCTTATCTGATTCTGGTCTGAATCTCTGGTCTGAATATCTGATCTGAATCTCTGATCTGAATCACTGATCTGATCTGAATCACTGATCTGATTCTGGTCTGAATCTCTGATCTGAATCACTGATCTGATCTGAATCACTGATCTGATTCTGGTCTGAAACACTGATCTGATTCTGGTCTGAAACACTGATCTGAATCTCTGATCTGATTCTGGTCTGAATCTCTGATCTGAATCACTGATCTGATCTGATTCTGATCTGAATCTCTGGTCTGAATCACTGATCTGATTCTGGTCTGAATCTCTGATCTGAATCACTGATCTGAATCACTGATCTGATCTGAATCACTGATCTGATTCTGGTCTGAAACACTGATCTGATTGTGGTCTGAATTTCTGATCTGAATCTCTGATCTGATTCTGGTCTGAATCTCTGATCTGAATCACTGATCTGATCTGAATCTCTGGTCTGAATCACTGATCTGATTCTGGTCTGAAACTCTGATCTGAATCACTGATCTGATCTGAATCACTGATCTGATCTAAATTTCTGATCTGATTCTGATCTGAATCTCTGATCTGAATCACTGATATGATTCTGGTCTGAATCTCTGATCTGAATCACTGATCTGATCTGAATCTCTGATCTGATTCTGACCTGAATCTCTGATCTGAATCACTGATATGATTCTGGTCTGAATCTCTGATCTGATTCTGGTCTGAATCTCTGATCTGATTCTGGTCTGAATCTCTGGTCTGAATCACTGATCTGATTCTGGTCTGAAACTCTGATCTGAATCACTGATCTGATCTGAATCACTGATCTGATCTGAATCACTGATCTGATCTAAATTTCTGATCTGATTCTGATCTGAATCTCTGATCTGAATCACTGATATGATTCTGGTCTGAATCTCTGATCTGAATCACTGATCTGATCTGAATCTCTGATCTGATTCTGATCTGAATCTCTGATCTGAATCACTGATATGATTCTGGTCTGAATCTCTGATCTGATTCTGGTCTGAATCTCTGATCTGAATATCTGATGTGAATCTCTGATCTGATTCTGGTCTGAATCACTGATCTGATCTGATTCTGGTCTGAAACACTGATCTGATCTGAATCTCTGATCTGAATCACTGATATGATTCTGGTCTGAATCTCTAATCTGAATCTCTGATGTAAATCTCTGATCTGATTCTGGTCTGAATCTCTGATCTGAATCTCTGATGTGAATCACTGATCTGATTCTGATGTGAATCTCTGGTCTGAATTTCTGATCTGAATATCTGACTGTAGCATGTCGTGTGTTTCATTCAGGTAGCGGTTCATGAGATCGGTCATGTTTTAGGGCTTCCTCACATCTACCGACCCGGATCCATCATGCAGCCCAGTTACCTTCCTCAGGACGCCGGCTTTGAGATCGACTGGATGGACCGGAAATCCATTCAGAGCCTGTACGGTGAGCGCTAGAGATTATATTTATGTTATTATATACATGCACTAAGAAATTATGCCTTTTTAAAGGTTTCAACACATTATGACAACTAAACGCATTCCAACCCAAATTCTCATTGTAATCTAAAAACACTGTAATGTATACAATATTTCTATTGTCAGGTACAATACAGTAACCATATTATACAATATTATTAGTATTTGTTGTATATATATGTGACCCTGGAGCATAAAAGATTTTTTGATTTTAGTTCCAGATTTACAAATATTGTCCAAACCATACATCAATGTAAAGATTATTAATCAGATTTCAGATGATGCATAAATCTCAATTTCACAAAATTGAGCGTTATGACTGGTTTTGTGCTCCAATGTTTTGCATTAATCTCAGTGAGATTTGTTTTTCATTACACTAATGTGAATTTGAGTTGGAAATATCCCAGTATCACAATGGCTCTGTTTTCTTACAGCATAAATAGAAATATCAATATTTTTGTGTGTGTTGTCTCCGTCAGGTGTGTGTAAGGGTCGCTTCAGCACCGTGTTTGATTGGATCAGGAAGGAGCAGACGCCGTACGGCGAGGTGGTGGTGCGTTTTAACTCCTACTTCATGCGTGACGGCTGGTACTGGCTCTATGAGAACCGTAATAACCGGACGCGGTTCGGGGATCCGGTGGCGGTGCCGGTGGGCTGGCACGGGCTGCCCTCCAGCGGTGTGGACGCTTACGTTCACGTGTGGAACCGCAGAACTGATGCAGTCTACTTCTTTAAAGGTATTACTAAGAGTTTGTTTGCATGCATTTGAGTACATAAACAGAATCATAGCTGGAAAACTAAAAGAGAGATGCAATGCACATAGAGATTACAGCACAAGCTCATTTGCATCTCCTGTCCCTAAAGAGAAAACTCAGTGAACAGCAAACAGTGAACTTTTCTAACAGTACATTTGCAGTTCACCTGTTTTGCATTCTGCATTTTTTTTTTTTATATATTTTGCATTGTTTTGCATTGTACATTTATATTTTGCAGTTGTAATATATTTAGCATTTGTAAAATGCATTATTTTGCAATGTACATTTGTATTTTGCAGGATTTGTTATTTTTTTATTACTAATTTGTTTTTTTGCATATTATTTTGTATATTATTTTGCATTCTAAAAATGTTTCTTACATTTTTTAGACTTTTCTTTTACATTTCGCTTAATTAGCATTGTACATTTTTATTTAGCAGGTAAAAAAAAAAAAACATATTTCATGTTTGTATTGTGCATTATGTTGCATTGCATAATACACATTTGTATTTTTCTTTTTTTTCTTTTTTTTACTCCATTTAATTATTATTTACAAATGTAGTATCATATGTGTAGGACGGTTACATATTTTACAAATTAGTATTTTGCATTGTATATATTTTTTTTTTGCAGTTTTATTTTTGCATGGTAGTATTTTTAGTCACATTTGTGTTGTGCAAGGTGTTTTTTCTCCATATATTAAATTTGCATTAATTTGTTTTGCACAATTTATTTTTACATATTTTTTTTACATATTTTACATTTGTATTGTGCGTTTGTAATTTGCATGGTCCTTGTTCACTTAATTAAATATCATTACTAATTGATTAAATTTAATAAACATTTAAAGCTCCAGAACTCTAACGTGCTTGTGCACACTACACTATTTCTACTGTACAGAAGTGCATACTACACTATTTCTACTGTACAGAAGTGCATACTACAGTTTGTACAGAAGTGCATACTACACTATTTATACTGTACAGAAGTGCATACTACTCTATTTCTACTGTACATAAGTGCATACTACACTATTTCTACTGTACAGTAGTGCATACTAGACTATTTCTACTGTACAGAAGTGCATACTAGACCATTTCTACTGTACAGAAGTGCATACTAGACCATTTCTGCAGTACATAAGTGCATACTAGACTATTTCTACTGTACAGAAGTGCATACTAGACCATTTCTACTATCCAGAAGTGCATACTACGCTGTTTCTACTGTACAGAAGTGCATACTAGACTATTTCTGCAGTACATAAGTGCATACTACACTATTTCTACTGTACAGAAGTGCATATTACTCTATTTCTACTGTACAGAAGTGCATACTAGACCATTTCTACTGTCCAGAAGTGCATACTACGCTATTTCTACTGTACAGAAGTGCATACTAGACTATTTCTGCAGTACATAAGTGCATACTACACTATTTCTACTGTACAGAAGTGCATACTACACTATTTCTACTGTACAGAAGTGCATACTACACTATTTCTACTGTACAGAAGTGCATACTACACTATTTCTACTGTCCAGAAGTGCATACTACACTATTTCTGCAGTGTTTGAGATGTTTGCATGCACTTCTTAATGTGTTGTGATGTTTCAGGCGTGCAGTACTGGCGTTACGACAGCGAGAATGATCAGGTGATCACCGGAGACTCGTATCCTCGTCTGATCTCTGAAGGCTTTCCCGGCGTGTCTGGACCACTGGACACTGCATACTACGACCGGAGAGACGCTCACATCTACTTCTTCAGGGGCTCAAAGGTAACAGCTGCTAATATTATACAATTAACATGCAAGATGAACGATAACAGGACAAATCAGATAGTTCGGTAACACTTTACAATACAGGTGCATTAATTAATGCTTAACTAATGCTCAGATAATCATCAGTTAATGTATAACTCATGAAGAACTAAACCATTTATTAATGATTGTAACTAATAAACATTCTATATGATTCATAGATTAGATAATAAATACATTTTTAGAAGTTAAATGTGTCAATGTATTAATTTAGTTCCCTAATAACATATTATATTAACTAATGATGCTAATTAACCCCTTAACTGTCACCCCCCCTTTTTGAAAAACTTGAAAGTGCACTATTTAAAGTTAAATTGTTATAATTCATGAATGCTTTTGAGTACAGACTAAGGTTGGTCTCTTTTTTTAAAGAAGACCAATCAGCAGATTATTGCAGAAGTGAAATCATTTCAGAAAAATGAAAGTAAAAAAAAGTTATGCAAGTTTAAATTTACTGTAAATAAAATGTAATGTACAATTATTTTATATTATATAAAATAAATATTTTACAAAATAGGTTTCAATCCAAATTTGGCATAAAATTAAAGCCATATGTCTAAATAAGTTGTGTTTCAAATTTGAAGTTGATATATTAAAAATTGAGGTTACTCTGCAATTTTGTTTAGGCGTTATACACAAACAGCCACGGGTGCCATTCAAACCCCATTGAATTTTTTTTATGCACTTTTCTGTCACAAATGTATCAATTTCTCTCCCACTATTACTCTTATCACAAAATGACCACCAAATATGGAATCTTGAGACTCAGACCTTTCCAATGATATGTATTTTGTCAAGATTAAAAAAAGTTGTGATTCTAAAAGACCGTAATACATTTGGAATATGACACCTCCCACTAAAGGGGGGAGCCCGCTAAAGATTTTAAAGTACCATTTCTATGGTAACGCAATGTCGATTTCAAAACGGTTTTCACAGGTTGAATTTGGAGATTATAAGCTTTCAAATGATATATAATATATGATGATTACTAAAACATGTGATAGGAAAAAAAAGGAAACAAATAGAATTTTTGTTGTCAAAGATCAGAGCTCTGTTATGGTGTATATGTTTTGAGGTGCGCTCTTGTCATAAATTAATCTATTACTGCTCCTATATAATTTTTTACAACAAACAGTGGTATACAAGATCTATTTAGGAGTCTTGGACCTTTCAACGATATATAG
>CM049883.1:825575-828075 GCA_027474115.1 Schizopygopsis malacanthus
AAAAAATCATCTTCCGTTGTCTCTCACATCAAAATCCACGTATTTGTTTAGAGCTGGTTATGGATTATGAACTCGTATTTGAGTTAAAATCATCTTAATGCTGGATTTGTTTCAGCTTCTGATGTTAACTGATGGACTGGAGTGCTGTGATGTTTTTATCAGCTCTCATTCTGACGGCACCCATTCACTTCCATTGCTGAGACACTCCTCCAAATCTGATGAAGAAACAAACACATCCTAGTCTCAGATAAACACATTTCCAGTCTTGGCTGAACCATTCCTTTAAATGACATTTAGGATGATGAATACAGAGAAAACACACATTGTAGAAACGCAACACTGTGCTTTATTTCTTCAACATAACACTGAATGGTACATCTCCTCCACACACACACACACGCGCGCGCGCGCAGGTGTGTGTATCGCTGCGGTTTAGCTATGCATGAGCACAGACAGAAGTGCTTAACGTTACAGGTGCAATAATAGAATATAATAACACTGTTTATACAACTAAACAAACATGAATTCATATAAAACGTTTGCATAAGGAGCTGTGAGCTCAGTCATGGCCTTTCTATTCCATTTGTGGCTTTTATAATCAAATCACAGTTGAGATTATTTGTACCGCGCTCAGATATGAAACATAGAGCTGCTCTCAGTAACAGACTGATCTCAAATCAGCTAAAGCAGCACAAGCACAATCCAGAAAACTAGACACAACAGTCTTTGGCTTAATAATAATAATACAGATATATAAAAGAGGTTAAAAATGAGTGTGTGTGCATGTCCTGATGCATCGTGTCGTTTTAGCATTTATGTCTGAATATGAAAAAACAAACCTGAATCGAAACATTTTGGCATAACGAACTGTGCAAATTCAGCCAAAATTAACACTATATTAAAGCTCTCTCGATTGCCTACTCGCATCTCAAACACAAAATCAGCTTTAAACTAATTATCATACTTTTGAATTACTTTAAATGCTGTTTAATGTCACATCGTGACACTTTCAAAACATCGCTCTGTCTGTTTGAGTGACTTCTGACTCATCCAATCACGAGAGTTTAGGGCGGAGCTATCTGTCCGGCTGACCAATGACAGAGTGTTTAGGAAAGAAATGAGGCTTAAACTAAAAATAACATCATTATATCAAATATTGTCTTTGGCTTCTCAAATCAAACCCAGAACGCTCCTATGACCTGACCTCAAGGGAATGTAATAAATACGTTCAGTTAAACATTACACAGGACAAAAATCTTGGCCCAAACGCCGCTGGTCGTCACAAACCAGCCGTCTGGAATAAGAGCTTTAAATACGAGACACTTCACACAAATATAACGCAGACGTCATCCTTCAGCACCGGCCACCTCGTTAACAGCTAGTGTTATACTGTGTTATAATGCACGATATAGCATATTATAATAATCGATACGCGTCTCCCTTCAGAAGAACAATGAAGAAAGAGCTGCTATCACAAAACCTAACAATGAAAACATGTATTGCATGACTTTGGGGGACAAAAACAAATCTACCATATTTTCCAGAGTATAATTCACATCTTCTGAAATGTGCTGTGACTTTATGCACTACAAAATAAAAGCGTGAAAATGGTAATTCGCCTTGTTATAAACTCCAGATTATTGCAGTTGTTGTGTTTTGTTCCTCTATGAAATAAAGGCAGCTGGGCTGTCTATTGGCTGAAAAAACTCAATTCCAATTTTGTAGTAAAATATTATCAAAATTTGAATTATATTAGAATTTAAAAGGCATAAATTCTATTAGGAGGAAAAAAAGAGAGCCACAAGAGGGCGACTCGAGCTAAATATTACTAAATGCACATTTTTTCAAAGTAGGGCAAAAATACATATCTCTGTATTTTTGGGTTGATTTGCGGTATACGGTACATATCTCGGTATTTTTGGGTTGATTTGCGGTATACGGTACATATCTCGGTATTTTGTATTAAACAAATAAAGTGAATGTAACCATGTAGGCATATATAATGTGCAAAAAGGCATCTAACATTGTAACATTGCGATCTAAAAACAAACATAATGCTTTTAAAGCAATAACTTTGCTTACTAAACTAAAAATTCAAAAGCATTGACTAGGCTAATTGAGTAAAAAGGCTATTTTGATTACATTGCAGTCACTTTAGTTAGTGCTATCATACAAATACACTTACTTGTAGGTTTAAGAATCTCAAAGCAGAAGCTCGTGCACTTCTGACAGCTCTCGAACATGTACAGATGGAGAATAAACCTGTGAAATATAAGTTATGCGTTTAAAGAGCACACGTCTCTGTCAGCGGCACACGCAGCCTTTCTGAACCCAAACTATAGGCTCGATTTATCATTACTGATACACATCTAATCACATGATCGCAGGGTTCTTAATCTAGTAATTACGTTTTGAAAAAAGTTGAACTTGCATTAATTTTACATGCTTTCTAAACATGCTGCTCTCGAGCGAGACGTGAATGCAACGCTGATAGATGTCT
>CM049883.1:833075-843075 GCA_027474115.1 Schizopygopsis malacanthus
GAACCATCACGGCCTCTAACACCACCTCATACAGGGTCCTCGTGATGAGAGGAGACGGCAGCTCACGCAGGTAGTCCTTCAGAATGCCTGACAACATCACGAAACAATCCATACTTTCATCAACAACAATACCTTCATATACAGAGTGAATCATGCAAGCTTTTTAACTCACATTTCAGACTTTTTCATGCAAATTTCTCACAAAATATAAACTCAGAATTGTGAACACACACACACAAATACAAACACACACGCAAACACACACACACACGCACACACTCACACACGCACTCAAACACACACACACAAACACACACACACACTCAAACACACAAACACGCACACACTCAAAAACACACGCACTCAAACACACACAAACTCTCACACACACACACACACACTCAAACACGCACACACTCAACAAAACACACACACACACACACACACATCACACACTCAAACACACACACACACACACACACACACTCAAACACACACACACACACTCAAACACATACACACACACACACAAACACAAACACACACACACACACACACACACACACACTCAAACACACACACACACACACACACACACACACACACTCAAACACAAAAACACACACACACACACACACAAACACACACACTCAAACACACACACACACAAACACACACACACTCAAACACACACACACACACACACACACACACACACACACACTCAAACACACACACACACACACACAAACACACACTCAAACACACACACACACACTCAAACACAAAAACACACACACAAACACACACACTCAAACACACACACACACTCAAACACGCACTCAAACACGCACACAAACACACACACTCAAACACACACACACTCACTCAAACACACACACACTCAATGACTGACCGGTAATGACGTTGACGTCAGGATAGAGCTCATCGTTTAAGGTAACCGCTACACTGTCCCTCTCAAACGCATCCCGCAATTCCTTCTTCACCGCTGCGGAGCCACAAAGACGATACAATCCCACCCCCTACAGAAACAAATACAGCCTCTTAATACAGTCATATTAACGCACATCGGGTCTGAGAGATATCTGATCTCGTCTCACCCTCAGTCCTCTCCTCTCGATCTCAGAGACACACTTCTGAATGATCAGAGGCACTTTGAGCGCAGACGCCTCCTTCTCCACCAGGTGGCGCAGCTCCACCCCGAACACATTAGGAGGAGGCAGGTCACTGAGGCGGGGGAACGGGGTCACAAAGTGCTCCAGAAGGGTCAACTTCACATACAGCAGACCGCGAGGCTCCAGACGGACACACAGCTGCTGACTGCGAGAAGCTGCGAGAGAGAGAGAGAGAGAGAGAGAGAGAGACGGAGAGAGAAAGAGAGAGAGAGAGAGAGGGACAGAGAGAGAGAGAGAGAGAGAGAGAGAGAGAGAGAGAGAGAGAGAGAGAGAGAGAGAGAGAGAGAGAGAGAGAGAGAGAGAGAGGGGGGGAGAGAGAGAGAGAGAGAGAGAGAGAGAGAGACAAGATAAAGAGATAAGGGCAAAGCACAAGATCAAAGCCAATGCAGGGTATGGCTGGGTTTAATGGCTGTTTAATGGTTGTGCAATGGTATAAATCTGTCAATGCTACAGGATTTATTCTATAATGGGGTCTTTCCTTGTCAAATCATTAAGTCATGCCAAAGTTTAGCTTTGAAATCAACAGGAATAAATTACATTTTAAAATATATTCAAATCGGTTTCACCTTGTGACTTGATTTGCAAATGAGCTGTTCTCTTACCCTTGAAGAGGGACGGTATAGCCACAGCACCCAGACAGCACACCCGGTTACGTGCGGGAGCGGCAGGCGCGGCAGAGCCGTTGTTTCTGCCGGCATTCGTTGGCGTCAAGATGACCAGTTTGAGCAGCCGTGCCCTCTCGAGCTCCAGGTTAAAGGTGTGGTTTAGTGGGAGACACACCCCTTGACAGGTGAGCAGGGACGTTCGAGCCCGGGTCACCCCGTCCACTTGAATGGCACAGAAGACTTCTTTAGCAGCATCGTTCCGAGGGGATCGTAGCAGCTCATAGATGCCCAGCAGATGCACCGTGAGCAGCCCTGAAAGTCTCTGAGCACAGCGAGGCTGATCCGGCAGTGAGTACAAGCGGAACGACTCTGCGCCTGCCACAGCGAGTGAATCCTGTGGTCCACGGTGCGGTGGTGGTGTAGGTGACCCTTTCAACCCCTGCTTTGGCAAGAGTTCTGGTGAGTCTCCATCGCTAAGATATCCTCCTTTACTAGCAGAGCGCGTTCGAGAGGATCGGCGCCTTGGCCTTGCAGGTGCACTGGAGTCCAGGTGGTACTTGCTGATGACGTTGGACGATTCCTTGCGTGCATTTGGTGGCGAAGCCTCATCGGATGCTCCAGGTGCAATGCTGGCGTTCCCTTGTCCGTTGCGCTGATTACGGGATGAACGTAGGCTAAGCTTTCGTCTTAGTTCCGGAAGCTTACGCATCTTCATAGAAAGCCGCCGCACTGTTCCTGGAGACTTGATCTTGTCAATCACACTGCTGCCACTTCCACCCTCTCCCGGGCTTTTCTTTGGCACCCCGGGACTGTCAGATTTCACACCACTAGCAGAGCTAATACAGTCCGACTGTAGCACAACCAGATCTGAACCGAAAGAAACACATAATGTTAGAAACAAGGAATTTAACCTATAAGATGGTCCTGAACCTTTAAGAAGCCCTGACAGGCAAGTAGAAGTTGTGCTCTAGTATCTTGTAGTACAAGTCTGTTCCAAAACCTAGTGAGATGCCTTTCTGTTTACCACATACATAGGCAGCATGATGGACAACACAAATGGAAAAGAATCTAGAGATCCTGAAGACCTTCATTAGCTGGTCAAGGTGTGTTTAATCAAGTGTTTAACTTGTCTAGAACAAAGGCTCTCAACTTTGATCAAACTCACCTACCTATATCTTTCTAGAATTCCTGAAGATCTTGATTAGCTAGTTCAGGTGTGTTTGATTAGGGTTGGAGTTAAACTCCCTAGGAAAGTGGACCGCAAGGGCCAGCATTGAGAACCCCTGGAAGCCTCCAGGAGCAGGGTTGGGCAACTCTGGACCTCAAGATCCACTTTCCTGAAGAGTTGAACAAGCTAATCAAGTTCTTCAGGATTACTAGAAAGTTACAGACAGGTAAGGTTTAACAGAGTTGGAGCTACACTCTAAAGCGGGAGAGTCCAATTCTGCTCCTGAAGGCCACTGTCCTGCAGAGTTTAGCTCTACACCTGAACCAGCTAATCAATGTCTTCAGACTCACTAGAAACTTCCAAACAAGTGTAATGGAGCTAAACTCTGCAGGACACTAGCCTTCCAGAAGCAGGTTTGGACACCCCTGCTCAACAGCACAGTGAGCCTTCGAAAGCCAGAGTTGCCCAGGCCTTCTCTACATCAGTGGTTTCCAACCACATTCCAGGAGCCCTCCAATACTGGACATTATGCAGTCTCCTTTGTCTGAGAAACCCATTTCAGGTCTTGGAGTCTCTACTTATGAACTGGTGGCCTGAATCAGATGTATTTGATTAAGCAGACATGAAAAATTTGCAGTGTTGTTGGGATTCCAGGAAAATTGTTGGGAACCACTGCTTTACATCAGAGGTGGGCAACTCTAGACCTCAAGATTCACTTTCCTGCTAATTTTAAAAAGCTAATCAAGGTCTTCAGGTACTAGAAACCTACAGACAGGTGAGTTCCATCAGGGCTGGAACTAAACTCTGCAGAACAGAGGTATTTCGAGAGCAAGAGCTGCCCAGCCCGTCTCTTCATCAGTTGTTCCCAACAATGTTCCTGGAGAACCCCCAACACTGCATCTCCTTTGGCTCACACAATAACTTCAGTTTTGAGTCTCTAATGAGCTGAGGACATGAATCAGGTGTGTTTGATTAAGGACAGTGTCCTTTCCAATGGAGTTTGACATTAGCTTGTCACTAATGCTGGGTACACACCACAAGATAATTGGGCTAATTTTGGGCCGATTTCTCCCCTTCTGACAATCCTAGGTAATGTCCTGATTATGTTGGTGGTTCTAAAGATTATCTTAACAGATTTTCCTGTGGTGTAAGATGTGTTAAGAGTGACTGAATCTGCTCGGAAGAACGTCAGAGATGCCCCAATTGCAGAAATCCTGATGTGTGGGGGGAACCCCGAAGAGAAAAACGCGCGTACAATTTGGAAATTATCACGTGAAATGAAACCATATCCAAAAAGAAAGCAAGCAGACAGAACACGGGAGCATAACAAACACAGCCATGGTGCAGCACAAAAGGATTTGTACAGCAGAGATGGAGGATCAGCTTGTCGATTTGTGGCAACAGCACAAGTGTTTATAAAATGTGTTCTGTAAATCATTTATTCTCAAGTCTCGAGAGATTTAGCAAGATTTCCCATGTTCACAGTCAGACTGTGCACAGTGGTGTGCTATCTTTGTCACACCACACACTATAGGAGCAAAACGGTTAAATCTAGGATTTTTTGTGTTCTTTCACATTTTGAAGATCTTATACAATTTTAAAAATCTTTTAGTGTGTACCCAGCATTAGCTACATACGTGACTCTGGTTAACAAAAATGCACACAAATATTGAGTAAAGCAGTCAATTTTTATTATGTTTCGGTGACGCATTCTGGAATTGCTTTCATGACTGCTGCAATAAATAATCTTGCCAAAAAGAAGGTTTCTTACAAGGCAGCACAATTATAATTATGCCACTTACCTTTTTGGAACAGCCTTCACCTCTCTGGCACACCTAAAATGCTATCTAGGTAGGCAAGGCAGCTCACTAGGTTTAAGGAAAATAACTTATAATTACATGTAATGTGGTTGATTCCCATCCTATTTTTGAAATTTGTGAATGCCAATCATAGCACAACATTTCAACTTACTATAAATATTGTTTCAAAACAGCACTGCTCATTTTAACCTCAGTTTTAAGACCAGCTGTGTGAAATGCAAGTATGCTGGCAATGCAACTTAGCTTGTGGCAAACTCTTACATAATGAAAACCTGACCATACCCGAACTATCCGCCCTGATGATCTCGGCCTCAGTTTGAGAGAGTATCTCTCTCATTTGATGGACGCCGGTGGGACTCAACCCTCCTGATCGTATCTGATCTCTTTTCTCCTTCTCGGTTTCTCTCCTTCTCCACGGATCTCCATATTTTTCCCGAGCTGCTCCTCTGGTGGCCCTCGAGTCGTCCTCTTCAGGAATGGGGTTGTACCAAATGTTTCCATTTCCGCCTGGGCCCTGTCGCCTCTCTGTGATTCTGGTTGGGAGGACTTCATCTGATGACTGGGGCTTTCCTGTGGACAGTACCCAGGCCCGACTACTCCTGTCCAGGTGTTGGAGGTAGGCGCCTTGCCCAGAGATCTTCGCAGAGGCACACACATCCACCAAAGCTATAGATGCAGGGGTCAACTCCGGCAAACCGGCGTCAACGGAATCGCATGGTGTCCTGGAATATCCAAACTCCAATTCCAGATCATTCTCCTTCCTCTTCAAACCATCCTCACTCAAAGTCCTTTGGCTCAAGGCCTGTTTTGAGACCTCAGACTTTCCTGAGCACAAATCCCAGTCCTGTGGCCCGTAGACCAGGCTCGTACACAAATCTGTGCTGGCTGGGTCTTTGCTTGTAGAGGCAAGTTTGGCCCAGTTCTGTTTTTTGGAGACGGTGATCTGGGAGCGTCTGGTACACTCCTCCACAATGGAGCTCTCTGTCTCAACATTACCTGAGGTGGATGCAGTTGATGAGGAACTTTGGAAAAGGTCCACCTTCCCTGTCACTTCTAAGGCAGAGGAAAGAAACCAGCAATCATTACCATAGCAGGAGTTTTTGGCCTTATTTGGTGTTGAAATACTTGGAGTGACTAACTTGAAAAATGGATCACTGGAGAGTTGCAACACTCGGAAATATCAAATACCACAAGTCAAATTGAAACTGGGGGCGAGGCTATTAACCTTTACAAGGTCTGATTCCTCCCTAAAACAACATTTCTGAGATGACTTTACAGTGACGTATGTGGACAGAGAGCAGCGAAGAGAGAGGACAACTGGAAAAAATAAAAAAAGACCAAAAACAGACCATATTTACCATCTCATTCTCCCTCCCCTCTTTGCACATCTGGAAGTTTCTCCAAACTCCCTCCTCCCCTGTTTTCCCCTCTCTCTCTCTCTCTCTCTTCCCCCTCTCTCTCTCTCTCTCCCCCCCCCTCTCTCTCTCTCTCTCTTTGTATGTTCTTTCCCCTCTTGAAATTATAAGTGTGGCTTGTGACACACAGTTAGCCAAATATCTTATCCAATTCCAGAAGCCATGAATAACTCCCGTGTGCCCTCCAGATCGGCTCTGTGCATTATCTCTGCTGGCTTGCATGACTCTTGAAGTGCTGAATAAAAACATCTCTGTCAATTGTTGCTTTAGTTAGCACTGCACATGAGTATGTCAAAACCGTTGCTAGTTTACAAGGCCAAGACAACACTCCACAACCAAATCCCTAAACCGCAAATGCTGGTTAAACACTGCACACAGCTCAGATGGAAAGTTTGACCGATAGGAATGTGCAAGTCTAATTTGAGGGCGCAGAGAGAGCCGGATCAGCTTGAAATCAATTGGGAATACAGCAAATTAAATTTCCGAGCACTCGGCTGAAATCTTCACTGGTCATTTGATGCCTACGTGCGTTTCAGAAAAGGTTCAAACTCAGCTTTTAGACGAAATGCGACTTTCACAGACATTTCGATGTCTACTGAAATCAATGCATTCTACGTGTTCTCAAACAAGTGGCTTTTTCCAGTAACTCAAGCATTAAAACATGGAGCAAGGAGTTTCCAAGGAATGCATGAACTGATACAATGTGTTCCTGTGGCTCAGTGGTAGAGCATTGCGTTAGCAGCGCAAAGGTTGTGGGTTCGATTCCCAGGGAACACATATACTGTCAAAATATGTATAGCCTGAATGCACTGTAAGTTGCTTTGGATAAAGTGTCTGCTAAATGCATAAATGTACTTTAAATGCAATGCAAGTCACTTTATATAAAAGCATCGACCAAATGCATAAATGTAAATATAAATGACATATAGTGCAAACTCTAGGTTTTCTGGTTCGCTCTGAAATACGCCACATTGCAGAAGCCAAATTGACTTCAAGATGCAAACAGAAAAACACAACACAGACCCCTTTATGCTTCCCTGAGCAGGAAGTGTTACAGTTCGTTAAGTGGGCCAGCAGATGACTTCCTGTTTTGCTTAAGCAGCCAAGAAAAAGAAAAGAAGAGAAACAGACAGCAACAAGCTAGAGCTACTCGATGAGATATTTCACAGACAGATAAACTGAAGGAAAATGAAGAAAAGTATAATTTGCTTTCCTTTGGCGGACAGCTGCATCCATGCATTTATTTGCCAGTTCATGCATTCCCTAAAAATCGAACCTCTGCCATTGGTGTTGCTGGCTTTACAGCTTAAGAAAACTATATATATGTGACCCTGGACCACAAAACCAGTCATAAGGCTACATTTATGAACTTGCGATCTATGCATCATCCGAAAGCTGAATAAATAATCTTTCCATAGATGTATGGTTTGTTATGATAGGATAATATTTGAAAATCTGAGGGTGCAAAAAAATCTAAATATTGAGAAAATCACCTTTAAAGTTGTTCAAATGAAGTTCTTAGCAATGCATATTAATAATCAATAATTAAGTTTTGATATATTTACGGTAAGAAATATCTTCATGGAACATTTAGGCATAATTCTGACCCATACAATGCATATTTTGGTTATTGCTAAAAATATACCCCAGCGACTTAAGACTGGTTTTGTAGTCCAGAGACACATATTCAAAGATTATTATAATGCATAAACAAAAAGTCACCAGTGGCACACGTGGAAGTCTGAAAAGCGATGTCAGTGACAAACACACAGCTGTTGTGCCGCTGAGAGGATTGAATGAGCGGTCTGTGTTAAAGGCTTTCCTTCACAGCTGGACAGACACACACACACTTAACCCCATTCACTATTCATTACAACAGCCCAGAATACACACGCTCACACAAAGCACGCTCTCACGGGCACACCTCTGACGCTCGTTCACCAGTCTGTGTGTTTATGAAGCCTTTTCTGGGTTTAAACAGCACATTGATGAACTGGGCTGGCTCTGTTTAGATGTCTACGACTCGAAATAGCCACATGCAATGGAAAACCGTTACATAGAGCGTCAGTTTAGTCTTTTACAGACCGACTAAGACGACTAATCAGATGATATTGGACATCATCAGCATCACTAATAACATGCTTGCTTAGAAGTGGAGATACATACACTGCCATTCTGCTCATCAAGGATGCATTTATTTGATCAAAAATACTGCAAAAATGTGAAATATTATTATGATTTAAAAACACGTTTTTTTATTTTAATACACTTTTAAATATAATTTATATCTGTGATCAAAGCTGTATTTTCAGCATCATTACTCCAGTCTTCAGTGTCACATGATCTTCAGAAATCATAATAATATACTGATTTATTATCAATGTTGATAATTTTTTTTGTAATCTGTGATATTTTTTTGATGAATATAAAGTTAAAAAGAGCACAATGTATATCTTAAATAGCAATTTATTTGGTCAGCACATGTTTATCTATTTTAGTTTTTAAAGAAATTACACTTTTTTTTCAGCAAGGATTGCTAAAAAGTGACTTGCATAGTTAGAAAAGATTTATCTCTGAAACGACAGAATCAGAAACGACACATTTCAGCTTTAAAGCACGTTAAAGTCAAAGCAGTCGAACGCAGATGTGTTTGGAAACACTAATCCATGACAGATTGATGAAAACTTCGGCTTCACTAGCATGTTTGTTTACTCCTGAGTTTATGTCCCATGTTTGGCAGTGTGTAATAATTAGTGGCAATGTTTTCTGAGGATATTCACGGCGTAACGGCTGAAGAGTTTTTCCCAGAACGCCGCCCACATCTCTCTGCAGCTTAATTTGAGACATCCTGCTCTCATCTGCCCCGAAAACACGAGCCAAGCTATTAATAATCACGCCAGGAACGACTGAAAACATGGACGCCGATCTTCTGTTTCTAAACAGAGGCATTGAGAAACAGCAAGGAGTTATTTGATGTGCGTGATCTTGTTTTGGCCTCGTCTTAAACGACTGTAAGAGTGCAAACAGGCCCAATCCCGAGGGAAACACTGTTGGGAAAAGCCTGGATCTCTCCAGATCCCCCATGAAGACGTTTCCTCTGAGAGCTCGGACCATCTCTCGCGTCCTCAGTCGATAGAGAAAGAGGAAACTCGCCTCTAAACATCCGCGCTCAATGCTCTTCTTACCGAGTAAAACCTCTTTCTGATGGTCAGAACACAAACGATAACGATTGCATGCTTGGGTGACTAAAACAGACACGTGACCCTGGAGCACTAAACCAGTCATAACGGTACATTTTACGAAATTGAGATTTATGCATCATCTGGAAGCTGAATAAATCATATTTCCATTGATGTATGGTTTGGGCAATATTTGAAAAACAGGAATCTGAGGGTGCTAAAAAAAATCTAAATATTGAGAAAATCAACTTTAAAGTTGTTCAAATTAAGTTCTTAGCAATGCATATTAATAATCAATAATTACATTTTGTAAAAATATCTTCATGGAACATGCTCTTAATATCTTAATGATTCGTGGCATAAAATAAATCAATAGTTTTGACCCATACAATGTATTGTTGGCTATTGCTACAAATACGGCTTTTGAATATACTTTATCGTCCCATTCCTGGGAAATTCATCTTGGACAATCATGTAGCATTGACTCACACTAAACATAACAACTCTCAATAAATGACACATCTCACACATATATTCAAATCAATACAGGCTCCTCATTTCCGCTCTTCTCTGTTAAATCATTGTTGGAGTGATTTGATCTACACATCAGAATCCCC
>CM049883.1:848075-855575 GCA_027474115.1 Schizopygopsis malacanthus
TTATTTTGTTTATCTGTATTTTGTTTTTGTTTTTTTTTAGTTTTTGTTATGCTGCTATTTGGACTTTTTTTTTATTTGTATTAAGAATTTTCTGAGTGTTGTTAATTGGTGTTTTGTATGTTCAAGCTATAATACAAATAAAAAACTATAGGCCTAACATCCATAATTTTTTTATAATAATTAAACTACCAAAACTAAAGATGTTACATATATAGCCTACACAAATTAACAATAAAAAATGAAAAATTAACATTAGAATAATTTAAGAAATGAAAACGTGCAACACAGTGACGTCACATAATTTTCACTAAACCAAACTACATATTGGGACAGGACGCTCTTAAATAATAAGGTTCATAAAGCGTTATTAATATTTGATATGCGTTCCCATAAAGTTGATAAAAACGTTCTGAGATCAAGATTCTGATGTGTTATTTGTAATTGATGAACGTTCTCTCATATTGAAAGAAAACGCTCCTGATGGATAGATATATCAATAATGATATGCATAGATTAATAATCAGTTCCTCGTGTTACAGTAGCGCCATCTGCTGGTCAGAATTATGTAAAACAAAGTCTTTTCAACACAAACATTAATTCAACACACTGTAACAAAATACTTCCATACACTGCATGTACATTCACGTTTGTTTTCTCGAGTAAAATACAAATATAATCAATTATAATTACGAGTATTATCATTTACAACATTTAAGACGCACCTTCTAGTGTAATGATGATCCAGATCATCTTTCATTAACCTTCAGTGATGTGCATGAATCATATCAGACTTCATGAATCATATATGACGCTGTATATATCATATGTTGCGTGTTTCTGATGCATCAGGACCCGGATCTGACAAGAAACACTTGAGCAGCAGCTCGTCATAAAGTTCTTATGCACGCGACATTCAGCGCACATTAGTGTTTATAGCGGATATACGTGGATTCAAAAGCGTGAGTGCGTTTATAGCATATATAAGTATTTATATTGTATATTATGTGCAGGCTATTATACGCGCATTAATATGCATGTGTTCGATTTTAATTTCATTTTTGATTGGCGCATGACGCTCCGGTGGTTATTAATGTCGGAGGTTTTTCCCCGCAGGTTTTTGGTGGATGATGATGATGATGATGAGGGGGCTTCTCTCCGGTTCTTCGGTGTTTGGGGTCCTCGCGCTCTCCGCCGCGGCGCTCCTGTGCGCGCTGCTGACGCGTCTCGCTCTCAAACGTCGCGCGCTGCGATGCTTCAATCAGCCGCCGCAGAGAAACTGGATCATGGGACACATGGGTCTAGTGAGTTCACTGACACGATCACAACTATAGAACCAGCAGCAATTATAATGGATTCCACTACAAACACCATTAAAACGGTGTGTTTAGTGGTTTTAACAAGCGACCAATTACCAGTAGAGCCTCACCGGCACCATTACAGTTCCATTATAACCAGTAGCTGTAACCATTACAAGCTTCGTGATGTTTCTATAGTTGTTGTTTTTCAGCAGGGCTGACAGACTAGACAAGATGCATCATTTATACTTTATTTACATTTATCCATAGACCGTGTTTTCTGAAACCTTTTAGTGAAATGTAACATTTTTTAAATGTATCTACTTGTTTCAGAATACATTCAAACGTAACATTCCACTCATGTTTGTAACATTATAAGATTAACGTTCGAATAAACAGGAAACAAAACCGGATGTTTCAAAAAGAACCTTTTCATAACCTGAAGTAAATATTAGATAAATGTTCTCAGAATATATTTTGTTAGTTGTGATAATACCGTGGTACCGCTATAATACAATCTCTCATGTTTGAGTGCTTTCACAGGCATGTTGTGTCACACTCTCTTAAACACCAGCAGAGGAAATGTATTTCTCAAACACAACAGGGAACATGTTCTTAAAAAGAGGAAAGAAGGTCAAACGGTTGTTCTGTAGTTGCTCATGTGCGGTGAGCGACATTTGGCAGGCAAAGCAGGAAAACGGGTTCTTCGGAAATCCTGACCTGTTCAAATAATAATAATAATAATATGGATCAACTCATCAGCTGAAATACTTTCAAGTGAAACAATAGTGAAAGTCAACGGCCTGAATATACAGGAACTATATTTACTGCACTGCTCTGCAAAAGATCACTATCTGGTGTCTCAGCGCTTGTGATTTGATATGATCAGTCGTTCTCGGTCTGAGCTGCTGTTGAGAGCGGTTTTTCAGAACTGATAATGCAGCATTGTTAACCAAGCATGATATTTGCATGTTTTATGATGTTTATGCACATGCGATGCTGTTCTAAAGGGTGTGTGCTCATGTTCAGAACAGCATTCTAATATTCACTACATATACTGTATTTAGTACACTGCAAAAACAAATTATACTAAGTTTCTTAAGGTAAATGGTTGCAAACAAATTGTTTAAGCTACACTTTTAACAAAAATGCAGAATGTTACTCAACTAAATGTAGCTAAAATAAATTGATTGCAACCACTTACCTTCATTTTTTTTAGTAAATTCAATGAATAATTTTGTTTTCAGTTTATGCAAACTTTCTGCATGCATGCAATTACAAACATTGGTCAGAATGTGCAATACTGCAACATGACCTCCATTTCCAGTGACAAATGCAGAAATAGGCCTAATATCGTAACATGAGACGTGCAGATCCATTTGCAAGCTGTACTTGGTCAAAAACACAGGCGGGGTCAAACATCACCAAACAGGTATAACAGGCAAGACAAAGAGCAATGCTAGAGCAAGCGTGGGTCTTTGATCGGCGAACAATACCCAGAGGGCTTGAGAAGAGGAGGTAGAGCAATAACCCAAACCAGGTATAAGAGTCCGAACGGCGAGACAAGGGTTAATCCGAGATACACAGACAGGACTCAGGAGACAAGGCAACACGAAATGACTAGACTAACTAGAACTGGAAACTAGTCTCAGTAAAGCAGCTATCACTCGTGAGTGATAAACGCAGAACAATACTAGACACTAAACAGAACCACGGCGGCTCACACTAGAACAACACTCGGCCGTCTGAACAGGATCTGAGTGGGTCTGATGTAGTGTGTAATAGCTCTTAAGTGAGCGTGTGATTGGGGACAGCTGTGTGATCAGTGTATTCAGCTGTGTGTGTGTTGTCAGTGCAATGGATGATGGGAACTGTAGTCCGAGGCGACGTGCAACTATAGGTGTGTTCGACTTCATGCAGCGCCATGAAAACCGATCGGCGGCTGACTTGAAGCAGTGCATGCTGGTGAGAGAACGTGTCTGACTTGAACCGGCGCCGACGCTACGTGTGTCATCAAAGTACTGCGCGAGCGTTTCGAGAGCAGGTTCTCCCGAGCGACTCCAGGAACGCTGATGATTTCAGGATTGACCAAATTCACCACATGACAACAGTGACGTGTGTTTCTAACATCTTCAAATACAATACTGCTCACAAATCTGAGTTTACTTGGAAAATATCACATTCATGTGGAAAAAATGGACTAAAGCTAAGCCAAACTTTGAACATTTCAAGATATTAAACAATATGGTACTAAATTAGATCAAATTAAGAACAAAAATCAAGAAAGACCTAATGAGGCTTTTTGTTACTTTAAATTGTTGTAATTTTACTCCTCGCATGAATTATTTAACTTTACATATTCTTAGGAATGTTTATTTGTTTTTGTACTTGTTGTGAGTTGTATGCTTGTACAAACCTTTGTATAATTTTTGCATAATAATAATAAAAAAATACTTTTAGAACAGTACAAGCTTCTGATAGACAGAGAGACAGACAGACACAGAGACAGACAGACAGACAGATAGACAGACAGACAGACAGACAGACAGACAGACAGACAGACACAGAGACAGACAGACAGACACAGAGACAGACAGACAGACACAGAGACAGACAGACAGACAGACAGACAGACAGACAGACAGACACAGAGACAGACAGACAGACAGACACAGAGACAGACAGACAGACACAGAGACAGACAGACAGACACAGAGACAGACAGACAGACAGACACAGAGACAGACAGACACAGAGACAGACAGACAGACAGACAGACACAGAGACAGACAGACAGACACAGAGACAGACAGACAGACAGACAGACAGACAGACAGACAGACAGACACAGAGACAGACACAGAGACAGACAGACAGACAGACACAGAGACAGACAGACAGACACAGAGACAGACAGACAGACAGACAGACAGACACAGAGACAGACAGACAGACACAGAGACAGACAGACAGACAGACAGACACAGAGACAGACAGACAGACACAGAGACAGACAGACAGACACAGAGACAGACAGACAGACACAGAGACAGACAGACAGACACAGAGACAGACAGACAGACAGACAGACAGACAGACAGACATACAGACACAGAGACAGACAGACAGACAGACAGACAGACACAGAGACAGACAGACAGACAGACAGACAGACAGACAGACAGACAGACAGACAGACACAGAGACAGACAGAGACACAGACAGAGACAGACAGACAGACAGACAGACAGACAGACAGACAGACAGACAGACAGACAGACACAGAGACAGACAGACAGACACAGAGACAGACAGACAGACAGACACAGAGACAGACAGACAGACACAGAGACAGACAGACAGACAGACAGACAGACACAGAGACAGACAGACAGACAGACACAGAGACAGACAGACAGACAGACAGACAGAGAGAGACAGACACAGAGACAGACAGACAGACAGACACAGAGACAGACAGACAGACAGACAGACAGACAGACAGACACAGAGACAGACACAGAGACAGACAGACAGACAGACAGACAGACAGACAGACAAAACATGACAATGTAGCATATGCTTTGTTGCCAAACGCATACTGTTTTACATACTGTTAAAAGCAGTAGGCAGTAGACAGTATATAGTATGCAGTATGCAGTGAGCATCTGGTTTGTGTGTTTGTTTGTGTAAACTTCAAAGTCAGAGTGGCTTTAACATCGTTTCTTCTCCGTCCGGCGGTAGCTGATCATAAAACACTTCACATGGTGTTAAAGCCACAGGAGCCGTAATTATACTGTCTGTGGTTTCAGCGGAAGCCCGCGAGAGATTTCCCTCAACCGAACGAGCTGCTGTGTGTTTCAGATGCGCCATAACGAAGAGGGACTGCAGGCCGTCGATGATCTGATCAGGAGGTACGTTCACTCCTGTGCCTGGTATCTGGGTCCGTTTTACGATATGGTCCGGCTTTTCCACCCAGACTACATCAAATCCCTTCTGACAGCCTCAGGTGAGAAACACACAGAACCAAGCACAAAGCATGCACACTAACACATGCCTTCTCATCAAGACTAGGACGAGTGTGCTTCTTCATCAGATTCGGAGGAGTGTCTCAGCAATGGATGTGAATGGGTGCCGTCAGAATGAGAGCTGATAAAAACATCACAATAATCCACAGTCATCAGTTAACATCAGAAGCTGAAACAAATCCAGCATTAAGATGTTTTTAACTCAAATATGACTCCATAATCCATAATAACGTGTCCTCCAGTAAAAAAGTCCATCTCTTGTTGTCTCCTGATTCAGACCAGAACACTTTTTCACTGGAGGACATGTTATTATGGATTATGGACTCATATTTTTGTCATATTTTGTCTTCTCCAGATGTGAACTGATGGACTGGAGTGCTGTGATGTTTTTATCAGCTCTCATTCTGACGGCACCCATTCACTTCCATTGCTGAGACACTCCTCCAAATCTGATGAAGAAACAAACAGGGAGAGCATTTTTAGCAAATGTTGATATTTAGATGAACTACTCCTTTAAATACAACCAAATACGATGAACATCAATGCTCTGTTTCGGTGTATTAATTATAATAAGTGAATATTCCCAGAAGTTCATCTCGAGTGTCTGTGTGAAGGATGAGGCGAGTGTTTCCGCTGAGAGTCACATGAATTATTACACCGGACGATGTTTAATATTCACAAATGCGCTTATAGAGCGTCTAAACATTTGTTAGAGATGAACACATGACTAGTGTGTAGATGATCATCGGTTGCTATGAATGAAGTGTTGTAATAACATTTAACTCTTTATATTTGTTCTGGCAGCAAACATTACTTTCAAAGACAAGATCTTTTATGGGTTTATGAAACCTTGGTTGGGTAAGTGATGTCTACACACTCTCTGTCCTCAACAGTGTGCAAGAGTTACAGTCCTGTTTCAAAGTTTGGGGTCAGTAGCAATGTGTTTTGAAAGAATGTAATACTTTTATTCATCAAGGACGCATTAAATAGACCAAAAGTGACAGTAAACGCATTTATAATGTTACAAAATGTTTCCATTTCTAATAAACGCTGTTCTTTTGAACTTTCTGTTCATCTGTGAATCCTGAAAAATTAATATATCACAGTTTCCACAAAAATATTGTGCAGCACGACTGTTTTCAACATTGATAATAATCAGAAATGTTTCATATTATTATGATTTCTGAAGATCATGTGACACTGAAGACTGGAGTTAATGATGCTGAAAATACAGATTTGATCACAGAAATAAATTATATTTTAACACATATTCACATAGAAAACATCTGTTTTAAACTCTAATAATATTTCACAATATTAAAGTTTTTTAAATATATTTAATTAAATTTGTATTTATTTTTTTATAAAATAAATGCAGCTTTGGTGAGCAGAACAGTTATTAAAATATATATATTTTTTAAATCTAACAAAAATAAATTTGAATGATAGTGTACATAATAATTATAATATAATAAAATATACAATTATTATATTTTTGCAATTAAACTAAATGCACAACATTAAAAATAGATAGTATTTTGTATACATTTATTACAAAATAAAACACTAAAACCTGCAAATAAATAATTTTAAATGTTAAAGTGGATTAAACCATCACTAAACCGAAGTAATATTTGTACTGCTTTTACTATATTATAATCCAATAAATGCATGTTTGGTGAGCAGAAGATACTTTTTTTATTATTATTATTTTGTATATATTTTTTTTAGCTGACGCTTTTATCCAAAGCGACTTACAAATAAGAAAAAGTAACAAAAACTATAAGTTAAAACTCTATAAATACTATATAAACAGATTTAAGAAAATGAAGAAATTAAATAGTGCAGACAGAGTTGTGACCCTAAGCTTTGAAACAGAATAAGTTCCCGCGTGTCTCGCAGGTCACTGTCTTCTCCTGCAGAACGGTCAGGAATGGTCTCGCCATCGACGACTTCTGACTCCTGCGTTCCACTTCGACATCCTCAAAAAATACGTGTGTGTTTTTAACCAGTCCACCGACACCATGCATGTACGTCAAACACTCACAAACCCTTCAAATCTGCATTTATAACACGCTCACCTCGTGCATGTGAGGTGTTTTTACTGAAATACTGCAGCGTGTGTGTGTGTGTGTGTGTGTGTGTGTGTGAGAGAGAGAGAGAGAGAGAGAGAGAGA
>CM049883.1:863075-883075 GCA_027474115.1 Schizopygopsis malacanthus
GCACACACACACACTCTCATAAACACACACACACACACACACACACACACACAGATGCTCACGCACACGCACACACACACTCTCTCTCACACACACACACACACACTCTCTCTCACACACACACACACACACAGGCATGCACACACACTCACAGGCATGCACACACACACACACACACACAGACACACACACACACACACTCCTATACCTCCATATATGATCCTGTGGTCCTCCAGGAACTGCATCGGGCAGAACTTCGCTATGGCAGAGATGAAGGTGGTGGTGGCTCGGACTCTGTCTCGGTTCCGGATCCTGCCGGGCCCCAGACCGGTGCGGCGTCTGTATCAGCTGGTGCTGAGAGCCGAGGGAGGCCTGCTGCTAAACATCGAGACGCTCCATCAATCCTGAAACCTCTCAGCGTTTAATGCTTACTGTGAATTCTGTTTCTGTAATTTAATATCATTTCTAAAATGTGAAGAGTGTAGTGCTACACTGGTGAATCGCAAACAAATATCGTATATAGCCATATACAGCTCTGCTTTGATATATATTCGGATAAATATTCTAATGCTTTTAAACACCAACTCTTGTTTGTGTTGTTTTTTTATTCAAAGTGCAGCATTGTGTTGCCTAATATTAACATGCATGGATATTAATAGCTGTTTCTGTCATTAAATACAACATTTAAAAACGGTAATTGCAACTTATAATTTTTTTTCTCAGAATTGTGTGATATAAACTTGCAGGTAACATTATAGAATTCTGATCCTTTGTTAATTAATAACTACACCGGAACAACTAATGCACTATTAACAGTGTAGTAACTAATATTAATTAACAAGGCACTCCTATTAGCTAATCATTAACTACTATTTTTATATATATCCTGGAGAACTGAATAAATATCTACTGAATAAATATCTGAATAAAAATCTACTTCCGGTCTCGTCTATCCGCCATGTTTGTAGTTTTTAACACTTTTTTTTGCATGTTTGTAGTTCTAACCGAATCCTCGTCCAATGCTCGATAATGAGTTGTGGGCAATATTAACGGTAGAGTCTGCATCGTTAACATATTATGGACAGGTAGAGAAATGGGTTTTATTATTAATAAATAAATATCTAACCTGATGAAAAAATATGTATTTAATGTTATCCGTGTTACATCTCATCTACAGCAATATTGTGCAGTATTTGCAAAATATTTGGTAGCATATAATATTAACATAATCATACAGAACGTCGTAAATAGATAGACTAATAGAAAATGAAAATACACATTTATAACAATAAATAGCCTATAACCAGTTCTACAATAATAGTATAGGAGTGATCCCTAGGCACTGTTCCCTTCAATGAGAGCTTCAGAAGTGTGAAGGGTGCAGGACTGTCCGGTGCGGCTCGGTCCCGCCCCCTTCACTGCTGTCGCTTAGTAACCGGTGTAAACACACAGGCAGTCATGGCTTCACAGGATCTGGACGCAGTGTTTGTCAGATCGGCGCTGAAGGACAAAGAGTCTCTGTTCCACCGGCTGATGGAGAAACACAGGACTGACAGAAAGGTTTGTCATGATCTTACATTCACTGGAGGATCGGCTCAGATTTCTCCTCTTCAAACGTTGCTGGGTAACGACTAAACAACACTGCAGTCAGAGCAGCAGCACACACTCGAGTACACACTACAACACACTGGAGTACACACTAACACACACTCGAGTACACACTAACACACACTCGAGTACACACTACAACACTCGAGTACACACTAACACACACTCGAGTACACACTAACACACACTCGAGTACACACTACAACACACTAATATACACTAACACACACTCGAGTACACGCTAACACACACTCGAGTACACACTACAACACACTAATATACACTAACACACACTCGAGTACACGCTAACACACACTCGAGTACACACTACAACACTCGAGTACACACTAACACACACTCGAGTACACGCTAACACACACTCGAGTACACACTACAACACACTCGAGTACACACTAACACACACTCGAGTACACACTACAACACACTCGAGTACACACTACAACACACTCGAGTACACACTAACACACACTCGAGTACACGCTAACACACACTCGAGTACACACTAACACACACTCGAGTACACACTACAACACACTGGAGTACACACTAACACACACTCGAGTACACACTACAACACACTGGAGTACACACTAACACACACTCGAGTACACACTACAACACTCGAGTACACACTAACACACACTCGAGTACACGCTAACACACACTCGAGTACACACTACAACACTCGAGTACACACTAACACACACTCGAGTACACGCTAACACACACTCGAGTACACACTACAACACTCGAGTACACACTACAACACTCTCGAGTACACACTAACACACACTCGAGTACACGCTAACACACACTCGAGTACACACTAACACACACTCGAGTACACACTAACACACACTCGAGTACACACTAACACACACTCGAGTACACACTACAACACACTCGAGGACACACTAACACACACTTGAGTACACACTAACCCACACTTGAGTACACACTACAACACACTCGAGTACACACTAACACACACTCGAGTACACGCTAACACACACTCGAGTACACACTACAACACACTCGAGGACACACTAACACACACTTGAGTACACAATAACACACACTCAAGTACACACTACAACACACTCGAGCACACACTAACACACACTCGAGTACACGCTACAACACACTCGAGTACACGCTACAACACATTCGAGTACACGCTAACACACACTCGAGTACACGCTAACACACACTCGAGTACACACTAACACACACTCGAGTACACACTAACACACACTCGAGTACACACTAACACACACTCGAGTACACACTACAACACACTCGAGGACACACTACAACACACACTCGAGTACACACTACAACACACTCGTGGACACACTAACACACACTCGAGTACACGCTACAACACACTCGAGTACACGCTACAACACACTCAAGTACACGCTAACACACTCGAGTACACACTACAACACACACTCGAGTACACGCTACAATACACACTCGTGTACACACTACAACACACTTGTGGACACGCTAACACACACTCGAGTACACGCTACAACACACTCGAGTACACACTAACACACACTCGAGTACACACTACAAACACACACTCGAGTACACACTACAACACACTCGTGGACACACTAACACACAGTCGAGTACACTAACACACACTCGAGTACACGCTAACACAAACTCGAGTACACACTAACACACACTCGAGTACACGCTACAACACACTCGAGTACACACTAACACACACTCGAGTACACACTACAAACACACACTCGAGTACACACTACAACACACTCGTGGACACACTAACACACAGTCGAGTACACTAACACACACTCGAGTACACGCTAACACAAACTCGAGTACACGCTAACACACACTCCATCTTAAAATATTAAACTCAATCTTAAAAATATTACTCCTTAACATTTTCTAAACAAAGAATGCATTAAACTAAAGAATAAAAGTAAATATCAGTATTGTTCAATTGTGCATCATTTCCATTTAAACTGTAATTTAGTCAAATTGCATAAAGTATGACTTACATATATGCTACCTGAGTCTAAGTAAGACAAATTTGGGCATTTGATTAAAATATATATATTTAAAATGTCATTTCCATCACAAATGGAACAATTTGCATGCATGGATTCTGACCAATGAAACCGTGAGAGTTTCAAAAGATGCTTATTTTGTGAAAAGAGCCATAGTTGAAGAGACACACGTGAGCATCTGATGATCACAAACACGCAGTCATACTCACATCAGACGTGTAGTGCCCCAGCGCACGTCTCCAGGAGATACACATGGAGCTGGTAAACAGTGAGGGAGGGTTAGTTACCGACCGTCAGACATGGAGAAGCACACGCAGAGCTGCAGCGCCGCAGGAGACGATGAGAGCAGTCTGTTCCACCGCCGGCTGATGCACCGCAGACACAAACACAGCCACAGCGAGCCGGTCAGTGCAGACACGCATCACACTCGCGCTCACTAGACTCCTTCGTTCATATATATAGACAAATATATGACACACATCACACTCGCGCTCACTAGACTCCTTCGTTCATATACATAGAAAAATATATGACACACATCACACTCGTGCTCACTAGACTCCTTCGTTCATATACATACACAAATATATGACACACATCACACTCGCGCTCACTAGACTCCTTCGTTCATATACATAGACAAATATATAACACACATCACACTCGTGCTCACTAGACTCCTTCGTTCATATACATAGACAAATATATAACACACATCACACTCGCGCTCACTAGACTCCTTCGTTCATATACATACACAAATATATGACACACATCACTCTCGTGCTCACTAGACTCCTTCGTTCATATACATAGACAAATATATGACAGACATCACACTCGTGCTCACTAGACTCCTTCGTTCATATACATAGACAAATATAACAGACACACATCACACTCGCGCTCACTAGACTCCTTCGTTCATATACATACACAAATATAACAGACACACATCACACTCGCGCTCACTAGACTCCTTCGTTCATATACATAGACAAATATATGACACACATCACACTCGCGCTCACTAGACTCCTTCGTTCATATACATAGACAAATATATAACACACATCACACTCGCGCTCACTAGACTCCTTCGTTCATATACATAGACAAATATATGACACACATCACACTCGTGCTCACTAGACTCCTTCGTTCATATACATAGACAAATATATGACACACATCACACTCGTGCTCACTAGACTCCTTCGTTCATATACATAGACAAATATATGACACGCATCACACTCGTGCTCACTAGACTCCTTCGTTCATATACATAGACAAATATATGACACACATCACACTACACACTATATACTATATTTAATCAAATATATACATTTAGTTATATTTTATGTCATAACTTTTTTGTTGAATTGCTACATTACAATATTTTGTTTTGTAGATACGTTGCATAACTTTATTTTTCTGTTATATTTTAATGTGTTCACTTTACATATACATACATATATATATATATATTAGATTTTTGTTACATTTTAATGCTTTATTTTGTAGAATATTCATGTAAATTGAAGTGAAGACTAAAATGACTGAAATTGAAATAAGCTGAAATAGAAATAAACCTTTGAATAAAATAAAAAATGTAAGTTAATTGTGACTTTCTATCTTACAATTCTGGTGTCGTGTCAAAATTGATTTAAATTCATAAATATATATAAATTCAGAATTGTGACATAAAAAACAATTTTTTGTATTTTTTTTATTCCACGAGCTTTCATAATTATAACTTAAACTAAAAGAAAAACAAACTACGTAGAAATTATATATATATGCTCACACACATAATTATGTAGTTATATTATTCTATATTACATAATATATATGAATAAAAACGGAACACTCACTAAAAAAAGTGACTTTTTTTACTTCTTCTAAATTGTATTTGTTTACATGAACTGTCAAAGTGTGGATGTGTTATTAAATTATTAATAAATGTACTTAAAATCTCCAAAAAAACAGCTTAGCTCGCAATCCCTAATGTGATTTAAAAAATGATTATAGTTGTAAAAGATGTATTGTCTCTTTTCCAAGTGTTAATAAGAACTAAACAAATGTGTGTACGACTTGTGTTGTTGCTGTGTATTCATAAACTCATATACACAGATGCTCTCTGTCTCCAGTCAACAACACAACAAACAGAGCTTCGTTTACGAGCGTCAGGTTTGTGTTGCATCACTTCCTGTCTCTCCCGCAGAAGTTCCTGTTACACCGGCTGACTGTGATTGGCCGTGTCTCGTGCGGAGCGGCTGATAGGACGACGCTGGCAGGTCTGTTTACATGCACTCTGAGATTCATCATTACAGCTGCTTACACACAAATCTGTCCTGACACAGTTTCTGAAAGCTGTCACTCAAAACCAGACACTAATCCTCAGCCTTTGAATTTCATAAAACACACAGTTTTCTATGCAACACACACAAATCTGACAGGAATTCATATTAAAGGTGTTTGCTTTTAAGATGTGTTTGTGGTATATTTTGAACGCAGTGCTTCGTTTTGCACGAGATGCAAGGTTGTGTGCAATTCAAATGTGTGTACGCAGCTTTAGAGTACACACCATCACACACTCGAGTACATGTTAACACACACTCGAGTACACACTAACACACTCGAGTACACAATAACACACACTCGTACACACTATCACACACTCGTACACACTAACACACTCGTACGCAGCTTCACACACTAGACACACTAACACACACTCGTGTCATTATAACACTAACACACACTCGAGTACCAAACACACTCGCCACACACTCGACCTATCACACACTCGGTACACACTCACACTCGATACACACTATCACACACTCGTAAAAACACACACTCGCACTAACACACTCAAGCAAGCGTACACACTCCACACTCTGGTACACAATAACACACACTCGTGTGTGTCACACTAACACACTCGTACACAATAACACACACTCGTACACACTATCACACACTCGTCACACTAACACACTCGATCACTAACACACTGGACACACTATCACACACTCGAGGCTGGTGCTCGGTCTACAACACACTCGAGTACAGAGGACTCGTACACACTACAACACACTCGAGTACTAACACACACTCGGACACACTATCACACACTCGAAGACGTCACCGAGTCACACTAACACACTCGAGTACTAACACACACTCGAGTACTATCACACACTCGATCTATCCTCAACACACGCTGCTCGTCATCGAGGTGCTTCATCAGCTAAACACCACCCAGCACACACATGACTTACTGCCCCTGGGGGAGAGAGAAGGAGAAGAGTCATGCACGCTAAAGTTAACTAATATTACTACAAATACAAATACATTCAAGTGTGGAAGCTCGATTGCACCATGGAATCAAAAATACAATAATTAAAGAGGTAATTGCATCTTTTTATCTGACAATTTTGACTTTTTCTCAGAAATGCATGATATAAATGATACAAAATGTCATGCAGTAATTATGAGATAAAAAGTAGCAAATTACTTATTTTGTCCCTGGTGGAAAAAAAACTGAATTGCAAGATGTAAACTCAAAAATCTGAGAAAAAGTCTTTGTCTCATTCTGAAATTCTGAGTTTTATATCTCAAAATATATCATATTTTATATATCTAAAAAAATATTGTGAGAAAGAAAAACTTTAGTTGTTAGATAAAAAAGTTGTAATTACCTTTATTATTATTTTTTATTCTGTGCAGAAATGGGCGTCCATATAATAAATAAAACTTAAATAAAAATCGATTAAAGCTATATATAAAAAAAATTATGATGGGAATATATAACAATTAAAAAAAAAAAAATTGCATATAATAAAAATAGCTAAAACCTAAACTAAGATTTAGATGAAATTGAAAATATATACAAATAAAACACTAATTAAAATATAAATAGGTAGCAAAGTATATAAATAAATTAACACTTTTAATCTTACAATATGAAAATCCATCTTTAAAAAAATATTACTGCCCTTACAATTATCTTAACAAAGAGTGAAATAAAATAAAGATAAAAATCAGAATATTTTCATTGTGCACTATCTCCAATTATTTAACGTTACAAAAATATATGAAAATATGACTTCCATAAGTGCAAAGCTTCTATAATAACAGTCCAGGTCTAACCTTTGGGTACCGAAATCCGGGAGATACATAATCTAAATAATTATTACTAACAATTTAAAGAATAATAACAGGACTTATTATTATTAGAACTGTTACTTTTTCTTCTTTTTTTTAATTAAACAAACATTGCACAGCAGTTAAACACCGTGGATCAAATTACACTGCATTACGTTCTACATAACATGAACATTGTGTTAATAATGTTGCCTCGGCTGCACCAATGTGCCGCTGTGATTTAATATGCTGAGATATGTCGTTTCTTTTCTTTCTTCGCCGGAGCACCACCTGACACTTCTTCTATTTCTACCACTGGTGCTAGATCCAACTTTACCTGCGCAGAAATCAACTGCGCAACGGGTTGCCAGATTGAGTCACAAATGGTTTGAAATGTGTGTAATGTGTCGATTGTGTGAGGTGATGTGATTCATACAGGATCTGGCAACCTTGGAATAACATATTGATGTGATTATTCATATAACTAGATTTGGGCCATACAAATTACCCGGGAGAAATAACAAAATGGTGGGGGGGGGGGATGATATACGGGATATGGTTCGGAGAGATTCTAATCTTTATCTTCCCACAGAAGACAGAAGTACAGTGCCACGAGGGAGTGATGCATCATATTCCTAAACGTCTCCTCATATAACAGATGCAGTGATTGTCTTTCATGCACTAGTGTTCAACTGAAGCTCTGCTGTGTGTCCTGCAAGACCTGAGACACATGGAGGAAAACCGGTGAGACGAACACTGACGATTCATCTACTGAACAATAGAGCAGTGCTTCCCAAACCTGTCCTGGAGGACCCTAGCCTTGCTCATTTCGTATGGCTCCTTTATCTAACACACCTGATTCAACTCATCAGCTCGTTAGGAGAGACGGCAAGGCATGAATCAGGCGTGTTGGATACAAAATGAGCAAGGCTAGGGTCCTCCAGGACAGGTTTGGGAGGGCCGACATCACGATTACGTCACAGCGCTAGCTGGAGGCGAAACAAAGAGAAAACAGGAGGCGGCGCATTCAAACCAGCGCAGATTCGGCTACATGAGAAGATTCAAATATCATCTTGTTGTGATGTTGGGTGCCAGAATCGATGTTTTAGAGGCTTCAATTTGACATTTTAACGCATACCTGCCACTGCCAGACAAAAAAACGACGAAAGCTGTGGTTAAACGAGATAAAACGAGCGGACTGGAGTCCAGTGTTGGGGGGGGGGTAATGCATTACAAGTCATGTGAGTTACGGAATAATATTACTTTTTCAAGTAACTAGTAAAGTAACGCCAGTTACTTTTTTCCATTTATTGACTAAGTGCGCCGTGTGAACATGTTACTGTAGTAGACTAAATATGAATGTGTATTAATTCATCCCACTCGCAAAAAACAGATTCAGTATTCATCAAAATGAATTAAAACAGTGAAATACAAACTCAGAATATGACACAAACCTGCAATAATTAAATATGTTAAACAACACAAATATATCTAATCTCATTTTATTAACCGATGTGTTTGCTGCTGACCTTTGATTCAGTTCAATCATACTAATAATAAAAATGACTTTAGATAAACTAATATTGTTTATCTATTTATTGCTGAAGAGTGTTGATCTTCTCCTGTGTTCTTCTGTACAGACGTGATTTACTCGTCCTTCAGTCTGAGGTTTATTCATTACACTTTTTGGTGTGAAAGGCTTTTATATTTGCTATAAATATAACTTCTTGTATTAAAAACAAACAATCAAGCCCTGCTCATATTTAAAAAGTAACGCGAAAGTAACGTAACGCATTACTTTCCATAAAAAGTAACTAAGTAACGTAATTAGTTACTTTTTTAGGGAGTAACGCAATATTGTAACGCAGTACTTTTAAAAGTAACTTTCCCCGACGCTGGACTGGACAGAAACCATCGTCAAACATGATCGCTTCTTATCAGAAAAGGTTCAATAAACTAAAGTCTTTTGTTGTAAAAGTGCGTCTAAAGATTTTTTTATGCATCTCACGATATTTAATATATAAACAACATATTTTTGTTATATACGTTTTATTAATATTTTGAATCAGTTCTTATTTTTATATTGCTTGATAGTGTTTTAAAAAAAAATGATTATAATTATTATTATGTTATTATTCTTTACATAACCCCTTTGTATTTATAATATGTTGTTCCTCCTTATCTTGTTATAAAGTAAATTATGTTGTTTATTGAGCATAATAATATAAAATGTACAAGCCGCATTAGTTATTTAGTATATATAAATAGAGTTATTTAATTGTTTTACTGCTTCACGATGCAAAGAATAACATAAAGAATCGTTAGCATTAGCTTCAGATTATTACAAGAGACATGGTTTATTCCAGGAGTGCAGAGATGTCTAATAGAGAAGCTCTCTGACCCGCAGCGGCCCGATCCTGGAGCCACGGATCCTGCTGGTGACCCATGACCTTCCCTGCAGACTCTTCCAGCGCTGGATCTACAAGCTTCTGGACGAGCCTGACAGCCAGCGGACGCTCGTCTCAGACCAACTGATGAGAGACACCCTCCATCAGATCCTGCGGCTGGGACGCCACCTCTTCAACAACACACACCTGATCACGGTACACATGTGTCATTTAAATTACAAACCCACCACGGCAGCTATCTCACCCTGCAGCCCAAGACCGGTCGCCCGCTGAAGATAAGCAGGGTTGAGCGGGTCAGGACCTGGATGGAGACTCCTGGGAAAACTAGGTTACTGCTGGAAGAGGTGTTAGTGAGTAGGCGTGTAAATCAGATGATTCGTCACGATTCGATACGATATCTCATACCCAGCGATACGATATTTGCCGATACCTTAAAAAATACTACGATACGTTTCGATACGGGAGTATATCGATCGATATTTCGAGATTATCATATTATATACTAGGGGTGTAAATCAGATTATTCGTCACGATTCGATACGATATCTCATACCCAGCGATACGATATTTGCCGATACCTTAAAAAATACTACGATACGTTTCGATACGGGAGTATATCGATCGATATTTCGAGATTATCATATTATATACTAGGGGTGTAAATCAGATTATTCGTCACGATTCGATACGATATCTCATACCCAGCGATACGATATTTGCCGATACCTTAAAAAATTCTATGATATGTTTCGATACGGGAGTATATCGATCGATATATCGTTATTATCATATTATATACTAGGGGTGTAAATCAGATGATTCGTCACGATTCGATACGATATCTCATACCCAGCGATACGATATTTGCCGATACCTTAAAAAATTCTATGATATGTTTCGATACGGGAGTATATCGATCGATATATCGTTATTATCATATTATATACTAGGGGTGTAAATCAGATTATTCGTCACGATTCGATACGATATCTCATACCCAGCGATACGATATTTGCCGATACCTTAAAAAATTCTATGATACGTTTCAATACGGGAGTATATCGATCGATATATCGATATTATACCTATTTTAAACAACCATCTACATTTTTATTAACTCATAAATGCAACCAAAATATATAACATGAACATAAATCTAAAAATGCTGCTATGGTTCAGAAACATATCTAAACAAGTTCAATAAACAGTGCTTTTCAGATTTTTCAGCTCAGTCTAAAATATATTTTCAGGTACGCTACAGAAATGTAATAATCAAATATAAAATACCTGCATAGTATTCACTGTATAAATTAAATAGCCTGTAAATAATACTTTTTGATGTTACAAAGGTTATTTAATCAGGAGCAGTGAGCACTTGTATTTTTCTTTGACAGCATTATATTTATTATTAGTTTTCTTTCCCTTTAAGAACGAAAGCACAGATTTAATAAACTGATGCACATGCCTTTTTTCTCCACTGTTTACATTAAGACATATGCTTTTCTCACCCTACTATTTACAAGGATATTAGCCAAAACATGCATTTTGATGTAGTTTTGACAAACAAAGTTTGAGTTTAAAATATCTCTGACTTTTGAGGAGTATCTGCAGATTTAAATCAAGAATAATAAAGTATAACCATAACTTTGAATATAAAGTTAAAAGAATAGTGAACTTGACACCACATCTATATTGATAATGACAAAAGCAGCATGATATTTCTGGAATCGTGGATTCACCCATATTTTTGGGGGGCCAAAATATATGTATATTGTGTGTATGTGTGTGTGTGTGTGTGTGTGTGTGTGTGTGTTATATATATATATATTTTTATTTTTATTTATTTTTTTATGAAAATATCCTTTTAAACCTTCACATACCAAAATATATGTCAAAATGTGTTTTTGGGACAAGAAAAAAAATGTCCAGTCTTACAGTATATACTTGTTTAAAAAAATGGTTATACATATTTTTTATGTATTAAAAAAAAAAAAAAAAAAAAATGCCCCAAAACTATATTGATAGAAAATACATTTCTGTTAACATATTTTGCAACATATTTTACCAAATATATTTTTGTACTTTTATTTTAAATTCTATGATTCTTAAAAGCGTGCGATACAGTTATGATCACATAATGTAAATTAAGGCACGCTTAAGATAATAGGCTAAACAAAAGATTCACACCAAGAATGATCATTATAATAATGAATATAATGTTTTAAATATTATTCTACTTCTATGAGAATATGTAAATTCACAGCACAGCTGTAACGATAATAACACAAAGGAACGATATAATTGTAATTATGTTCAGGAGATTATGCACAGTTTATTATAAGCAGAATGTTATCTTGTGTTGGTGTGGATGCTAATATCTTTATTTTTAAAGTTATTGTTCTTGGTACTAGCTATCATTATAGCTATCTTAAAACCGAAAGCGTTGCCACTGTAATCTTCCAAACATATATGACTTAATATATGACTTAGTAAATTAATAATGAACCTCATTGACAACAAAGTTAGGCTACAATAGTTCTTTACTGTAACAAAAGCCCATTTCTGAATCCATGTTCGCGTTCAGAATATGAAAATGCCTATTGATTCCTGAATGATAAATTATGAAGAAAATATGAAGATTTTGCCAATGTAATCTTCCAGGATCATAATAAAAAATCAATATCAGCATAACTAACATTCTTTCATAATGATTATAATGCGCCATTTATTAAATATACGTTCGAGGTGGAATTTGAAAATGAGTTTCAATATTGACGCCTGAAAAACATTTGTGGATAAATAAGAAGAAAATATGTAAAGTTTTGCCAATATGATCTTCAAAGTTCATTATAAATATGTATATGTAACGTTCTTTCAGGCTAACGGACAAAACGCGCCATTTTTGAATCCGTGTTCGCGCTCAGAATATGAACATGCCTATTGATGCCTGCATGATAAATTATGAAGAAATTATGAAGGTTTTGCCAATGTAATCTTCCAGGATCATTATTAAAAAAGCTATATCAGCGTAATTGATGTTCTTTCATACAATAATGATTATAATACGCCATTTTTTAAAGTAAGAATTTGAAAATGCGTTTCAGTATTGACGCCTGAATGAAATTTTGGATAAATATGAAGAAAATATTTAGAGTTTTGCCAATGTGATATCTTCCAGGATCATTATAAATATGTATATCAACGTAACGGTCTTTCAGGCTAACGGACAAAACGCGCCATTTTTGAATATGCGTTCGCGCTCAGAATTCAAAATGGCGCGTCAGTTGACGCGTAAATGACATTCGTGGATAATGTCTCTCTCAGACAGGTGTATTGTGTCTCACATGTTTGAACAGGGATCTAAAGTGATTCCAGATGAAGCGCTGAAGGACGCGTCAGATGCGGTTCCTCCTCAGGCCGCGGTGTCGCGTCTGCTCCAGATGGAGGCGCTGTTGAGTCCCGCGCGCTACATCAGCACGTACCATTCACCGCTGCACGAGCGCCTGGACTCCGGTAACGCGCGTTACAATCTGCTTAAAGGGACAGTTCACCGCAAAATTAAAATTGTCATCATTTACTCAACCTCAAGTCGCTTCATGAAATAAAAATCAATAATTTTGACCCATACAATGTTGGCTATTGCTATAAATATACCTGTATATTAAATATAGTATGACTGGTTTTGTGCTCCAGGGACACATGTTTAGTGGGTGCTCTAACCTTAATATATTATTTTAGTGGTGTCCGTTTTTAATCAATAAAAAGCTGTCGCTCATCTTAGTTAATAGCGATCTCACAAAGATACGTTATAATCAATGAAGTTCTCTACGCTGCACGACGAATCTCTTATTTACATCACATATATTTACATATGTACTCTTATTTACATCACTTCGTTATAATGAGATGATTCGTGCCGAACCTGAACAAAAACAGCTGGATTCTAACTAAACGCCGATGATTCAAGAAATCAACAGATATGTCCGTGATCGGCTACATCGCTCAACGCAGCAAAAACACATTGAAATAGAAATCGGTCCTCAGAACGCACTGGATAATTTGCCAAATCTGCATTAAAATGCCATTATTACAGCTTTAACTGAGGGTCCACCTGTAGAACCAGGTTTAACACAAAATAAAATATTAACCGAATAGTTGACGGTAGCCATTGACTTCCATAGTATTTTTTTCTGTACCATGGAAGTCAATGGCTACCGTCAACTGTTGGGTGAGTAAATTAATTTTCATTTTTGAGTGAACTGTCCCTTTAAATCTCCTAAAATAGTCTTTATATTCTTTAAGATTTTCTGTAATGTGACATTCTTAAGACAGCAGTATAATATTTAAAATATAGAGTATTTTTTTGTATTTATGCAATGATTGTATTACAGATATTTTTATACGATAATATACAAAATACTCTATTGCAGCCATTCGGATGCATTGTATAATTCTGTTGCATGTTTGAAGAAACAAATAGCATGAGGTGTAGTTTACTGAACATGTTGTTTTGTGCATTTGATCGTTCAAGGACATGTTTTCAGGAGTTTTCGTCCCACAACAGTGTAGGTTTGGATTTAGGGTCATGAGGTACGTCTTGTTTGAGATTCGTCAGTGCATGTAATCATCAGAGACCGCATGCATGCATTCACCGGGTTATCACTCAGAAACTACAACCACCCCTCAGATGTTTCTCTACCCCATGATCTCTTGTGCCAGGATTAATCTCAAGATCATCGTCTATCTATCAGGATTCATTTCATAGCTTTATATACTGAGATAATTCATTATTTATTCTCATCTCATCTAACTCTGTTCCCATGAACCCATCACTTCTGATAGACTTTCTTTAAGCTCGTTTAACAGTCTTTTGCATATTAATATTTGTCATTTTTGTGTATTTTGACAGAATCTGTGTGGCCTGCAGTGGAACATCTTCAGATTATTTGAACAACTTTATTAATACATCTACTTTTTACCTCAATTTTTTTTTGGCAATGCTTAAAGCCATTAAATACAATGCATTATGACATTATTTCAATGCATTAATTATGCACCTTATATGGTGCATAATGAATAACCGTAACCACAATTATAATAAATACTTATCTATTAATAGTTACACCTTTAATGCATTAAAACACATGACATACCAGCAATTTCAGATGTAACAATCAACTTTAAAATACATTATGAATACCTTTATAATGCATTATACATAAACTGATCACGTTTAATTATTTGTTTTAAATCATGTTGTTATTGTGCATGATTCATCAGTGATGTTATATTAAATAAATAAATGTTTGTCTTCATAATCTTTCAGAAAAATGTGATTTTGTAACTTGCATATTTTTTTTAAACAACTTTCATTTTCAGAAAAGATCGTTTATGATTAGATTTAGATTAGATTCACTAAAAAACAAATATATATTGAGTTGTTTTAGTAAACAAACGTTCAGTTATGACTCCATTCTGGTATAAAAACATATCAAATCATGATGGATAATCGTGTTTAATATACTTTCTCACTGAGAAATACGTCATATTTCAGAAGTAAACAAACTAGAATAAAATGTAATTAAAATGATTGGTTTTATTATCGATATCACATTCTGATGAAGGATAATGTTCTTTAAGCTTCATGAGACTTATCTCAAATTATTCCAGTTTGGACACACTTCATATAAAACAACAAAATGTAAAAATAAATCAAATAAAATCATTGTCTGAGGAAACGCCGCTCCGTTTGTTCAAGTGTAAATCAAGCATGAGACACATCGTTAACAGTAAAGAAACATGACTCGGACGAGGCATGAAAGAGCATGCATTAAACCCAGCACACACACACACACACACGGCACCTGTCTGTGGTCTCTAACGAGTCTGCTAATACTGATCAGATATACGTGAGACGGCGAGGAAAGAACTTCGTTAAGAGCTTGTGAGGAATGCTGTCGATCTTAACGTGTGTTCAGACTGTAAAAGCTATTATTTCCAATGAGACTTGGTGATTTTAACTTTTATTGAACATGCGTGACTTAAAGGAACAGTTTAATGTGCTCATCCGAGATTAGGATGATTTGGAGGAGTGTCTCAGCAATGGATGTGGATGGGTGCCGTCAGATAAAAACATCACGATAATCCACAGCACTCCAGTCTGTTTTTATCAGCTGTTTGGACTCTCATTCTGACGGCACCCATTCACTACAAGTGGGTGAACTTTTCCTTTAAAGTAGCTTGGTCATGAATCAGCGTTAGAAGGAGGTTGCATGAGTTGTAAATGGTTTTGATTAGCAGCTGATATTGCAGGATCTGGGTATTTCTGTTCTTCTATTTTTGCCAAACGCTATAATAGCATGTATAAAAGTGTTATAGGTAATGAATGCAAAGCATCTAGACATCAGAGCGTCTTTCCCATAACCCAAATTGATCCCAATAACACTCATGAATCATTCTCTAAATGCACTTCAACAACGTTTCCCAATCCTTGCATGACATATAACGTCTAATTATGATTTTAGCTACCAACATCAGATCAGTTCGACACATTAGATCGCGTCAGCTACTGAAAACACTGCCTTAAACCTGCTAAAACACAAACAGCAGGTCTTCTTTAATAGCACTGAGCCTCAGCCAACTACAAAACTACAGAAAACAAGCACATTCAGACCCATAAACATATGAACGCTCATCTTCCTGACAGACCTGATCCGCTAGGAACATAAATCAGAGCTTTTAGCTGCGGAAATGCATTAAAAACAGCAATACGGAGTATATTCTGTCACCTAAATTCAGTTTAAGATGGTCAAACAGAAGCACAGAACGGATGTGACATCCTCAAAGACTGATGATAACACACACGCACACACACACACACACACACACACACACACACACACACACACACACACACACACACACACACACACTCACACACACACACACACACACACACACACAGACACAGACACAGACTCACACACACACACACACACACACACACACACACATACAGACACACACACAGACACACACAGACACACACACACTACATCATGAGGATCTTTCGTGGGTTTCATGTCGACTGTAAAGCATGCAGACACACACGCACGCACGCACACACACACACACACACCACGCGTCCGTAAGAGAGGTGACTTCGGTTTAATCTCTGACGCAATCCGGATCTCTTTCAGTTTATTTGTGCATCTGATTCTTCATAGATTCATATTTACACAAACCAGCATCGTTAATAAAACAATATACATATATATGTTTATATAGAGAGAGAGTGATAAATATTTGACCTTTGCTTCTATAGACTATGTACAGCGGAGAGTGAACAGCATTTACACATGCTAATGAGTTATGGATAACATATTCATTCATATTAATCAGTCCCAAAGTCATGGAAAACCTGGAAATATCCATGAATGATAAATTATGAAGAAATTATGAAGGTTTTGCCAATGTAATCTTCCAGGATCATAATAAAAAAAAAAATCAATATCAGCATAACTAACATTCATTTATACAATAATGATTGTCGCCTGAATGACATTTGTGGATAAATATGATTTAGAGTTTTGCCAATGTGATATCTTCCAGGATCATTATAAATATGTATATCAACATAACGGTCTTTCAGGCTAACGGACAAAACGCGCCATTTTTGAATCCGTGTTCGCGCTCAGAATATGAACATGCCTATTGATGCCTGCATGATAAATTATGAAGAAATTATGAAGGTTTTGCCAATGTAATCTTCCAGGATCATTATTAAAAAAGCTATATCAGCGTAACTGATGTTCTTACATACAATAATGATTATAATACGCCATTTTTTTAAGTAGGAATTTGAAAATGCGTTTCAATATTGACGCCTGAATGACATTTGTGGATAAATATGAAGAAAATATTTAGAGTTTTGCCAATGTGATATCTTCCAGGATCATTATAAATATATCAACGTAACGGTATTTCAGGCTAACGGACAAAACGCGCCATTTTTGAATGTGCGTTCGCGCTCAGAATTCAAAATGGCGCGTAAATAACATTCGTGGATAATGTCTCTCTCAGACAGGTGTATTGTGTCTCACATGTTTGAACAGGGATCTAAAGTGATTCCAGATGAAGCGCTGAAGGACGCGTCAGATGCGGTTCCTCCTCAGGCCGCGGTGTCGCGTCTGCTCCAGATGGAGGCGCTGTTGAGTCCCGCGCGCTACATCAGCACGTACCATTCACCGCTGCACGAGCGCCTGGACTCCGGTAACGCGCGTTACAATCTGCTTAAAGGGACAGTTCACCGCAAAATTAAAATAGTCATCATTTACTCAACCTCAAGTCGCTTCATGAAATAAAAATCAATAATTTTGACCCATACAATGTTGGCTATTGCTATAAATATACCTGTATATTAAATATAGTATGACTGCTTTTGTGCTCCAGGGACACATGTTTAGTGAGTGCTCTAACCTTAATATATTATTTTAGTGGCGTCCGTTTTTAATCAATAAAAAGCTGTCACTCATCTTAGTTAATAGCGATCTCACAAAGATACGTTATAATCAATGAAGTTCTCTACGCTGCACGACGAATCTCTTATTTACATCACATATATTTACATATGTACTCTTATTTACATCACTTCGTTATAATGAGATGATTCGTGCCGAACCTGAACAAAAACAGCTGGATTCTAACTAACTGCAGATGATTCAAGAAATCAACAGATATGTCCGTGATTGTTGAAATAGAAATCGGTCCTCAGAACGCACTGGATAATTTGCCAAATCTGACTTAAAATGCCATTATTACAGCTTTAACTGAGGGTCCACCTGTAGAACCAGGTTTAACACAAAATAAAATATTAACCGAATAGTTGACGGTAGCCATTGACTTCCATAGTATTTTTTTCTGTACCATGGAAGTCAATGGCTACCGTCAACTGTTGGGTGAGTAAATTAATTTTCATTTTTGAGTGAACTGTCCCTTTAAATCTCCTAAAATAGTCTTTGTATTGTTTACAATTTTCTGTAATGTGACATTCTTAAGACAGCAGTATAATATTTCAAATATAGAGTATTTTTTTGTATTTATGCAATGATTGTATTACAGACATTTTTATACGATAATATACAAAATACTCTATTGCAGCCATGCAGTTAATGACTCGGATGCATTGTATTATTCTGTTGCATGTTTGAAGAAACACATAGCATGAGGTGTAGTTTACTGAACATGTTGTTTTGTGCATCTGATCGTTCAAGGACATGTTTTCAGGAGTTTTCGTCCCACAACAGTGTAGGTTTGGATTTAGGGTCATGAGGTACGTCTTGTTTGAGATTCGTCAGTGCATGTAATCATCAGAGACCGCATGCATGCATTCACCGGGTTATCACCCCTCAGATGTTTCTCTACCCCATGATCTCTTGTGCCAGGATTAATCTCAAGATCATCGTCTATCTATCAGGATTCATTTCATAGCTTTATATACTGAGAAACATCTGAGATCATTCATTATTTATTCTCATCTCATCTAACTCTGTTCCCATGAACCCATCACTTCTGATAGACTTTCTTTAAGCTCGTTTAACAGTCTTTTGCAGATTTTCTTTTGCAGATTAATATTTGTCATTTTTGTGTATTTTGACAGAATCTGTGTGGCCTGCAGTGGAACATCTTCAGATTATTTGAACAACTTTATTAATACATCTACTTTTTACCTCAAAATGTTTTGGTAATGCTTAAA
>CM049883.1:893075-895575 GCA_027474115.1 Schizopygopsis malacanthus
CAATTATTATTATTTAACAGTCAGTCAATTATTAAATAATTGTCAATTATTAATGAATAATATAAATAATAATTTTTTATGTTCATAAATACTCATACAATCAGTTTGTTAAAGAATTATAAATATTATTATTACAATTAAATATTAGCAATTCTTCAATTATTATTTAACAGTCAGTCAATTATTAAAATATTATTGTTTAATGTTCATAAATACTATAAATTAATAGTTATATAAATAATTGTATTCAATTATTAAACAGTCAGTCAATTATTAAATAATTGTCAATTATTAATTATATATGTTCAGCTCATATTCAATTCATTATTATTTAACAGTCAGTCAATTATTAAATAATTGTCAATTATTAATGGATAAAAATAATAATTTTTTAATTAAATATCATAAATACTTCTTCAATATTATTTAACAGTCAGTCAATTATTAAATAATTGTCATTATTAATGATTAATATAATGGATACTTTTTTACAATTATTAATACTTAATTACAATAATGTTCATAAATACTAATTTTTTTAAGAGTTATGAATATTAATTATAAATGCACAAATTAATTATTCGTAATTATTCAATTATTTAACAGTCAGTCAATTATTAAATAATTGTCAATTATGATTATCTACTTATATTAATTAATATTAAAATTAATAAATGATAATAAAATAATCATATATTCTATTAAAATGTACTGCTATTAAATTCATTAAGTTTAATAATTTCATTTCATTTAATAATTAATATAATACTCAATAACTATAAATTAATTCTTAATATTATATATTATTCTTAATTATTCATATCAATAACTTATTAATTATTGTTATTATTTATATTCTTAATTAATTACAATTAAACTCTAATGATTTAATTGTTAATTATTAAATAATTATTAGTGATTATTTGTTATTTAATCAATGGTATTAATTAATACCATAATTAATAAAATGAATCATTAATTCTACATGTATTAATATAGATTATACATTTAAATAGATTTAGATTATTTAATATTCATATTGATTAATATTATAATACATACTTGATTTGTTAAATATTTATACAATATATAAATACAATCAAGTATTAATTAAAAAAATGAATGATATGAATAATAAATATGTATAATTATAATATTCATGCATACTAATAAAATTGCTTGTATTTTGAACTTTGACAATTAAATTGAACTGATTTTGTATAATTTGTCACAAACGTGATGAACAGAGCGAGCGTATGTTTTGAACCCGGAGCAGTTCTTTAAAATAATGCTAATTATGTTAATTATCAGAAACAAGCGTGACTCTGAACATACGGCGTGAGCGTGTCGCATACAAGAGATATCCAGGATATTAAACACAGCACTTCTGTCATCATATACTACACAGAGAGAAAGATAATCAGTGATAATGGGATTATGATCAATGCATTTTAGATAATCAGTGATTCATGTGATTATGCTCCAGGGTCACATATGACATTAACGACCTCATCTGGCTGAATCCAAACGAGCAGCAGTCATGTGACGAGCTCAGCTCGTGTGTGTTAGATTCCTATTGGCCGCCTCTGTTTACCTGGTCCAATCAGCGCTGATGGGAGGCGGAGTCTGTGAGGGGGAGGTGGAGAGTTCGCCCGTCTGCTCGGGGTTCAGCGAATCAGAGAGCAGATGAACACTGGGCGGAGTCGAGGAGCTCTTCCGAGAAGAGGAGGAGCCTCTCCGAGAAACCCAGGAGGTGTCCATGACTCGAACTCCCATACTGCAACGGGGCAGAGGCACAGCCAATCAGATCACTCACATACTGCAACGGGGCAGAGGCACAGCCAATCAGATCACTCACATACTGCAACGGGGCAGAGGCACAGCCAATCAGATCACTCACATACTGCAACGGGGCAGAGGCACAGCCAATCAGATCACTCACATACTGCAACGGGGCAGAGGCACAGCCAATCAGATCACTCACATACTGCAACGGGGCAGAGGCACAGCCAATCAGATCACTCACATACTGCAACGGGGCAGAGGCACAGCCAATCACATCACACACATACTGCAACGGGGCAGAGGCACAGCCAATCACATCACTCTCATGCCATAAACAAGACGCAGTCTGCAGCATTTGAGCCGGCAACATTTTATTGACCCTTTTATTCACCAAGGACGCATTAAATAGATCAAAAGTGACAGTAAACGCATTTATAATGCGATAAAAATGTTTCTATTTCAAATAAATGCTGTTCTATTAATCTGTGAATCCTGAAAAATTAAATATATCACAGTTTCCACAAAAATATTGTGCAGCATGACTGTTTTCAACATTGATAATAATCAGAAATGTTTCATATTATTATGATTTCTGAAGATCATGTGACACTGAAGACTGGAGTAATTATGCTGAAAATACACAGAAATAAATTATATTTTAACACATATTCACATAGAAAACTGCTGTTTTACATTCTAATAATATTTCATAATT
>CM049883.1:900575-903075 GCA_027474115.1 Schizopygopsis malacanthus
AAGTATTTCCAAACCTGTATGAATGTGTTTGTTCTGCCGAACACAAATAAATATTTTTTGGAGAAAGTTTGTTTTGGGGCACCATTGACTTCCATTGTAGGAAAAACAAACACTATAGAAGTCAATGGTGCCCAAGAACTGCTCTATTCCCTACATTCTTCAGAATATCTTCCTTTGTGTTCAGCAGAACAAACACATTCATACAGGTTTGGAAATACTCGAGGATGAGTAAATCATGACAGATTTATCATTTTTGGGTGTACTGTCCCTTTAAGTTTGCAATTTCTGTATTGCATTAGTTTGGAAGATTTCTAAAGGACAACTGACATTTCGGTTTGAGTTAAACCTCTTTTTTGTCTCATTTTACCTGTAAAAGAAAACATGCCTAATAATTCTGCACACCTGAATATAAGGAGTTTTTAACCTCCAGCCCACGTGGACAATTGTATATCACTCATAAATGATTAAATACAAAATAAATGATGTGGTTTGGAATTGGTAAAATGTGCTTGGAAAACAAACTGGATCAGAATATCAATGTGCCTATTAATTATGCACGCAGTGTTTATTTTCTGTGTTCCTGTGTGGCTCAGTGGTAGAGCATTGCGTCAGCAGTGCAAAAGGTTGTGGGTTCGATTCCCAGGGAACACACATATACATGTATAACCTGAATGCACTGTAAGTCGCTTTGGATAACAGCGTCTGCTAAATGCATGAATGTAAACGTGTAAGTGACTACACCACAGTCCCAGTGAGGTTGTTGTGGATCGTGCACCTCCTCCTGTAGGCCGCAGTCCAGCAGCATGGTCACACACGCTTCGATGGGGAACGCGATCTCTCTCCCGCTCAGAGTCAGATGCTCCTCTAACGGCTTCCCGTAACACGGCTTCTCCACCCACGACTCTGAAACACCAACACGCACGCTTGACTGACGAAACCACACCAAACAGGCCGTTCAGATGCAGCTAGGGCTTACATTATGATCAGTAAAATATTATATCATTAGTAAAATATCAAATTATAACGAGTGCTGTCAAATTATTAATCGCATCCAAAATAAAAGTTTTGTTTACGTAATATATGAGTATAATTATGTGTGTGTGTATATATATGAACACATGCATGTATATATTTAAGAAAAATAGGTTATGTTAATATATTAAATATATATGCATGTAAATATTTTCAAAATATATACTGTATGTGTGTGTATTTATATATACATAATAACACACACATATATATATTATGTAAATAAAAATTTATTTTGGATGCGATTAATCATTTGACAGCATTAATAATAATAATGTATAACACTAAAATAAAATATATCATAATAATAAATTATATAATATCTTATTAATCCGATTATTAAAATATGATTTATACATTAATATTACATTATAATACTGAAATATCTCAAGTACATGATTAACTGTATTATTAAAATATTATATATTAAAATAAAATATATTATAAAATTAAATTATCTACAATTAAATTATTATATTCAATTATCACAACATTACACATACTAATTATAAATTTTTTTTTTTTTAAAATAAATATTATATTATAATAGTACATTTTAAATGGTTAAATATTATGTTCTAATTATTAAAATATTATAGAATTATTATAAAAACAATATTAAGATGAAATATGATATAATATTAAATTAAATCATAATTCATTTAAAATATTAAAATTATTATATTATTACATTATATAATATTAACATATAATAATATATGATTACATAAAAAAAAACAATACACAATTACATTTAATAATAACTATTTCATTATTATTATTTAGTATATACTAATATTAAAGCGTGCAAGCTAATGTCTACAATCTGCTGGTGATGCCATGTTCCTTCCCGATTCTCACCCTGCTGCGCTTTAATCTGTGGCAGGACGTTCTGGAGCAACTCCAAAGACTTCTTGTGGTACTCGACCTGAACCTCGATCAGCTGCACACAGCCACAGAAGATGTTAGTGATAACGAGGCACGCTGTTCATCTGAGCGAGTGAAGCACTCACCGTCTGGAAGTAGTTTGCATAATCGATTTCTTTGGCCACGAAACTATACATGTCCGCCGAGAGCTGATCCTGAAAAACACCGGCATGAAACATGTGAACAATATGCGTTATGAAGTAATAGAGAGAGAGAGAAGCTCCACCCACTCTACAGATCTCCATGCGATTGGCCGCCTCCTCCATCTCCTCCCTGTGGGCGTCGGCTTTGGCCCCGGTAGGCGTTTCCTTATTAGTCAGCGTTGAGGATTTGGACGACTGGTGCCACCTAGAGGTTGGGAGGATAGAACAGTGCATTAAAACACATTGGCCTACTATATCACCTACTATATTTGACTAAATGTGTAGTATACAAGCAATCACACTGCATGAGATACTGTTTCCCACATTGTGTTTAACTCGACTGAACCCGCAGTAATACCTCATCCGCTCAGACTGCCAATGCTTACTACATTCAAGTT
>CM049883.1:913075-928075 GCA_027474115.1 Schizopygopsis malacanthus
ACCATTAAATGTACTCTATATGTTGTTGGCGATCCTGAATGTAATGTATCAAAAATATTTTACTGCTTTCTCTAATGTGTCTTGAAAGACATCTATTCAAGATTGTTTATTTCACCAAAAGTAATTTCAAAGGAACATTATATGAAGGCCCATGTACAGTTTAAGTCACCATTGCAGGATGTGCAAAATGTTAATGATTTAAAAAAGGAGGGATTATTTAAAAGCATTTTGTTTTTATTTAGTAGAGCAGCTACAGCTGTTTTTACATAATAGATTTTTATATAGCCTTAGTCACTGAAGTCAATGATTATTCTTTGATAAAGTAAATGTGCTTTGCTCACTGTATAATTTGTTCGTTGTTTGAATAACCGTGGAAATGCGGTGTTATAATTAGAAACTTAAAATGTATTTTTATTAAACCTGTGATCATCAGGTTAAATAGGAGTTTAGTCTTATTAAAATATGTGACATAAATTGTACTTGCCTAAAAGGGGTTTATGATGTGTGTAGTTAATGATTAGGCTACAGTGAGCGCGTTTGACTGGAGCGCAGTTTAAAGAGCTGTTGTAGGTTATACTGTATGTGATTGTCGGTGACCCTCTTGAGCGAGAAAGCAACAACAAAAATATAACTGCAAAATGGAAAAAAACAACATAACAGGGTTCAAGAATTTTAAGGCTGCAAGGTGGTATGCTTTTAGGTCGATAACCAGGGTTCAAGAATTTTAAGGCCTAAGGTGGTATGCTTTTAGGGTCTAAAATGGACAATAGGCTCATAGCTGAGAAACAGTGAAACTCACAAAATGGACAATAGGCTCACAGAAACACACACACACACACACAAATTAAATGGTTAAACTATCATATTAATAATCATTAAGCTTGCTTACACAGATACACACTCATATACGGACATACATGCACACATATTTTGTTGCAGATATAGATATTTGAAATAAATGACAGGTGACAATACTCTTTGCAAGTCTTCTCTTTTTAAGAGTTTATATCAGGGATCTCCAACACTGCTCCTGGAGAGCTACCATCCTGCAGATTTCAGTTCCAACCCTGCTCCAACACACCTGTCTGAAATTTACATTTACATTTACATTTATGCATTTAGCAGACGCTTTTATCCAAAGCGACTTACAATTGCATTCAGGTTATACATTTTCATTACATGTGTTCCCTGGGAATCGAACCCACAACCTTATGCACAGCTGACGCAATGCTCTACCACTGAGCCACACAGGAACACTCTATTTAACACTCTAATTAACAAGTAGCCTTGAAGACTGTGATTAGCTGGTTCGGGTGTGTTTGATTGGGGTTGGAGCTGAAATCTGTAGTACGGTAGCTCTCCAGGAGCAGGGTTGGAGACCCCTGGTAGGCCAACATAAAATGCAGGGCTGACAATAGAACACATTCACAATGGAGAATTCATTAAAACTGTCTCTCTCTCTGTCACATACACACACACACACACACACACACACGCAGAAATGAAAGGTTTAAAAATGCTTAATAAACAGTAAGCATACAAACACAGACACAGAAATGAAAGGTTTAATAATACTAAATATACAGCACGCATGCTAACACACACACACACACACACACACACACACACACACACACACACACACACACACTCACTTTGTTGCAGATATAAAATAGTGATTTTCAAAGACATCCAAAATGGAGAATAGGTTAACAGACACATGTAGCCTACCTACACAAAAATGAAATGGTTAAACTAACATATTAATACCCAATAAGCATGCTTGTTTTTTTTGCGCATTAATCTGACAATAAATGTGGCACACCCAGTTTTTCTGATGCACACCCAGAGTCTCCTTTCTGGCTACGCTCCTGATATATATATATTAGTGCTGCCAATCGGTTTAAAAATTAACTGATTAATCGCAATTTTTTTCTTTAATTAATCACAATTAATCTATTTATATCTAAACTTTTTATTTTTATTTTTCCAGGGTGTACATTTTTATAATCCGTCACATTGCCAGCATCTATTTTGCAAGCTGTTGGTAATGTAAGTTCCTTTTCCAACGAAGTCTATAGCAAACCTGGACCACACACACACACACACACACACACATGCACACACGCAGTCACACACACACACACACACTCACACACACACACACACACACACACACACACACACACACACACACACACACACACACGCACTCTCTCACACGCACTCTCTCACACACACTCTCTCACAAACCCACACACAACTGTGCATCGGTGTCAAGTAACTCATGAGTTGTGTAAAAGTGAAGCTCATTAAAGTCTCATTTTCTGTCTTGCACACTGCACAGTAATATCGGTGCTCCTCCACATGCCCTTTAATATCATCAGAGAGTGATCGTCTCTCTGGAGTCGTGTTTTCCCCTCCGGCTGCTGGATTGATCTCTAACCACAGTCTCTCACACACACACACACACACACACACACACAGACACAGACACAGACACAGACACAGACACAGACACATACACACACACCCCACACACACACACACACACACACACACACACACACACACACACACAGTCTCTCACACACACACTCTCTCACTCTCTCACTCACACACACACACACACACACAGTCTCACACACATACACACACACTCTCACTCACTCACTCTCTCACTCATACACACACACACACACACACACACACTCACTCACTCACTCTCACACACACACACAGTCTCACACACACACACACACTCACTCACTCACTCACTCACACATACACACACACACTCGCACGCACGCACGCTCACTCGCACACACACACTCACTCACTCACTCACACACACACACACACACTCTCACTTACACACACACACACACTCACTCACTCACACTCACACTCTCTCCATAAACATGGATTTATAATACAACAATAAAACCACTGGAGTGCAATATTATCTCATTTTTAATAAATACAAACAAATAAAGCAATTATGACAGGCCTAACAACCATTAAAGTTAGCTGACAAATTTGAATTTGGTCAAAAAACTGAGCAGAACACACACACACACAGACGCGCACACACGCACACACACACACAGCAATCTGGGTTATTATAAAAGCGCAAACTTAAACTAAATTTTAAATAATAATATTTTTTTTTTTTAAAGTTTAGTTAAAACTAAACAGAAATAAAATGAATAAAAACTATACGGATGTATATACAAAATAACTAATATTTAAATTACACATTTGTAATTTAAAATGTGTAATAAAATTACAAAAATGTAACTAAAATTTAAATATAAAAAATATATTATACTAATACTATTATACTAAATTTTAAATATTAATTTTAAAGTAACAGAATAATAAAATATTATTCTAAGATAACACTGATAGAAAGATATGTAGATTAGCTATAAAAATATATTAATATATATATGTGTGTGTGTGTGTGTGTGTGTGTCCCTGCAGCACAGACGCGGTCATAAGCAGCGCAGCTATATTTGTAGCAATAACCAACAATACATTGTATGAGTCAAAATTATACATTTTTCTGTTATGCCAAAAATCATTAGATATTAAAATCATGTTCCATGAAGATATTTCCTACCTTAAATATATCAAAACTTACTTTTGATTATTAATATGCATTGCTAAGAACTTCCTTTGAACAACTTTAAAGTTGATTTTCTCAATATTTAGATTTTTTTGCATCCTCAGATTCCAGATTTACTAATATTGTCCCAACCATACATCAATGGAAATATTCATGTATAAATCGCAATTTCACGAAATTGACACTTATGACTGGTTTTGTGGTTCAGGGTAACGTGTGTGTGTGTGTGTGCGCGTGTGTGTGTGCGTGTGTGTCTGTGTGTCTGTGTGTGTGTGTCTGTGTGTGTGTCTGTATGTGTGTCTGTGTCTGTGTGTGTGTGTGTGTCTGTGTCAGTGTGTGTGTGTGTGTGTGTGTGTGTGTGTGTGGTGTGTCTGTGTTGTGGCTAATATGTGTGTATGAGTGTGTTTGGGGTCAGGGCAGGTGAAGGATGCTCTAGAGGAGGCCCACATCAGGACCGGTCCACAGACGCCTGTCTCCATCACAACATCACAAAACCACTAAACCCGAGAACACCATCAGATCTCCTCAAACACAGAGAAACAGCACCTGGCGCTAACAGCCCGGTTCTTTCTGAGCGTCACCTTTTTACACGTGCATTATGGGAATAAATAAGGTAAAGCTGATCATATATATATTGACGAGTCACGACACGTCGACTGATCGCCGGTCGCGCCGTTATTCGTCCCTCATCAGTGACAGATGAAGGTGTTTACCTGCCCACAGACTGGTTGGCCAGCTGTCGCATTCGGTTGAATTGCTTCTTCATCGTCCTGCAGTGTTCTCGTGAATCCCGATGGAAGAGACACCAGCTGACATTCCTCTCTTACAGAACAACCGTCTGGAAATAATCCACGGCTTGGACCATAATGAACGATCCGTCTTCGGTGTGAAACCATCCCCTGTCGCGAATGAAAACGCCAGAAATCATCCTTTGCGCGTTCTGCTCGTCGCTCGAGACGCGGGATGCTCCGTTGAGCGCTGGTGACGCGGGGGCGGCGGGGTGGTGTGGCATTATGGGTAATGTAGTTCCGCGAGTCTGGCTGGCCTACAATTTGACAGTCTGACGGTCGCGAGAACGGCTTGTATTTCGTTTATGAGATCAAAATAACGTTTTGAAGCTTTCATAACATTCTAGTAAAACAAATAACAACATCGAAATGACATGCAGCTAATAAAGTGAAGTCATTGTTGTGGCTTAACATAATTAGCCCTGAAAAAATGCATAATTTAAAGAATATGTTTGTAAAAATAAATAAGTAAATAAAAATGAATAATGATAAGTTATAAATATAGAAAAATTATATTTATCTAAACAATGTTGCCATCGTGTGGATGTCTTGAAAAATACAGCGTTGACAGAGAACCAAAATACAATCATATTAAAAATAATAGTTTTCTTTTTAATTCTATTCAAATTAGCGAACTAATTACTAATTAGTTGTTTTAATATATACATACATTTGGAATAAGTAACATTAAATTTCGATATTCATATCATACACTGTAGAAGTGTGATTTAAATTATAATTTTTCGGAGACTGTCAACGATTTATTGTTGGGTAAATATCATATTCATGCATGCAAATGGGGAAAAATGTAAGCCATCCTTTAATATATTTCTTTATGAGTTTGTGAAAATATTTAAGAGGTTTAAGTAATTAAAAAAAACTAAATACAAAGTCTGAAAGTCTTTGCCTCTCTATCTCGGTATTATTTTATTATTGTTTTAAAGAGTTTTTATTTTATGTCTTTTTGTACTCGATTCTTGCTCCTTGTGTTTTTCTCCCTCAGTTGCAATTATTGTTGTAAGTATAATAGGCGAATTATTATGTTGATTATTTGTATTATTTATGATGGATGTGCCTTATGTTGTGTAAATAATAATAATAATAATTTCAAATAATTAATAATAATAATATAACAATAATAACAGTGACTCTAAAAATCTTTTTGACTTCACGTTTATAAAAAACAATGTCTTATTGTGTAAAACTATTTATTTATTTAATAATTTGCAGTCATTGTCGCTTTCCAACCGTCATTAGGGCGTGTCCTCTGCGCTGATTCGGTGACGTCACCCGCGCATGCGTGCTGCGGAGTGTCAGTGAGCGAGGCAAGATGGCGGCCCTCCGAGCGGGTCTCCTGACCCGAGCTCTTACTAAAGGAAAAATACCGGGAATCTCAAACATTATCCTCGGAACAAGAGCAGGTGCTGTCTCACACATCTGTTCTTTCGTATTATGCGAATATACGCTATAAAAGCAGTGTTTTATAGCATCTAATGAATGATAACCTTCACGTCAAGGCTGCGGAGCTAACAGGCTAAGCGACTCCGTGATAGTGTTTTACGTGATTGTAAACAAATGCAATTTATTGTTAACTGCTTTGCATTAGAATTCATTTCTGTTTTTTTAACACATAATAAATTAAATGTTTTGTTCTGCGTGTGTGTTTTCAAAATGTGCAATTTTGTTGGCCTTGATTGTGTATTATATACCATACGGTGTATGTTTTTTAGCTTATAGATTGAATTACCGAACATAATTAAACTAGCCGTCTATAATACAAGTTCATACATGATACTGATCATGTTTATACATGATACATGATGTCTAGGGTAGTCTGGAGAGCTCATACGGTGTTGTGTGGTTTCTTCTCTTGTTATTGTGTGTCATGTGTAATCATAATAATGTGTGTGTGTTGTGTTACAGCATCTGGTCCATCTAAAGACATGTTGCCCGGTCCGTACCCCAGAACCCCAGAGGAGATGGCGGCAGCGGCCAAGAAATACAACATGACGCTGGAAGATTACAAACCTCATCCTGACGACGGCATGGGGTGAGTGTTTGAGTGAATGATGTATTTCGTTTCCAGGAAGATGCATGGCTGGCTGAGGATGTATTTAAATACACTTGCTCTGTTGTTACGCAGGTACGGTGATTACCCCATGCTTCCGGATCGATCGCAGCACGAGAGAGACCCCTGGTATCAGTGGGACCATCCTGATCTGAGGAGGAACTGGGGAGAGCCGGTGTGAACCGCAGTTTAACATTCATCCTATAAACCTTGGTTTTTATTTGATGCATCCACACAAGTGATATCAGTGCACACATGCATTTACTAAATTTTGGACACTTGATGGCATGCACATTTTTCATGCCAAATACAGTTTTTAGCAAAAATAAATAAACATATATAATTCAGCCTTAATATTTCTCTCCGTGAAAATAGCCACAGAAGCTGGATTGGCGTTAAACATGGCGCTCTTAAATCCCATTGCATGCTTTTTGAAAGACTAGGCTATGGAATATAATGTTTAAAGCACCATGCATTTTTGCCTACACGGTGACACAGCACTCAAGTCCATCAGTTAACATCTGGAGAAGACAAAAGCTGAAACAAATCCAGCATTCAGATGTTTTTAACTCTTCCTCAGTGAAAAAGAGCATCTCTCACATCAAAACCCACACACACTGTATTTGTTTAGAGCTGTTTTCTGTGCAGATTTCTCTCCTGATTCAGACTTGTTTCTGTAACTAGAGAAAGTGAGCATGTATGATGTTTATTCAGATGCACTGGGACTTTGACATGTACATCAGGAACAGGGTTGACACGTCTCCGAGCCCCGTGGAGTGGAAGACGATGAGGAACCAGCTGCTGGGGTTCATGGGCTTCATGCTGCTGATGTTTGGTTTGGGCGAGATGTTCCCCTTCTACCAGCCGGTGGTGAGTGAAGGGACAGCTATATGTACACAATATTTCAGGGAAGTGTGTTATTTCTGCATCACTAGCACACTATGAAATCACAAGCTCTTTTAGCAGCTGAAGCTTATTTAGACAGTTGTGATTGTTTGCAGCATTATACATACTATTCTAGTTTTGATTAGTTTTTGTTTTAATAGTGTTTTCCACACATGAGTCTCATCATCCGTGTCTTTCTCTTTCCAGGCTCCTAAACAGTATCCGTACAACGAGCTGTATCTGGAGAGAGGTGGAGACTCTGAGAAAGAACCAGAAGCTGTCAAACATTATGAGATCTAATGCTTTCAAAACTTGTGTATATTTCTGTCTCTCTAATAAAGTTAACTTAAATGTCATCTGTTGGGTTTGTCATTTCTTACCTTTCCTTCCAATGAGACCTTAAACTGTCATCAGCATTTCATTACATTAAACAGAATTATTAATAATAATATACATATATAAAAAGAATTCTGTTGTTAGTGGGGTGTCCATTGTTCAGATACGTGATAGTTACATGCATTTATTTCAGATTATATATATATATGTGTGTGTGTTTATATATAGTTTTATCTTTTTACATCAGATGGGATGTCAGTAGTCAATCTGTGAACTAAAAGTTATAAATAAAATGCATTTAATAAGAATAATAATCAATATAATTTGTGTGTACCTGGCGTTTTCACTTCTGATTTAAGGATAAAATCTCCTAAATGTTCTTGTATACGGACACTGTTGACTGACATTGAATTAAATAACATTTTTAATTCAAGCGATGTTGGCATTAGTAGAAATTAGTGCTGTCAAACGATTAATCGCTTCCAAAATAAAAGTTTTAGTTTATATTATATATGTGTGTGTACTGTGTATATTTATTATGTATATGTAAATACAATCACATGCATGTACATATTTAAAAAAGTATGTTTATATATTTATGAAATATAAGAATATGAATATATAAATGTCTAAACATGTAAATATTTTCAAAATATATACTGTATGTGTGTGTATTTATATATACACAGTACACACACATATATAATATAAACAAAAACTTTTATTTTGGAAGCGATTAATCGTTTTACAGCACTAGAGTATAAATCGCATCGAGAAGATTGGCCGTTTCGAATCTTCATCGTTTCGTAAATACTGTACCGCGCCGGCTGCCGTACTGGACTACAACTCTGCCCCGGACTACATTCCCCATGAGTGACGCGCGAGGAGCGCCGCTAAACTCTCCTCAACACACAAACGAGACGAATCATCACACACAACCGTAAGTACACACACAACACTTACTGTAAACTGACGTGTTTAGGCTTAACTCGAGGTTGTGATGTTATATTGTGTGTGTGATCGCGGGCTGATCCGTGTGTTTGTGTGTTTGTGAAGCAGGCTAATGCTAACGCTAACAGCAGACGACCAGGAATACACAACTGTGATTATAAACACACATTTCTGCTCTATATGTGCTCCACAAGATATCTATTACACATAGTTTATGAGAATAATAAATGAATCCGATACTATTTATAAAACTGTTGTCTGAGACGTAATATATTCTGTATTTGACACACATACATCAGATTAGCGCTGCTGTTTTCACGATTTCTGTTAAGATTATTGCGGGAATGTGTTATTATTGTGTCTAAGTGTACATGTAATATTAACATACAGGTTAATTAGGCTGATCTGACATTGTTAATGCAGATGAATGATATGCTCTATATTGGCTCCACAATACATTTATTACATGTATAGTTTATGAGGGTAATAAATTCATCTGATACTATATATATTAATTGGAGGCTGAGACATAATTTATGCTGTATTTGACACACATACATCAGATTAGTGCTGCTGTTTTCATGATTTCTGTTACAGGAATGTGTTAGTATTGATGGTAAGTGTAAATGTAATATTAACACACAGGTTCTTTAGGCGGATCTGATGTTGTTAATGCAGATGAATGATATGTCAGAGCTGACAGATTGTCTCTCTTCAGGGTTTCGGAGGAAGATGAGGGTGAAGGAGATACTTAGGACGGCGACACAGGCATGGAGTCCTGCGGCGAAGCACCCCGCGTACCTGGCCTTAGGTAAGCCAGCGTGTGTGTCAGCTCGTGTGCTGGTTTTATTTAAGACGCATCTTCTTCACCGTCTCTCTCGTACCTGCAGGGACGGCAGCGCAGCAGCTGGACGCGTCCTTCAACACCAGCGCCGCTCTGGAGATCTTTGAGATTGATTTCGCTGATACGTCCATGGACATGAAGCTCCGAGGAACGCTGCCCACCTCCAGCAGGTCAGTGATTCGGGACACGTCCACTGGGTTTGGAATATCATACAGTACTGCATGAGAAATACAGCACACCATTCAAAGTCTCTCTTTCTGCATTTATTTGACCGAAAATGCTATACAATTGTGAAATATTATTAGATATTAAACTAGCTGTTTTCTGTGTGAGTATCTGTTAAGCTGTCATTTATTTCTGTGTATTTTCAGCATCATTACTGCAGTCTTCAGTGTCACATGATCTTCAGAAATCATGATAATATACTGCTCAAGCAACATTTCTGATTATTATCAATGTTGAAAACCGTCGTGCTGCACAATATTTTTGTGGAAACCGTGATGCATTTAATTTTTTTAGGATTCACAGATGAATAGAAAGTTCAAACTGCATTTCGTTGAAATTGAAATCTCTTGTAATTTTGTCTTTCACAACAACAACAAAATCTTACTGAATGCTAAAAGTGCTTTACATCAATTTAAACTGAAAATACAAATGAACCTTAAACTCTAGCTCCATGACGTTTACATAGATACACATTCAGAACATGTATAGATCGAGTTGAGTTCGTGTCCTCATCTGAAGGTATTTGTGATCGTCCGAGTCATGACTGGGTGTGTTTGAAATGTTTATTACAATCTCTCCACGCTGAATATATTCAAAAACCTCTTCTTAGTATTGACATGAAGTGATGGAGTTACAGCAGTTTGGTGAAGGTGAATTCATCTCTATATTACTAGCAGGGACAGATTAGCAGAAATACCGGTCGAACCGCAGCTTTAGTGTCAGGTGTGTCATCGCCCCGCGGGAATGAGTTCTTGGTGATCTGACGCACCCAAACATGTGTGTGTGAACATGTTTCTGACACTTCTGTGGCGTGTGGCACTCTCACTGGAATATTATCAATTTGTCAAATTACAAATTGACACACAAATGTAATTTCCATTGTTTCTCCCGGTTATTAGTTCAGGTAATTGTCAGATACACTGCAGGGGTAAAGTTCACCATACATTCATATATTTCACTTTATACAGTTTTTATTAATTTTATTTCAGTTGTATTTTTCGTACACCAACTTAAAATGAGCAATTTTACATATACATATGTGTGTGTGTGTGTGAATATATATATATGTGTGTGTGAGAGGTGTTTGTGTTGATCTCTGTCTGTGTGTGTGTGTGTGTGAGAGGTGTTTGTGTTGATCTCAGTGTGTGTGTGTGTGTGTGCGAGAGGTGTTTGTGTTGATCTCAGTGTGTGTGTGTGTGTGTGTGTGTGAGAGAGAGGTGTTTGTGTTGATCTCCGTGTGTGTGTGTGTGTGTGTGAGGTGTTTGTGTTGATGTGTGTGTGTGTGTGTGTGTGTGTGAGGTGTTTGTGTTGATCTCCGTGTGTGTGTGTGTGTGTGAGAGGTGTTTGTGTTGATCTCAGTGTGTGTGTGTGTGTGTGTGTGTGTGTGTGTGTGAGAGAGAGGTGTTTGTGTTGATCTCCGTGTGTGTGTGTGTGTGAGGTGTTTGTGTTGATCTGTGTGTGTGTGTGTGTGTGTGAGGTGTGTGTGATGTGTGAGAGGTGTTTGTGTTGATCTCCGTGTGTGTGAGAGGTGTTTGTGTTGATGTGTGTGTGTGTGAGAGGTGTTTGTGTTGATCTCCGTGTGTGTGTGAGAGGTGTTTGTGTTGATCTCCGTGTGTGTGTGTGTGTGTGTGTGTGTGTGTGTGTTTGTGTTGATCGTGTGTGAGAGGTGTTTGTGTTGATCTCCGTGTGTGTGTGTGTGTGTGTGTGTGTGTGTTTGTGTTGATCTGTGTGTGTGTGTGTGCGTGTGTGTGTGTGTGTGTGTGATGTTTGTGTTGATCTCCGTGTGTGAGTGTGTGTGTGTGTGAGAGAGGTGTTTGTGTTGATGTGTGTGTGTGTGTTGATGTGTGTGTGTGTGTGATCTCCGTGTGTGTGATGTGTGTGATGTGTGTGTGTTTGTGTTGATCTCCGTGTGTGTGTGTGTGTGTGTGTGTGTGTGAGGAGAGGTGTTTGTGTTGATCTCAGAGAGAGGTGTTAGTGTTGATCTCCGTGTGTGTGTGTGTTTGTGTTGATGTGTGTGTGTGTGTGTGTGTGTGTGTGAGAGAGTGTTTGTGTTGATCTGTGTGTGTGTGTGTGTGTGTGTTTGTGTTGAGTGTGTGTGTGTGAGGTGTTTGTGTTGATCTCCGTGTGTGTGTGTGTGTGTGTGTGTGTGTGTGAGAGAGGTGTTTGTGTTGATCTCCGTGTGTGTGTGTGTGTGTGTGTGTGAGAGGTGTTTGTGTTGATCTCAGTGTGTGTGTGTGTGTGTGAGGTGTTTGTGTTGATCTCCGTGTGTGTGTGTGTGTGTGTGTGAGAGGTGTTTGTGTTGATCTGTGTGTGTGTGTGTGTGTGTGTGTGTGTGTGTGTGTGTGTGTGTGTGTGTGTGAGAGGTGTTTGTGTTGATCTCCGTCTGTGTGTGTCAGGTTTCACAGTCTGATCTGGACGGCGTTTGATATGGACGTGAAGGGCTCGTCGGGGCGGCTCATCGGCGGCAGTGAGAACGGATCGGTGACCGTGTTCAGCCCCGACTCCATCCTCGCCGCGGGAGAGGACGCCGTGATCGCACAGTCCACCAAACACACAGGCCCCGTGCACGCGCTCGACTACAACCGCTTCCAGGTAGAGCTCGGCTCTCGCTTAAAGGGATAGTTCGTTAACCCTCACGTCGTAAGACCTTCGTTCATCTTCAGAACACAAATGAATGTATTTCTGATGAAATCTGAGATCTCTGACCCTCCATAGACAGCAAGGATCCAAACACGATCAAAGCTCATAAACGCACCAAGGACATCGTTAAAATAATCCACGTGTAGGGATGAAACGATTAACCGCGAGCCGGTTAAAAATACATTCAAATATGTGACGATTCAAATCATTTGAGATGTAAAATAAATCACGATTCAGTGTCTGAGGGGAACTTACTGTCTTTAGAAAAGTTTCTCCCATTTCCCGTCGTTAAACTAGCAAAAGTGCATTCGGACTCGCGCCGTGTGCTTTAGACGACGCACTTAGATTATTAAAATAGGCCCTATGCCTTTAAATTAGAATATTTGTAATATTTTAGTACAAAATTCGAATTTAGTTTTTCAGCCAATTTGAGCGCTTGGTAAAATGACAGTTGGACCGCTGATGTCACATGGATTATTTTAACGATGTCCTTTCTCTAACTAGCCCAATTTCCCGTCCAATCACAGCGGAGAAATCCGTTTCAAATCTCATTCGGGTGATTTTAGCTACACTCGTTGTTTAATTAGTACGTGTATATATAATGATCTAATCTGCATTTTATTCCTTTTACTCTTTGTGCACTCTTTATACTCTTTTATTTATTCATTTTTTCAACACTTTGCATGATAATAGTTGTTTGTTTCTTATGTGAGCTATAGAAATTAATAACACCGCCACAATGTAAAAAGCTTATAAGTAAAAATGTATAATTTCATTTTTCTTTGTCTACAGATCAACTTTTTTTAAAATATTTGACTGAATGAAAAAAAAAAGTTTTTTTATATGTTTGTTTTTTTACAGATAATTATATCCATGCATAATTCTGAATTGAAATAAAGTGCATAGATTCCATTTATTTGCATGAATTTGGTGGAATCTGATAGTTTTAGTTTCATATTTATTATTATTCTTATTCATGCATGTTGAATGTAAATATTTCTTGTAATGTCTATTTCTCATTTAAAACAAAAATGATCCTTATGAGGGTAACTTCTCAGCCTAAATTGATTAACTTGTGTGATTAATTAATTAATTAAGCGTTGATGGTGTTAGGATCCTTACCATCTATGGAGGGTCAGAAAGCGCTCATAATTAATCAGAAATATCTTAAATTGTGTTCTGAAGATGAACGAAGGTCTTACAGGTTTGGAACGACACGAGGATGAGTAATTAATGACAGAAGTGTAATTTGTGTGTGATTTATCCGTGTGTTTCCTCCGCATCAGAGCAATCTCATCGCCTCCGGAGCTAACGACTCGGAGATCTACATCTGGGACCTGAACAGCTTCAGTAATCCCATGACGCCGGGCACAAAGGCACAGGTAGGAGCGGCTCTTCTGTCTGAAACGCTCTGTGTTGTTCGTTCATCGCATCATTAAGTGACTGCGTTTGTCTGTTTCTTCAGCTCTGTGAGGTAAGAGGAAGGGGGTTGTTCTTCTGAGGGTTTGGGTTGTGATTAACCTCTTCTCTGCCGTTCATCTCACTAAACAATGTGTTGCTACATAAAGACAGAGTTCACCTGCGTGTGTTTGGGCTTTGGGTCAGTAACTACATTCAATCTTCCCCTGGTGGCTTGTGGGAGAGTCACAGGTTCTCTGGTGGTTTTATCTGCATGCCACAAAAAACTACAGATTTTAATATTAGAATGGGTATGGATAGATATATGCAATCGTTAAATATTCAAATGTATACTTTAACCCTTTACGATTCCTGTCAAATTTGCCTAAAACGCCTAAAAAAGGCATACCCAGAGTAAGTGCATGCTGTTCTTGGGCCATTTGGATGATATGCATGGTGTTGGTCTCCTTTGAAAGGTGACACTCTGAGGTTTGTTTCTCAACAGAATCACTGTAAGTCTTACTGATATTGAGTAATAGCACTTTGAACACACTGAAAAAATAATTCCGCCTAGATTTGTTTGGTAAATAGAAGCCTGCAGATGACTATATCTGGGAGGTATGAGCTGGAAAATACATTGGGATCACAGAATGAAGCCTTACCGAGCCAAATTTAGCACAATATATTAGAAAATTAGTGTTTTACACATGTTTATCTAATTTTATGTCTAGACGCTTCCTAAAAAAGTACACTTGGGAGACTCCAAACGACGCTTTGTAACAACGACACATACAATGCTGTAATTCTTGAATGCTTTAATGTACAGTCATCATTTTGGGCTCTAATGAAAGGTTACACTTAGAGCTATTCAGTTTCTCATCCAGATTCACTGTCAATAATTACTGACACATAGTAACTGAAGCATAAACACATTATAGTGACATTTATACATAGAATCCAAAATGTGTATACTTTTAAAATTACACATATTTATAATCTAAATACATTTTTTCCTATATTTCTATTTCTGTACATAGCACATTATTTAATTTGTGGGTTTTTTCTTATATTGGTGTTATATTGCATCCCTACTGTGTTATTCCTATGTATGTCTGTACTATCATGCATGTCTGCATTATGCCAACAAAAAGTGGTCTGATAAAGACACTGATTATACATGCTGTGTTTATTTTATCTTAAAATGGTTTAGAGAGTTGAAATCACAAGAATCTCA
>CM049883.1:933075-983075 GCA_027474115.1 Schizopygopsis malacanthus
GTAATAGTGAGTGGAAGTAGGCGGGGCTTCTGGAGGGGATGTAGATTCGTAATAGTGAGTGGAAGTAGGCGGGGCTTCTGGAGGGGATGTAGATTCGTAATAGTGAGTGGAAGTAGGCGGGGCTTCTGGAGGGATGTAGATTCGTAATAGCGAGTGGAAGTAGGCGGGGCTTCTGGAGGGGATGTAGATCCGCTCGTAATAGCGAGTGGAAGTAGGCGGGGCTTCTGGAGGGGATGTAGATTCGTAATAGCGAGTTGAAGTAGGCGGGGCTTCTGGAGGGGATGTAGATTCGTAATAGCGAGTTGAAGTAGGCGGGGCTTCTGGAGGGGATGTAGATTCGTAATAGCGAGTTGAAGTAGGCGGGGCTTCTGGAGGGGATGTAGATTCGTACTAGCGAGTTGAAGTAGGCGGGGCTTCTGGAGGGGATGGAGATTCGTAATAGCGAGTTGAAGTAGGAGGGGCTTCTGGAGGGGATGTAGATTCGTAATAGTGAGTGGAAGTAGGCGGGGCTTCTGGAGGGGATGTAGTTCGTAATAGCGAGTGGAAGTAGGAGGGGCTTCTGGAGGGGATGTAGATTCGTAATAGTGAGTGGAAGTAGGCGGGGCTCGTTGAAGACCAGTGTGCCGCTGTCACATCACTGACTCTGATGGTTTGTGGTCCACTGGTTTCTCTCTGTCCTTAGATCTCAGCTTCGTTCGACACTAACGACCCGTTTGGAACCGGTCAGGCTCTTCCTCCTCTGCAGGTTCCTCAGCAAAGAGTTGAAACCACCATCATCGCTCCTCTAAAAAAGCCGCCCAAGTGGGTACGGAGGCCTGTAGGCGCATCTTTCGCTGTGAGTATTTTAGGGATGTCGAGATGGATGTTATATTTCAAGATGTAACCTTATCCAGGTTCTCTAACTATTCATTCAACAGATCCCAATATGTAAAAAATGTATCAGCAATTACCTGAAACATTAACTATTAACAAAGGTGTCCCTCAGGGCTCTGTGTTAGCACCAACCCTGTTTTCAATTTACATTAATATTTCTCCGGTTATCTGTAGTCAGAAATATATATATTCACTTATACATGGATGATACCATTCTTTATGCTGTGGGATCGTCATATGATGAAGTTTTAAAACAATTTTAATAATATTCAAGAGGGTTTTAAAGACTTTAATTTAGTTCAAAATAGCACAAAATAAAATGAATGTGGTTTGGAAAAAAACATAAAGGTAATAAAGACATTATATCTTTGGATGGGACAGAAATCGAAGTAGTTTCTTCATATAAATATCTTTAAATCTGGCTTGATGGCTTTACTAATCTTCAGAAGAAAGTTAAATCTAGACTCATTTTTTTGTATCGAAATACATCAGTGTTTACCACATTAGCCAAGAAATATCTGTTTGAAACCACTGCTGTTTGATTATAGTGATGTTGTGGTATATAGGAATACACATAAAGGTGTTCTGGAGCAATTAGCTTGATTACAGAACGCATCGTTGTGAATCATACTCTCTTCTGAATCGGACATCACTGCATGCAAGACGGGAAATCCACGGGTATATGTTTATGTACAAACTTATGCTAATATCTTCAAAAGTTGCTACAAATAGATCATCTAATTAGTATTTCCTTAAATATCCCTAGAAAGAAAACTACTTCAATTAAATTAACGTTTAGTTGTGTAGCGCTTTTCAAGATAAAGCATCTTTACGGTTATTAAGTGGTGACTATGGCATAAATGTACAGTAAAAAAATCATGCCGTTAGTTACAAATTACATGTAATCAAACAGACGGTGAACTCTATTAATTGCAATGATTATATGTTGCGATTAAACTACTTATGAGCGTTCGGCTTGTGAATTTGCTGCCCCAAATGATGCTACAAAAGCTATTAAAACTAAAGACAAATATTTTAGTCAGTGCATTAAAAAAAATCTATTAGGGAGTGCTTTTACCTCAACCTGTACATGCTTTAACTGAGAGATTATTTTTATGTGCCTTATGAAATACTTGTTTTGAATGTGTTGAACGGCTTCTGTCTCCTCCAGTTCGGAGGGAAGCTGGTGACGTTTGAGAGCCCTAATGTGGCTCCGCAGCAGCAGCCAATCCCGCGACAGGTGCGTGTGTGTCAGGTGACCACCGAGACGGAGTTCCTCACGCGCTCGGCGGAGCTGCAGGCCGCTCTTCACTCCGGATCCATCACCAGCTACTGCCACGGCAAGATCAGCGGCGCCCCGTCTGACGCCGAGCAGGACATCTGGAGGTTCCTCATGGTACACGACACTTCAACTCTTAATCGCTGTCACACATTATTAAAGTAAATCCTAAAAGCCGCACAGCTCTGAGAACGGATGCATGTATAAATGCACGACTGGCGGCGTCTCAGTCGCTGTTCTGTGGTGTTTAACAGGTGAATTTTGAAGATGAAGCGCGTGTGAAGTTTCTGCGGCTGCTGGGCTTCAGTACAGACGAGCTGCAGAGGAAGGTATGGCATCAAACTACATCCGGGGTCATTCGAGAGTCTATACAAGGGTCGAGCGGGGTCAACGGAGCCACCTGTTTACAGAAGTCACTCTATTAAAATCAGACATTCGTTATAAATGCATGACAAAACATGGCGTTTTCTAGATTAAGACGGTGCACGGTTTATCCCACCTCATTGCTTTTCACATATTCTGCCTTGAAAATCATTGCAATAATGCATGTTAGATATTAATCTCCCATAATGACAAAAAATAGCCATAACAGTTGTTGCTTATGCACTATATTCCAAGTTTTACGACTTATAACTTATACAGCTAATAATAACAACAATAAGATAAGAATACTACTATTAATAATAATAATAATGAAAATAATAACAATAATGCTAATACCAATAATAACGCTTATAATATGTATTCATAATTATTGTTTAGTCATTATTCTTATTGAAATATTGGGTTAGTGTTAGTTATTAAATAATAATTAATTATTTTAATGATTAGCCTTATATTTATAATAATTATTAAATTTATGTTATTAGTATTCTCATTTTTTATTAGTCTTAGTTGTTATCAGTAATCATTATTAGTCACAGTATTCTTTAAATTATTATTATTAATAATTGTAATAATATCAATAGCCCGGTCAAACAATTAATCGCATGCAAATAAGTTTTGTTTACGTAATAAATATGAATGTACTGTGTATATTTATCATGCATATATAAATACACACACACATGCAGTATATATATAGAAAATATTTCTATATTTATATTAATATAATTAATATTTTAAATGCATAAACGTAATATATTTTTCTTAAATACATACGTGTGTGTGTGTTATATATATATATATATACATGCACGATAAATATACACAGTACACACACTGTTTATTTTGAATGCGATCAATCACTTGATAACACTAAATATACATTATTTGTATTTATTCTGATGCTTTGAGAGAGAAACAGACCCGTGACGCTCTAATTGAACCTCCATCTCGTCAGATCTCGGCGTGTCTGGGGACGAAGCTTCATCCGAACGGTTTCGACGTGAACGATCTGGCTGAGAAGATGCAGACGCTCTCTGACCAGGTGTGTGTTGAATCAGTGCATGCATGCTAGATGTTTTATTGTGTCTGATGTTGAATCGTCCAATCAGAGAGCAGAAGAGTCGGGCGGTGCTGCAGACGAGTCTCCGGCGGATTTCTTTACTCCGCTACCAAAGACGGAGAAAGACCGAGAGCGCTTCTTCCAGATCCCCGTATCCTCAGGTGAGCGTCTCCGAAGCACACGCATGGCAATACTGTTATCATATTGATATTCAGATATTATAGGAGTCTTATTATGCTCTTTACGAAGTCTTGATTTTGCTGGGTGGTCTGAAAATCGCATTATTTTTCACAATGTCGACTCGATTAGTTCTGGGTTTGATGAAGGCCCGCCTTCCGAAAAACGAAATGTGTTGTGATTGGTTAGCAGCTTAGACAGCGTTATTGCTCCGCCCCTTATCAGTTCCTCAATATTGCCATATCAATTCAGACCTCAATAATATTGAACAAGAGGATCGTGAACCTTTGCACGCACGGATATATTAAAGTGTTTTTGTGTGGCTAAATCAGGTTTTAGATGCGATGTCAACAACAGCTTTGACTATGTGCAGATAAGTGCTACGGTAACATGTGTTATTGTTCTTTAATTCTAACATTATAACACGAATTGCAGTGAAATGTTATACAGTTGAATTTATTTATATCATAGTCGCACAGACTTGCTCTATTTGTGGTGCATGTATATGCAGATTAATTATCTGCCAGCGGGGGGGCGCTGTTGGGGCGAGCGAGGTTTCCACGGTAACGCCGTACACAAATCAGAGCTCCGCCCACAAAGTAGGCGGGGTTTACAATTTCTGATGTCACAAATACAGGAAAACAACTTTGTAGTCCAAACGAGCCATTCGCTGTAGTTCTAGTTCTTTAAAAAAAACGAAATATCTCCGTTTGGTGTGGACTTTGAGATTCGTAACTTTGCAGGTTTATACCCACACACACACACAGCGTAATAGGACCCCTTTAATAACGCGCTGTGTTGAGCAGATACGAGCGGTCTGATCAGTCAGGCTCTGTTGGTGGGGAACTTCGAGGCCGCGGTGGAGCTGTGCTTGAATGATGGACGTTTCGCTGAAGCCATCCTCCTGTCAATCAGCGGAGGGGCGGAGCTACTGAAGAAGACCCAGCAGCACTACCTGGAGCGGCAGACCGACAGCGTCTCCAAGGTAACCCCTCCTCCTCATCATCATCATCATCATCATCATCATCTTGTGATGTCACTTCAGTTTCAGAGTCATCGATTATTATAACAATAACAATAATTAAACTAACAGTAAGTATGCAACTAATAATAATAGCACTAATACGATATTAAGAATCACTACTACTGATAATAGTAACTATTATTATTATTATTAAGTATTAAAAAATGTATTGTTGTAAATATTCGTATTAGTCTTTAGTCTTATGATTGCTTATAATAATAATATGACCAATTATAATAATAAAAATAACAAGAATACTAGTACTACTAATTATAATAATTAATATAATAACAACAATATTGGTAATAACAGTACTATGTGGAATATTAAGTTAATAATAATATTAGTAGTAGTAATAATACTAATAATAGTTGTTATTATTATTATTATTAAAGTATTATACAATTATGTATTAGTATTCTTATTAGTCTTGTTAGTTTTTTATATTATAATAAATAATTGATTATAAAAAGTCAATAAATAAATCATTCATAAATTAAAAAGACTAAAATAAATAATAATTCGGTTAAAAATAAGACGACAACTAATAACAAAAACAAGATAAGAATAATACTAGTAATAATAGTAATAAAAACAACATTAATAATATTAGAAATAATAATAGTATTGCTAATAAGAATAATATAAAAACAAAAAAATAGTTTGTTTAATCGTCATTATTATTATTATTATTATTACATTTTTATTCAAAATATTAAATAATAATTGTTTTTATTGTTACTAGTATTCATATTCTTGTCATTATTAGTCTTGTATTATTATTATTATTATCATTATTATTTGAATAGTAATAATTATTATTGTTATTAATATTATCATTAAATTCTTTTAAATTGTTGTTATTGCTCTTATTGGTATTGGTATTATTTTTTGTATCAGTAATTATTATTATGATAATTATTATTAGTCACAGTATTCTTTTCTGATTCTTTCTCACACAAAGAAATAATATTTAAACACAAATAATGTAAATAAATGTGTCCAGCATCAGCAGTACTATGGCTCTGTATGAATGCGTTGTGTCTCCGCTCAGCTGATCAATTATTATTATTATTATGATCATTATTTTAATATGAAATAAAGACTTTGTTAAAGGGCCAGCGTCACCTTTGCTATGGTTGTGTCTCCGCTCAGCTGATCAATTATTATTATTATGTCATATTTTAAGGAAATAAAGCTTTGTTAAAGGGCAGCGTCACCATTGCTATGGTTGTGTCTCCGCTCAGCTGATCAATTATTATTATGATCTTATTTTAATGTGATAAAGGCTTTGTTAAAGGGCCAGCGTCACCATTGCTATGGTTGTGTCTCCGCTCAGCTGATATTATTATTATGATCATTATTTTAATGTTAATAAAGGCTTTGTTAAAGGGCCAGCGTACCATTGCTATGGTTGTGTCTCCGCTCAGCTGTCAATATTATTAGATCATTATTTTAATGTGAAATAAAGGCTTTGTTAAAGGGCCAGCGTCACCATTGCTATGGTTGTGTCTCCGCTCAGCTGATCAATTATTATTATGATCATTATTTTAATGTGAAATAAAGGCTTTGTTAAAGGGCCAGCGTCACCATTGCTATGCTGTGTCTCCGCTCACTGACTCGTCCGTGGTGACACACAGCTGGTGTGATATCGTCCAGAGCTGTGAGCTGGAGAGCTGGAAGGAGGCGTTAGCGGCGCTGCTGACCTACGCTGACCCCGAGGAGTTCGCTCGTCTCTGCGGTGAGAACAGCACCGGTCTCGTTCACACTGATTGTCCGAATCTGCTCACCACAGATCTGGTGTTATCATGACCGTGTGAACAGCACAAACCGTGTGGAGTCTGTGGTGCTAAATCCGATCCAGGTCAGATGTTTTGCAGTGTGAACGGTCATGTCGGCTTTTAGAGCCACACTCGTCATAATAACAGGAGACACACTAAAGGTCTTACACACCTAAAGTTATCCAGACAGTAGCGAGAGGTAATCCGTGGAAGTGTGACGTGTGTATTACAGAGATATCTCTACAAGCAAAACATGAGGTCTCATATCATAAAACTATGCTTTATTTGTTTTTAATTGCCTGCAGCACACACACGGGTAAGACACCGCTCAAACACACACACACACACACACACTCCTGCTGCACACACACGGGTAAGTCACAGCTCAAACACACACACACTCCTGCTGCACACACACAGGTGAGACGCAGCTCAAACACACACACACACTCCTGCTGCACACACACAGGTGAGACACAGCTCAAACACACACACACACACACTCCTGCTGCACACACACAGGTGAGACGCAGCTCAAACACACACACACACACTCCTGCTGCACACACACAGGTAAGACACAGCTCAAACACACACACACACTCCTGCTGCACACACACAGGTGAGACGCAGCTCAAACACACACACACACACACTCCTGCAGCACACACACAGGTGAGACGCAGCTCAAACACACACACACACACACACACACTCCTGCAGCACACACACGGGTGGCTCACACACACACACACACACACTCCTGCAGCACACACACACACACACACACTCCTGGCACACACACGGGTAAGACACAGCTCAAACACACACACACACACACACACACACTCCTGCAGCACACACACGGGTAAGACACAGCTCAAACACACACACACACACACACACACACACTCCTGCTGCGCACACACACGCTCACACACACACACACACACACACTCCTGCTGCACACACACAGGTGTCAAACACACACACACACACACACACACACACACTCCTGCTGCACACACACAGGTTCAACTTGCGCACACACACAGGTGGGTTGACACACACACTCCAGCTTTGCACACTTTAGCTCCAACCCTAATCAAACACAGCGGATCCAGCTAATTAAGGTCTTCAGGATCGCTAGAAACATCCATGCAGGTGTGAACAGAGAGACCTCTGCTTTATATCCTCCGTGTTTACTTCTGTATGACGGCGTGCTGTGCAAGTGTGTCCAAATCCACATTGTACCTGTGGAATCGGGCTACTTTTTCCATGTTAACTTCGTGGGTTGATGTGACCCCACTAATGCAATATTTACCCCCCCCCCCCTGAACACGATTAGGCTAGTTTTGAGAAACAATTGGGTGGATTTTGTTGTGAAAACCTGGAAACCCTGTTCGTATCGTTCTTTTGCGCATGCGGATCAGTTCAGAACCGTGATCTGTTCACACTGGAAATCTGATATTGGCCACGTTTAAAACAACAATGTGAACAGATTATACAAAGAAATCGGATCTGAATTGAGCACGAAGGCTCACAGTGTGAACGTAGCCATATTCTTGATTAGTCTACTGTTGACAAATACGCTTCTGCATTAGTATAAATATAGCAGCTCAGAGTCTGGAGTGATTGACAGCTCTGTGTGTGTGTGTGTGTGTGTGTGTGTGTGTGTGTGTGTGTGTGTGTGTGTGTGTGTGTGTGTGTGTGTGTGTGTGTGTGCGTCTGTCTGTGTGTCTGTCTGTCTGTGTGTGTGTGTGTGTGTGTGTGTGTGTGTGCACTGTCTGTCTGTCTGTCTGTGTGTGTGTGTGTGTGTGTGTGTGTGTGTGTGTGTCTGTCTGTCTGTGTGTGTGTGTCTGTCTGTGTCTGTGTGTGCGTGTGTGTCTGTCTCTGTCTGTCTGTGTGTGTGTGCGTGCGTGTCTGTGTGCGTGCGTGTCTGTGTGCGTGCGTGTCTGTGTGCGTGCATGTCTGTCTGTGTGCGTGCTGTGTATGTGTGTGTGCTGTGTGTGTGCGTGTGTCTGTGCGTGTCTGTCGTGTCTGTCTGTGTGCGTGCGTGTCTGTGTGTGTGTGTGCGTGCATGTGTGTGTGTGTGTGTGCGTGTGTGTGTGCGTGCGTGTGTGTGTGTGTGCGTGCGTGCGTGTGTGTGTAGATACTCTGGGCGCTCGTCTGCAGGCTGAAGGCACAGAGAAGCGCTGTCTGCAGGCCTGTCTGTGCTTCATCTGCTCGGGGAACGTCGAGCGTCTGGTGGAGTGCTGGACGTCACAGAGAGACTGTTCTTCTCCGCTGGCTCTGGAGGTCTCACACACACACACTCACTCTTTCACGCTTATATTGAGCGATTCGGTCATGTGCTGACGTCTGTTCACGTGCGTCTGCAGGATCTGGTGGAGAAGGTGATGATCCTGCGCAAGTCGATCGAGCGTCTGCGTAGCGGCGAGGTTTGTGTTCAGAGCTCAGCGCTGACGGAGAAGCTCATCCAGTACTCCAGCGTACTAGCGTCACAGGGCAGCTTGAGTTCAGCGCTCAGCTACCTGCCCGACAGCCCAGACCAGGTGCACACTAACACACACTATGTTCACACACAGACACTATCTTCCTGTGGCTCAGTGGTAGAACATTGCGTTAGCAGTGCAAAGGTTGTGGGTTCGATTCCCAGGGAACACATGTACTGACAAAAAACATGTATAGCCTGAATGCACTGTAAGTCACTTTGGATAAAAGCGTCTGCTAAATGCATAAATGTAAACAAACACACATTTATATATTATTTTACATGAGCAGCTCATGACTTGTTGTGAGTTTGAGTTGCTTATAAAGTGCATTTGGGAATCAGCATGCATCACCCATCCTTAGAAACATGTTATGGGAAGAAGAAACACTTATAAAGCAACTGTTGTCCACAATAGAATTGGGTTTGTTTTTTTTCACCAAAATAAATGAGTGGTGTAATTTATTTATTTTTTTCGGTAAAATTATTGTTATTATTATTACATTTAAATTGTATTGTTATTAAATGTTTAATTTTTATTTTACAGTACAGTAGAATTGCTAATTTAGTATTTAATAAAATACAAAATATTTGAAGAAATAATGAAAATAAATATTTTTAAATACTAATTTAAATTTTAGAGTGCACTATTATTGCAATAGTAATATATTTATTTATTGATTTACATTTTATAATTATTGTAACTCTATAATACAGTATAGTAGAATTATTGCAAATTAAATGTATGATTTAATATAAAATATTTAAATTATTAAATAATGATATTGTTGTTTATTATTATTATTATTTACAATGCAATATTATTGCTATAGTAATTTATTTGTTTTATAATTTAATACAATTAAATAATATTTTTACAGTCTAATATTATTATTTCTATAGTAATGTTTGTTTAGTTATGTATTTAATTTTTATAATTTATAAATTAATGTAAATAATTTACATTAATAATAATCATTATTATAAGTATTAAATACATTGTGTTTTACAGTACAGTAGTATTATTGATATTTTAAAATGTGTAATTTAATAGAATAAAGATATTTACTGTGATGTGTATAGTGTGTAAGTAAGTGTGTTCTGTGTGTGTTTGTGGTCTAGGCTGGTGTTCGGATGTTGAGAGAGCGACTGTCGCATGCCAAGGGTGAGATCCTGCAGAGACCACAGCCGTCTGCACCAGCAGGAGGCGCTACAGCACCGACACACACACACACTCCTGCAGCACACACACAGGTGAGACGCTCAAACACACACACACACACACACACACACACACTCCTGCAGCACACACACAGGTGAGACGCCGCTCAAACACACACACACACACACTCCTGCAGCACACACACAGGTGAGACTCCGCTCAAACACACACACACACACACACTCCTGCAGCACACACACAGGTGAGACACAGCTCAAACACACACACACACTCCTGCAGCACACACACAGGTGAGACACAGCTCAAACACACACACACACTCCTGCAGCACACACACAGGTGAGACACAGCTCAAACACACACACACACTCCTGCAGCACACACACAGGTGAGACACAGCTCAAACACACACACACACACACTCCTGCAGCACACACACAGGTGAGACACAGCTCAAACACACACACACACACACACTCCTGCAGCACACACACAGGTGAGACACCGCTCACACACACACACACACACACTCCTGCAGCACACACACAGGTGAGACACCGCTCAAACACACACACACACACACACACACACACACACTCCTGCAGCACACACACAGGTGAGACACAGCTCAAACACACACACACACACACACTCCTGCAGCACACACACAGGTGAGACACAGCTCAAACACACACACACACACACACACACACACACACACACACACACACTCCTGCAGCACACACACAGGTGAGACACCGCTCAAACACACACACACACACACTCCTGCAGCACACACACACACACTCCTGCTGCACACACACAGGTGAGACACCGCTCAAACACACACACACACACACACACTCCTGCAGCACACACACACACACACACACTCCTGCTGCACACACACAGGTGAGACACCGCTCAAACACACACACTCCTGCAGCACACACACAGGTGAGATACAGCTCAAACACACACACTCCTGCAGCACACACACACACACACTCCTGCAGCACACACACAGGTGAGACACAGCTCAAACACACACACACACACACACACACACTCCTGCAGCACACACACAGGTGAGACACAGCTCAAACACACACACACACACACACACACACACACTCCTGCAGCACACACACAGGTGAGACACCGCTCAAACACACACACTCCTGCAGCACACACACACACACACACACACTCCTGCAGCACACACACAGGTGAGACACAGCTCAAACACACACACACACACACACACACTCCTGCAGCACACACACAGGTGAGACACAGCTCAAACACACACACTCCTGCAGCACACACACACACACACTCCTGCAGCACACACACAGGTGAGACACAGCTCAAACACACACACACACCCACACACACACTCCTGCTGCACACACACAGGTGAGACACAGCTCAAACACACACACACACACACACACACACACACACACACACTCCTGCAGCACACACACAGGTGAGACACAGCTCAAACACACACACTCCTGCAGCACACACACACACACACACACACACACACACACACTCCTTCAGCACACACACACACACACACAGGTGAGACACAGCTCAATCACACACGTGCGTGTGTGTGTAACGACGCTTGAACTCCAGTGCCGTCTGTCATCCGTCTCTCTGTCTGTGAAGATGAAGTGCACGTCGTCCGCTGATGATCAGCAGACATTATTTGTTTTCCGATGGCCTTGATGAAGTTGCGCATCTGTTGTCGTATGTTGTGTAAGTCGCGGCTGGCGTACAGTGTGTGTGTGTGTGTGTGTGTGTGTGTGTGTGTGTGTGTGTGTGTGTGTGTGTGTGTGTGTGTGTGTGTGTGTGTGCTGTTTGCACAGTGACATCTCGTCTGGTTTATCATGCGTTCTCATGCGGCGTCTGCATGCTCCCTAAAGACTGTTGAAGCAGAATAAGGTTATAGTTTGATTGAGACATTATTCAAAAGAGAAATATGCTTGTCTTTCTAATTTCATAACCAGGGTTATTTCAGTTTAATTCATATACTATTATACTATATATGATCATTTTGCATTAGCATTTATATTTATATTCATTTTTCATTTTTAACTTTAGTTTAAGTTTTAGTAATTTGTAGTCCTTGTGTTATTTTTATGAGTAAAATCATATATCAATCGAAATTATTGCAAAAAAAAATATTATTTGTATTAATGTTTATTTCTGTTTAGTTTGTCATTTTTGTACATTTTATACAGTTACATAAATTATTTTCAGAGTTACTAATTTTTAAGGACTAAATTAAAGGTCAATATTAATATTTAAGTTTAATTTGGATAATTTTAATACTTTATCTTAAAATAATATATATTTCAGTTCTCATTTAATCTCAATTAAAAAAAAAAAAATCTGATATTTGTTTTATTTTATTTCAGCTTTATTTAAAATATTTGAAAGGTTTTAGCTTTTAATTTTATATTCCGTTTTCATTTTAACTAGTTTAAGTTTTAATAATTTGAAGTGCTTGTTATTTTTATGAGTAAAATAACAGATAAATAGAAATTATTGTAAAACAATGTATTTATTATTTATATTAATGTTTATTTCTGTTTAGTTTTAGTACATCTTATACCAATTTTTTCAGTTACATAAATTAGAGTTACAAGTTTCTCTAATAAATATATAACATATTTCTATTTAAGCTTAATTTATTTATTTTATTTATTAGTTTAATTTGGGTAATTGTATTACTTTATCTTAAAATATATATTTCAGTTCTCATTTAATCAAAATTCAATTTTTTTTTAATCTAATATATATATATTTTTTTTTTTTCAGCTTTATCTAAACTGTTTACGTAGCTTCAGTTAACAGACTGTAATAACTGCTATTGTTTCTTCTTCTTCATATCATATATTGATGAGGTGATTCAGGTGCTGTGTGTTGATGCGCTGTATTAATGTGTGTTCAGGGGCCGTACGGACCCGCAGCTCCTCCTCAGATGCCCCGTCTCTTCACTCCTCAGCAGCGACCCGATCCTGGAGCGCCCCGGCCCGGCCTGAGACCCGTCTACCCACAACACCCTGCCACCGCTCCGGGTACCGCTCAGTCAAAGAACACACACCAGCCGCTCAAACACGTCTACACACAACACCCTGCCACCGCTCCGGGTACCGCTCAGTCAAAGAACACACACCAGCCACTCAAACACGTCTACCCACAACACCCTGCCACCGCTCCGGGTACCGCTCAGTCAAAGAACACACACCAGTACACACCACAACACCCTGCCGCTCAAAAAGAGTACACGTCTACACACAACACCCTGCCACCGCTCCGGGTACCGCTCAGTCAAAGAGTACACACCAGCCGCTCAAACACGTCTACACACAACACCCTGCCACCGCTCCGGGTACCGCTCAGTCAAAGAACACACACCAGCCGCTCAAACACGTCTACCCACAACACCTTGCCACCGCTCCGGGTACCGCTCACAAAGAACACACACCAGCCGCTCAAACGTCTACACACAACACCCTGCCACCGTCCGGGTACCGCTCAGTCAAAGAACACACACCAGCCGCTCAACACGTCTACCCACAACACCCTGCCACCGCTCCGGGTACCGCTCAGTCAAAGAGTACACACCAGCCGCTCAAACACGTCTACACACAACACCCTGCCACCGCTCCGGGTACCGCTCAGTCAAATAACACACCAGCCGCTCAAACACGTCTACACACAACACCCTGCCACCGCTCCGGGTACCGCTCAGTCAAATAACACACCAGCCGCTCAAACACGTACACACAACACCCTGCCACCGCTCCGGGTACCGCTCAGTCAAATAACACACACCAGCCGCTCAAACACGTCTACACACAACACCCTGCCACCGCTCCGGGTACCGCTCAGTCAAAGAACACACACCAGCCGCTCAAACACATCTACACACAACACCCTGCCACAAAGAACACACACCAGCCGCTCCGTCTACACACAACACCCTGCCACCGTCCGGGTACCGCTCAGTCAAAGAACACACACCAGCCGCTCAAACACGTCTACACACAACACCCTGCCACCGCTCCGGGTACCGCTCAGTCAAAGAACACACACCAGCCGCTCAAACACGTCTACCCACAACACCCTGCCACCGCTCCGGGTACCGCTCAGTCAAAGAACACACACCAGCCGCTCAAACACGTCTACACACAACACCCTGCCACCGCTCCGGGTACCGCTCAGTCAAAGAATACACACCAGCCGCTCACCGCTCACAACACCCTGCCACCGCTCCGGGTACCGCTCAGTCAAATAACACACACCAGCCGCTCAAACACATCTACACACAACACCCTGCCACCGCTCCGGGTACCGCTCAGTCAAATAACAACACCAGCCGCTCAAACACGTCTACACACAACATCCTGCCACCGCTCCGGGTACCGCTCAGTCAAAGAACACACACCAGCCGCTCAAACACACACACAACACCCTGCCACCGCTCCGGGTACCGCTCAGTCAAAGAACACACACCAGCCGCTCAAACACGTCTACACACAACACCCTGCCACCGCTCCGGGTACCGCTCAGTCAAAGAACACACACCAGCCGCTCAAACACGTCTACACACAACACCCTGCCACCGCTCCGGGTACCGCTCAGTCAAAGAACACACACCAGCCGCTCAAACACGTCTACACACAACACCCTGCCACCGCTCCGGGTACCCTCAGTCAAAGAGTACACACCAGCCGCTCCGTCTACACACAACACCCTGCCACCGTCCGGGTACCGCTCAGTCAAAGAGTAACACACACCAGCCGCTCAAACACGTCTACACACAACACCCTGCCACCGCTCCGGGTACCGCTCAAAGAACACACACCAGCCGCTCAAACACGTCTACCCACAACACCCTGCCACCGCTCCGGGTACCGCTCAGTCAAAGAACACACACCAGCCGCTCAAACACGTCTACACACAACATCCCTGCCACCGCTCCGGGTACCGCTCAGTCAAAGAACACACACCAGCCGCTCAAACACGTCTACACACAACACCCTGCCACCGCTCCGTCTACACACAACACCCTGCCACCGTACCGCTCAGTCAAACACGTCTAACACACACCAACACCCTGCCACCGCTCCGGGTACCGCTCAGTCAAAGAACACACCAGCCGCTCAAACACGTCTACACACACACCCTGCCACCGCTCCGGGTACCGCTCAGCAAAGAACACCGCCGCTCAAACGTCTACACACAACACCCTGCCACCGTCCGGGTACCGCTCAGTCAAAGAACACACACCAGCCGCTCAAACACGTCTACACACAACACCCTGCCACCGCTCCGGGTACCGCTCAGTCAAAGAACACACACCAGCCGCTCAAACACGTCTACACACAACACCCTGCCACCGCTCCGGGTACCGCTCAGTCAAAGAACACACACCAGCCGCTCAAACACGTCTACACACAACACCCTGCCACCGCTCCGGGTACCGCTCAGTCAAAGAACACACACCAGCCGCTCAAACACGTCTACCCACAACACCCTGCCACCGCTCCGGGTACCGCTCAGTCAAAGAGAACACACCAGCCGCTCAAACACGTCTACACACACCCTGCCACCGCTCCGGGTACCCTCAGCAAAGAGTACACCGCCGCTCAAACACGTCTACACACAACACCCTGCCACCGTCCGGGTACCGCTCAGTCAAAGAACACACACCAGCCGCTCAAACACGTCTACCCACAACACCCTGCCACCGCTCCGGGTACCGCTCAGTCAAAGAGTACACACCAGCCGCTCAAACACGTCTACACACAACACCCTGCCACCGCTCCGGGTACCGCTCAGTCAAAGAACACACACCAGCCGCTCAAACACGTCTACCCACAACACCCTGCCACCGCTCCGGGTACCGCTCAGTCAAAGAACACACACACAACACCCTGCCACCGCTCCGGGTACCGCTCAGTCAAAGAACACACACCAGCCGCTCAAACACGTCTACACACAACACCCTGCCACCGCTCCGGGTACCGCTCAGTCAAAGAACACACACCAGCTCCACGTCTACACACAACACCCTGCCACCGCTCCGGGTACCGCTCAGTCAAAGAACACACCAGTAAACACGTCTACCACAACACCCTGCCACCGCTCCGGGTACCGCTCAGTCAAAGAACACACACCAGCCGCTCAAACACGTCTACACACAACACCCTGCCACCGCTCCGGGTACCGCTCAGTCAAAGAACACACACCAGCCGCTCAAACACGTCTACACACAACACCCTGCCACCGCTCCGGGTACCGCTCAGTCAAAGAACACACACCAGCCGCTCAAACACGTCTACACACAACACCCTGCCACCGCTCCGGGTACCGCTCAGTCAAAGAACACACACCAGCCGCTCAAACACGTCTACCACAACACCCTGCCACCGCTCCGGGTACCGCTCAGTCAAAGAACACACCAGCCGCTCAAACACGTCTACACACAACACCCTGCCACCGCTCCGGGTACCGCTCAGTCAAAGAACACACACACACAACACCCTGCCACCGCTCCGGGTACCGCTCAGTCAAAGAACACACACCAGCCGCTCAAACACGTCTACACACAACACCCTGCCACCGCTCCGGGTACCGCTCAGTCAAAGAACACACCAGTACACACCACAACACCCTGCCACCGCTCCGGGTACCGCTCAGTCAAAGAACACACACCAGCCGCTCAAACACGTACACACAACACCCTGCCACCGCTCCGGGTACCGCTCAGTCAAAGAGTACACACACAGCCGCTCACCGCTCAACACACACCAGTCTACACACAACACCCTGCCACCGCTCCGGGTACCGCTCAGTCAAAGAACACACACCAGCCGCTCAACACACGTCTACCACAACACCCTGCCACCGCTCCGGGTACCGCTCAGTCAAAGAACACACACCAGCCGCTCAAACACGTCTACACACAACACCCTGCCACCGCTCCGGGTACCGCTCAGTCAAAGAACACACACCAGCCGCTCAAACACGTCTACACACAACACCCTGCCACCGCTCCGGGTACCGCTCAGTCAAAGAACACACACCAGCCGCTCAAACACGTCTACACACAACACCCTGCCACCGCTCCGGGTACCGCTCAGTCAAAGAACACACACCAGCCGCTCCGGGTACCGCTCAACACGTCTACACACAACACCCTGCCACCGCTCCGGGTACCGCTCAGTCAAAGAACACACACCAGCCGCTCAAACACGCTCACAAACACACACCAGCCACCGCTCCGGGTACCGCTCACAAAGAACAACACCCTGCCACCGCTCCGGGTACCGCTCAGTCAAAGAACACACACCAGCCGCTCAAACACGTCTACACACAACACCCTGCCACCGCTCCGGGTACCGCTCAGTCAAAGAACACACGCTCCACGTCTACACACAACACCCTGCCACCGCTCCGGGTACCGCTCAGTCAAAGAACACACACCAGCCGCTCAAACACGTCTACCACAACACCCTGCCACCGCTCCGGGTACCGCTCAGTCAAAGAACACACCAGCCGCTCAAACACGTCTACACCACAACACCCTGCCACCGCTCCGGGTACCGCTCAGTCAAAGAACACACAGCTAACACACACCAGCCACCGCTCCGGGTACCGCTCAGTCAAAGAACACACACCAGCCGCTCAAACACGTCTACACACAACACCCTGCCACCGCTCCGGGTACCGCTCAGTCAAAGAGTACACACACAGCCGCTCACCGCTCAACACACACCAGCCGCTCAAACACGTACACACAACACCCTGCCACCGCTCCGGGTACCGCTCAGTCAAAGAACACACACCAGCCGCTCAAACACGTCTACACACAACACCCTGCCACCGCTCCGGGTACCGCTCAGTCAAAGAGTACACACCAGCCGCTCAAACACGTCTACACACAACACCCTGCCACCGCTCCGGGTACCGCTCAGTCAAATAACACACACCAGCCGCTCAAACACGTCTACACACAACACCCTGCCACCGCTCCGGGTACCGCTCAGTCAAAGAACACACACCAGCCACTCAAACACGTCTACACACAACACCCTGCCACCGCTCCGGGTACCGCTCAGTCAAAGAACACACACCAGCCGCTCAAACACGTCTACCCACAACACCCTGCCACCGCTCCGGGTACCGCTCAGTCAAATAACACACACCAGCCGCTCAAACACGTCTACACACAACACCCTGCCACCGCTCCGGGTACCGCTCAGTCAAATAACACACACCAGCCGCTCAAACACGTCTACCCACAACACCCTGCCACCGCTCCGGGTACCGCTCAGTCAAAGAACACACACCAGCCGCTCAAACACGTCTACACACAACACCCTGCCACCGCTCCGGGTACCGCTCAGTCAAATAACACACACCAGCCGCTCAACACGTCTACCACAACACCCTGCCACCGCTCCGGGTACCGCTCAGTCAAAGAGTACACACCAGCCGCTCAAACACGTACACACAACACCCTGCCACCGCTCCGGGTACCGCTCAGTCAAATAACACACCAGCCGCTCAAACACGTCTACACACAACACCCTGCCACCGCTCCGGGTACCGCTCAGTCAAAGAACACACACCAGCCGCTCAAACACTGGCGCGCACACTACTGCTTAAACGCTCGACGCCGGGACATTCTTCAAAGATGCGTTCAAAAAGAGTTCAGAATAGCGCTGTTAGATAAAATAGCGGATCTGTGGAAATATAATTTATTGCTGTGATCAACGTTGTATTTTCAGCATCATTACTGCACATTTTTACAGAGGTTGGCCTGACTGAAAACTGAATTAGTGCTGAACTTAAAAAAAAAACATGAACCATACTTTTTAAATGGTCTAAAAATATCTATTTTTGATCATTAAAGTTCTTTAACTAATCATCAGGCCCGGGAGAATGAATGAATGAACAGACAAATCAAAGTTTATACATTAAGATATAGTCATATTTATACAAGCAGCATCAGCCAATCAAAGCATTCGAGAGTTATGTGTTACCATATATGGATATCGTTGGCTCTAAGGAAAGATGGTATATGTATTCGTCTGCATGCATCGGTTTCAGTTCCTCTCCAGAAATAGCATCCGAGAAAGAGAAAGTACATGAAGTGCTTCTGCGTGTGACGCCTTGAAGTAATACTAACACGCATGCGATGTGAAAATGTATGAAATTAAGACTCTTAACGAGGAGCAATACTTGTACAGCTGTTATTATACATCTGCTTCAAGCTTGCAGTCAATCTGTCACATGATCTTCAGAAATTATTATAATATGCTGATTTGCTGCTCAAGATAACATTTATAACTATATCCTAATGAACGTCTGAATATGTAATGAGTATCATAACCCAAGATATTATTTATCCATGTATATTGCCCACCTATACACCAAACAATACTGTATTATTAGCTTATATACGTGTCCCTGGAGCACAGACGCAGTCATAACAGCACAGATATATTTGTAGCAATAACCAACAATACATTGTATGAGTCAAAATTATACATTTTTATTTCATGCCAAAAATCATTAGATATTAAGATCATGTTCCATGAAGATATTACCTACCGTAAATATATCAAAACTTAATTATTGATTATTAATATGCATTGCTAAGAACTTCATTTGAACAACTTTAAAGATGATTTTCTCAATATTTAGATTTTTTTGCACCCTCAGATTCCAGATTTTTAAATATTGTCCGATCATACATCAATGAAAAATCAGCTTACAAATTATGCATAAATCTGAATTTTAAAAAAATGGACCCTTATGACTGGTTTCGTGCTCCAGGGTCACACTTTAACCGCTTGCCTGTGATGTTTGTTTGTTTCCTGCAGGCTTCGCTCCGTCTCAGCCGTTTGCTGGTTTCATGTGCGGCCCGTCAATGCCCTCCTCCAGCCTGTCGGGGCCCTCAGTGCCGCCCTCCTCTCCCCCGGGCCCCATGATGCCCGCTCCGCCGGCCCCAGGCTTCATCTCACCCACGTCTCTGCCAGGCGGCCCGGTGCCCTTGTTTCCAGCGGCTCCCTCCGGCGGCGCCTATCCTCCTCTCGGAGCCGGGTATCCTCAGGGCGGCCCCGGAGCCCCAGGGGCCAAGAGCTTCAGCGGCGCCGGCGTCCCGGCTCCTCCGACAGGTACCTGCAGACGTCTGGAGGATCCGCTGAACACAGTCGTGTCTCATGTGTGTTTATATTGATCTGCTGTTTGATTGCCAGGACATTTCCCATGGCTGATGTGCCACACAGAAGAGGAAGGTGACAGGGAGAGAGGTGTGTGTGCGTGTGTGTGTGCGTGTGTGCGTGCGTGCGTGTGTGTGTGTGCGTGTGTGTGCGTGTGCGCGCGTGTGTGTGTGTGCGTGCGTGCGTGTGCGTGTGTGTATGTGCATGTGCGCGCGTGTGTGTGTGCGTGCGTGTGTGCATGCGTGTGTGCGTGCTTGTGTGTGTGTGTGTGTGTGTGTGTGTGTGTGTGTGTGTCGTGCGTGCATGCGTTTTGTGCGTGCGTGTGTGTGTGTGCATGCGTGCGTGTGCGCGTTTTTGTGACAAATGAGGACATACATTTGTATAATCACACCGGTATGACAGGTATTACAAGGTAAAGGGGACTTTTCAGGACATTGCCCCATGTCCCGACTTTTCAAAACGCTTATAAATCATACAGAGTGAGTTTTTTGGGTGAAAGTATAAATGCACCGTCTCCTGTGAGGGCTAAGTTTAGGTGTAGGGTAGGTGTAGGGCAATAGCACATACAGCTTGTACAGTATAAAAACCATTACGCCTATGAAGAGTCCCCACTTTTCACAAAATGTGTGTGTGTGTGTGTGTGCATGCGTGCGCGTGTGTGTGTGTGTGCATGCATGTGTGTGCGTGCGTGTATGTGCGTGTGTGTGTGTGTGTGTGCGTGTGCGTGTGTGTGTGTGCGTGCGTGTGTGTGTGCGTGTGCATGCATGTGTGTGCGTGCGTGTATGTGCGTGTGTGTGTGTGCGCATGTGTGCATGCATGTGTGTGCGTGCATGTGTGTGTGTGTGTGCGTGTGTGTGTGTGTGTGTGTGTGTGTGTCTGTGCGTGCATGCGTGTGTGTGTGTGTGTTTAAGAGGGACAGCAGCAATGCAAACTCAGCTCTTCTAATATTTAATGCTGACTAATTACAAGTCATTTGCATATTCGTCAGTACAAGATTATGAGATGCATTATATGAATGCTTGGCTAAAGAGATGTGATTTAAACAGAGAGAGTGTGTCTGAACCCCGAACGTTATCAGGAAGATATTCCAGAGTTTAGGAGCCAGATATGAACAAGTTCTACCTCCTTTAGTGGACTTTGCTATCCAAGGTACTACCAAGAGTCCAGAGTTTTGTTCCTTAGGGAGCGGGTTGGATTGTAGCGTGATAGAAGATTAGTTAGGTACGCAGGAGCTAAATCATTTAGGGCCTTATAGGCAAGTAATAATATTTTGTAACTGATACGAAACTTAATAGGCAGCCAGTGCAGAGACTGTAAAATTGGAGTAATATGATCATATTTTCTTGACCTGGTAAGGTGACCTGGTCTGTAGCGTGTTTATTGAAGATGCAGTGCATTACAATAGTCCAGTCTCAAGGTCATGAATGCATGAACTAACTCTTCTGCATCAGAAACACTTCACATGTTCTTGGCAATGTTTCTAAGACGGAAGAATGCTGTTTTTGCAAATCTTGCCAACACTTAACTCACTCTCACAAACGTCTGTAAAGATGCAGAGACATCCAGACATTTCTAAGAGTGACTTGAGTGTCCAGATATGTTTTGATGCATGTTTCTATTTAAACACAAATATATGATCTGCTGTGATTGTGTGAATATTGTCTCTTCAGTTCGGGACGGGTGGAACGACCCTCCAGCTGTGCGCACAGGACAACGCAAGAAAAAGGTATTTATCATTTGCTTAATAAATAATAAAGCATGTAATGGGAAACAATATGAGCTGTTTTATGATGCAACATTCTACCAAATAAACATTCACATTTATGCGTTTGGCTGACGCTTTAATTCAAAGCAACTCGCATCGTATTTAAGATACACGTCATGCATTCACTGGGACTCGAACCCGTTGCAAGCGCCATGACCTGCTGTCTGAACTTCATAAATAAATAAGATGAGTGCTACTTTATCTCATCTGTCTTCATGCACAAATATTGCATGAATTATATCAAATGTCATATCGCAATCCAATCATTGCATAAAAACCCTGAAGCACTTTAAATGTTGAAATACGTTTCCTAAAGCATTAAACAATAATTGTTTCCAGTAAAATGATTTACAGTGGGGGAGTAAGTATTTGATCCCCTATCGATCAGCAGATTAGGATGTGTTTTATACAGTAACGAGCTGAGATTAGAGCGCTCTCTTGAAGAGAGTCTCAGCTCGTTACCGTCTGTCCTCAGAAGCAGTAAGTATTTGACCCCTTCACAAAACATGACTTGGTGGCGATCACAGAGGTCTGGCTTGACTGTAAATGACTTTAAATGTTAAAATATTTAAACATAAAAAAGGCAAACTGTACACAATGTACTATTTGTGAAAATGGACAGGTTATGTATTACATCATTGTTTAGCTCTCAGGCGCAAACATGGCCCGGTTGAATGTTCAATACCTGCCTCGAGAGTCATTGAACTGTGTGTGTGTGTGTGTGTGTGTGTGTGTGTGTGTGTGTGTGTGTGTGTGTGTGTGTCTCTCTGTGTGTGTGTGTGTGTGTGTGTGTGTGTGTGTGTGTGTGTGTGTGTCTGTCTGTGTGTGTGTGTGTGTGTGTCTGTGTGTGTGTGTGTGTGTGTGTGTGTCTCTGTGTGTGTGTGTGTGTCTGTGTGTGTGTGTGTGTGTGTGTGTCTCGTGTGTGTGTGTGTGTGTGTGTGTGTGTGTGTCTCGTGTGTGTGTGTGTGTCTCGTGTGTGTGTGTGTGTGTGTGTGTGTGTCTGTGTGTGTGTGTCAGCTGCCACAGAACTACACTCCCCCTGCTCCGATCACTGCGCCGGTGATGGGTTTCCCGGCGGAGGCTCCTGTTCCTCAGGATCGGGTCCAGGTGCCGCCCGGCGCCCCGCAGGAGCCCAGCGTACAGGTCAGAGGTCATCATCTCAGAGCTTGTGATGCATCAGATGAGCTTGTGTTTTTATCATATTAACTGTGTGTGTGTGTTCTAGTCCTTACAGCAGCTTTCTGCCGAGCATGTGGAGCAGAGGGAAATCCCTGCTGAACACATGATCCTCAAAACCACCTTCAGCAGCCTGGTGCAGCGCTGTCAGCTGACCGCCGCGGACCCGGTAACACACACACAGACACACACACACACACACACAGACACAGACACAGACACACACACACACACACACACACACACAGACACACACACACACACAGACACACACACACACAGACACACACACACACAGACACACACACACACACACACACACACAGACACAGTCACACACACACACACACACACACACGACACACACACACACAGACTCACACACACACACACACACAGACACACACACACACACACACACGACACACACACACACACACAGACACAGACACACACACACACAGACACAGAGACACACACACACACAGACACACACGACACACACACACACACACACACAGACTCACAGACACACGACACACACACACACACACACACAGACACACACACACACAGACATGACACACACACACACACACACATAGACACACACACACACACACACACAGACTCACACACACACACACACACACACACAGACACACACACACACACACACACACACACACACAGGCACACACGACACACACACACACACACACACACACACACACACACTGCATGCAAACTTTCCGAGAGCTTTCTCAATCTGGCGAGCTCTAATCTGACCGGCTGGCTTTATGTAACGTCTGGAATTGTTGCACGGGTTCATATCTGTCCACAGAGACGGGGCGTGTTCACTAAGTACAGTCTAGTGCTCTGGTCTCTGAATATGACAAAGCTTGCCAGGTTAGTTGCATCAAAGGCTGCATGTTCCAGCCCACTGTCCTCTAAAAACCTGCACAGAAACAAGCCCATTCCCCGTCCAATCACAGCGGAGAAATCGGTTCAAATCTCATTCGGGTGGTTTTAGCTACACTCGTTGGTTAATTAGTACGTGCATATATAATGATCTAATCTGCATTTTATTCCTCAATATTTCCTCTTTTGGGTACTTTCTTCTTTTACTCTTTGTGCACTTTTTCTTTTTTTTTTTTTTTTTTTGCATGATAATAGTTGTTTGTTTCTTATGTGAGCTATAGAAATGAATAACAGCACCACAATGTAAAAGGCTTATAAGTAAAAAGCTGTGTTTTTGTGCAAACAAGTTACATTAAGATTTTTTTTCTTCACAGAATGTTTTATTCTCTCCCTTTTTTGTGTATTAATACAAAAAAATATATATTTTTCAAATCAAATCAAAATCAGGGATCCATAAACCGGATGTGTTTCTGATTTAAAACCACGTTTGGAAGAGGTTCATGACGGTTGTGAAACATCAGGACTTTGTTTTTAGACACATATCTGATGCCAATGTAAATAACGCCACATACAGTCTCTTCTTGTGTAAGTGTGCAGATTTGTGACCAGAATAATCTGCATCGTTTATTTAATCTATGATCTTCTCTCGCAGCAAACCAAGCGCAAACTGGACGATGCCTCCAAGCGTCTGGAGAGTCTGTACGACAAGCTACGAGACCAAGCGGTGAGTTAACGAGCTTTCTCCTCGTCTCCGAACCGTCCTAATGAACGTCTCTCTCTCCGTCAGCTCTCTCCCAGCATCCTCCTGGGCCTGCACGAGATCAGCCGCTGCGTCAGCGCCCGCAGCTATCCGCGGGGTCTGGAGGTTCACACGCAGGTGGTGAGCAGCAGCAACTTCAGCGAGATCTCGGCCTTCATGCCCGTGCTCAAAATGCTCATGACCATCGCCAACAAGCTGGCCGTGTGACGCTTGCGATCCGTCGCTGAATATCCACGCTGCAGGCCTTATCCATCCCACAATCATTCATTAAATGCATTGAATTAAAAGCAACCGTTTGTCTAGGAACAGGCCTTAAAGCAGCAACTCAGTCTCGTGTAGTCTAAAAGTATTTGTAATTAAAAGCAAGCAGAATGACCTCTAGTGCATAATTGTCTTAAATCATATTGAATTGAATGCAATAGTTTGCGTGCATTATTGCATTCAGTTCAATCTAAAAATCTGCCTTTTTTCATGAAACTCAAGCGGGATGTTTTCTGTGCATTAAAAATACAAAACATTGTTTCGTGAATTGTCTTGAATGCAACCGAATAGAAATAGCGCAGACGTTAATTCGTAGGTACCTTGCATTGAATTCAGTGAGAATCTACACGACTTTCTGTGCTTAATCGTTCAGATTGAAATTAATGCATAACATGTTGAATTGAATGCAATAGCTTTAGGCATTAAAACAAGCAGAAGTCATTTCTAAAATAATTCTGTAACTTGTTGCATTCAATTCAGTGAGATTGGCTTTGTGTGTAAAAACTATGGCATGTAATTTCTCTTGACTTCTGAGGTGAAATATGTTTTTGACGGGTTGTGTGAGATTCAACAGAACAGTTAGTTTCATAATTGCATGTGATTATATTCTGCTAATGAATCCAGTTCATTCTGAAGGTCAAAACATGCTTGAAAACACTTGAACATTAATATACACCGCTTTCATAAATGCTCAATGTGTCACCGCTATTTATTTTTATTTTTTCAATTATATTGTTTTTATTAAGAGGCTATTATATATAATACATGCATACATAATTCTTTGTTGCTTTTGTGTTTGAATTTAACAGATTTAGTCCTGTTTGTAATTTTAATGAACCTCAAACCTTGATTTCATGATTATTAAAACGACAATAAGTTTGAAATTAGCCTACACATGTTTTTAATACAAGTCTCATCTCATCACATCACGAGGGTTCAGATTTAATTGTTTTGATTTGATCCTGTAGAGGGCGAGAAAGAAACATTGCAAAATTCATAACATGCTTTATATTTCAGATTTGTATTTATTTAAAAAGCTAGATGTATTTTACTCGATATTGAAATATGCGATTATGAGCCAGGCCATCTTATTATTCAAAAAAATATATAATATACCATTGCTACTAATATTTAACGCATTTCATGATATATTAATGTAATATTTATTAACATAAACAATAATGTATTAAATTCAGGAGTTGTGTTTTCGTGTCGCTTTGACAACGACGGGTGTAAACTGCACTTTTAAATTCATAACTCTATTTTTATAAGGTAACTGCGGTTTTTCCCGCATGGTTTATCATAATGATTTCCATATGACATGAGTCTGAATTAATGTGAGCCACATCGCAGCCGTTAATGTCTCATTCAAGCTCTGCTGTTATCATTGCGTCAGTACATTTGAGAGGCGCTCGCTGATTGGTCCAACGAGTCTTACGGAGCTCTGATTGGTCCAACGAGGTCTGACGGAGCCAACGAGGTGCGGAGCTGATTGGCTCGCGCGGATCTGCTGTTGAAATTCCCGGGATGTTGTGAACGGTTGTAACCTTTCGCCGCGATGATGATGATGACGTAACACCGAGAATAACACGCGCTGCGGTTCTGGGTCTGTATGTCAAGACTCGGACACTATCTGGATATTGACACCAGGCCAAATAACACTAAAATATCCCTTAGTTATTCCATTTATTGCTGTAACAGCCTTTGACGTCATAAAAACGTCCCGTTGTTTATCAGACGATAAACTCGCCACTTACATACCTGTGAAATCTGAGATAAATACTGTATGTATTATTAATATGATTATAGTTACTGGTTAAACTCAGTCTGTATTAAACGAACCCGTAGTTCAGCAGTGACTGTGCTGATTCTGGATAGAGTGAGTGAACGAATGGCACAAACACAGCCTGCCAGAGAGAATGAGAGACAAGTACAGACATGAAGATCATAATTATGACCTGAGGAAATAATTCACTGTAATGTACAGCAGGAACCGGCTGCGTCACACGTCGTGCTGAGGCTCTTTCATCGCCCCCTGGTGGCCGGCGTCAGTACACGTCATAAACCCCGCCCTCTCCGTGTAAGCGACTTCAGTCAAAGTAAAAACATTCATTACACCTCCAATACAATTTCCCCAAATATGGTTTTGGTAAAGATGTGATTGGGCTGATTAAAATCCCATAAGACCATCAGCTCTAGTGGCGCTGGTGGTAATTTACGTGTCGTACTCGTTTTGACGCGATCGACGCGGGTTCGAATCCACCTCTCGACGAACTTTTTTCTCCCTTTTCAAATTTTAAATCACATACAGTGTCGCGGAAAGTTACTTTTAAAAGTAATGCGTTACAATAGTGTGTTACTCCCAAAAAAAGTAACTATTTACGTTACTTAGTTACTTTTTATGGAAAGTAATGCGTTATGTTACTTTGCGTTACTTTCGCGTTACTTTTTAAATATGAGCAGGGCTTGATTGTGTGTTTTTAATACAATAAGTTATATTTATAGCAAATATAAAAGCCTTTCACACCAAAAAGTGTAATGAATAAACCTCAGACTGAAGGACGAGTAAATCACGTCTGTACAGAAGAACACAGGAGAAGATCAACACTCTTCAGCAATAAAACACAATATTAGTTTATCTAAAGTAATTTTTGATTATTAATATGATTGAACTGATCATCAAAGGTCAGCAGCAAACACATCGTTAATAAAATGAGATTAGATATATTTGTGTTGTTTAACATATTTAATTATTGCAGGTTTGTGTCATATTCTGAGTTTGTATTTCACTGTTTTAATTCATTTTGATGAATACTGAATCTGTTTTTTGCGAGTGGGATGAATTAATACACATTCATATTTAGTCTAGATTAGATCTACAGTAAGATCATGTTCACACGGCGCACTCAGTCAATAAATGGAGAAAATAACTCAGATATTTTCTAGTAAATAAAAAATGCGTTACTTTACTAGTTACTTGAAAAAAGTTGTATTATTACGTAACTCGCGTTACTTGTAATGCGTTACCCCCCAACACTGTATATGTATGTATATATATATATATATATATATATATATATATATATAAATGAAGGAAATAACCAAAAAGTTGAAAAAAAAAATCGGATAGGTTTAGAGAAGGCTTTATATTCTCATCCATTTAATAATTTGAATTAAAATTTACTCTCAATAAGTTATTATTGCATACTGTTTTATAATGCACTACAATACTGAGGTGCAGATAACTGCCACTATTTGCAATAAGTAGTATAAATAGCAGAAAATCCTGCTATTTGCACTTTGTGTAAACAGCCTCTATCGCTAGTATTTACACTTAGTGCAAATAAACGCTGCCAATATTTAAACACGGTCCCCAGACTATCTACACATGCTGTGTACACATATATACCCTTACAAATACCATTTTGGCTGTATTATTTGTGTCCCCTTCAAATATTGCTCTTGAGAAATGTTATGTGTATTGCCCCCCCAAAATGGATCTGCCCCTATGTTGTAAAGTTTTTTTTAAAGAAATTCAAAATAAATATTAATAAAGCATGATGCCCTGTTGAAATATATATTACCTGTATGGTTTATTTAAATTGCAAAGGTAAAATATTAATTAAAATGATTGCAACAGATGAGAAGGGGGAGGAGAATTTACACATAGTTCAGGTTTTTCGATGAAAAAGGCTTCCGCATAGGATAGGATACACCTGTGTAGGATGGGATACACCTGTGTACACCTGTGTAGGATGGGATACACCTGTGTAGGATGGGATACACCTGTGTACACCTGTGTAGGATGGGATACACCTGTGTAGGATGGGATACACCTGTGTAGGATGGGATACACGTAGGATAGGATACACCTGTGTACACCTGTGTAGGATAGGATACACCTGTGTAGGATGGGATACACCTGTGTACACCTGTGTAGGATGGGATACACCTGTGTACACCTGTGTAGGATAGGATACACCTGTGTACACCTGTGTAGGATAGGATACACCTGTGTACACCTTGTAGGATGGGATACACGTAGGATAGGATACACCTGTGTACACCTGTGTAGGATAGGATACACCTGTGTACACCTGTGTAGGATGGGATACACCTGTGTACACCTGTGTAGGATAGAATACACCTGTGTACACCTGTGTAGGATAGGATACACCTGTGTACACCTGTGTAGGATAGAATACACCTGTGTACACCGGTGTAGGATAGGATACACCTGTGTACACCTGTGTAGGATGGGATACACGTAGGATAGGATACACCTGTGTACACCTGTGTAGGATAGGATACACAGGTGTACACAGGTGTATCCTATCCTACGTGTAGAGGCCAGTTACGCAACGCTCGTTCCGTTATCTCAGGGCATTGCACGCCCGCTGAGGCATAAGCCAGGGCAATGGCATCTACTATCGAGTGAGAGGGCCCTGTTCACCATCCGCTACGGGGAGGGCTAGAAGGGAAATAACCTTGGGCTCTAAACAGAGTTGAGAGCACCTTCGGTACATAATCGCTGGGTGGTTGAAGAACAAATTTACAGTCATTGTAAATGACTGTACTCAAGACAAGAAGCACTGATAGACAGAGCTTGCGAGTCACTTACTCGCTTGACGATCTTGGGCCATACGGCGGCTTGGAGCCCCATGTTTTAAGTGGCCGTATGCAGGGCAGCCGGCCTGGCTAGTTTAAGCCCTGTTGGCAAGGATGTAGGACTCCGGCAGGGCTTGGAAGAATGCACTGCAGTCTTTAGCCCGCGGCTTACAAGATGTGCAGCCACCGCCAATGGTCAACGGTGGTGAGAGCTGGTGGAGGGGTTCAGTGCAATCGAAAGCAGTGAGGACACGAAGCCCAGTGAATGCAGCCTCTGCGTGGGCATGTGACACACTCCTCGTCCCGTTTTGCGTGCAATGCTCCCTGCATGAGCTACATTTGAAACAATGTGCTTAGTCCTTCGCCGGATGGCCGCGGGAGAAATCGTCTGCCGGTGGCTGGTTTCAACGGCGGGAGGTAGAGCAGGGGCCGGTTGCAAACACACCTGAAAAGTTCATCTAATTTGTTTTCTTCAGACGGTCACAACTTTTTAAATTCAGTTATGAAAAAGTAGATTGGTCTTATTTGATTAGAAAAGTATGACTGACTACCCCTTGGCACTGCTGGTTGGTCAAACTAGTTCTTAAGACACAGTTGGTGGATAAGTTTATGCGGCCCCAGGTGAGCTAGCTTCGGTCTTGTCGCTGAAGGAAAGATTCTGATGAAATGGCGCTCTGGGTCGACTTATAAGCAGTCGGCTCCGCCCCCTCTAGCAGTCGGCCCCGCCCCCTCTAAGATTCCATTGGTTTGTGAAGTTACCAAAGTTAACAAATCAGGCTTCAAACCGAAAAGAGGAGTTTCACAGTTGACGACGCAACGGGAGTTATTAGTATAGTAGAAGTGGGGACCGTCGACAGGGCCAGTCTCCTGCAGAGTTTCAACCCTAATTAAACACATCTGAACCAGCTAATCAAGATGAAAGGTATTTTTCCAGTTTGAGGTAAACTCTGCAGGAGACTGGCCCTTCAACGGTCCCCACCCCAAGTTATCAAATTTGTTAACATACAAATATATCTGATGTCTTTAAAGTCTTTAATATAATTGACTTTGTCAAGGCTAGAGGCTTCATGAAAATGAGCGCTTGCGACAAACCTAAACAAATTGCGTGCTAAAAAAACATTAAGACTTTTATTAGATACCACCAGTTAAAAAAAACATTTTTAGTTGTATTTCAGATGATGAAAATTGTTCTTAAACAACTATTAGATTCCTCAGAAATGTGTAGGTTTTAAGAAAGGCATTTTTTGATTTCATACAATTCATCCCTATGTCCTTAATATTACCTGTCAAAGGAAATGAACACAACATCAGTAGTATTATCTATAGATTTGATTAATTTCTGTTATATTTTGAAGCATCAGGTTGGTTTGCTTGACTCTGATCAACTTACATAAATCAATTATTGGACAAAGAAATAAAATGAACATCATCTTTTGAGGGGTTAATAAGTATCTTTAGTTCTTCATTTCCATCCATTTATATCCATTTAGCTCTTTATTTGCATTTTTTTTCCTTTTAATTTTGTAAATACTCATGCTTATAATTAAGTGAAGTTACCAGAGCATATCACTGAAAGTCTGATATATTTACACCTTGCATTTAATCATTTAGCAGATGTTTTTATCCAAAGCGAGATATAGAGACTAAACAACAACTGCTGGAATAATTTCCCAAAGCAGAGAAAATTGGCATGAAATGAAGCGCAGAGACATGTGACAGAACGTGTAGAAGCTTGTTGCTTCAGACTTTATTTCCAGTAACGGATTATGAAACAAGACAAGAGTCTATTGATTATTACAGGCTGTTATCGCAAACAGTTACATCACGTTAGTTTTAAGAGCCGAGGGCTTCTTCCAAACAGCATGAGAAATACCACAACTGCTTTTTGGCATCTTGAGTCACAAGTGTGGAGTTGAAAATAAAGGCAATCTGTCCTGTGTGAGAGGAACGAGAGTCGATATTCAGTATAAAGTCCTCGAAGAACTACAATCCAAATGGTTTTAAAGTTACCAAACTATTTAAACTACAACCAACTTGTCAAATGAAATCCAAAAATAGCTCTGAAAATACATTATGTTTGATTAAACATACAGGTGTACTAGAGCAAAAACCATCGGATCGCATGCAACACAATGGTTTTTGGCATCATAACACACTGGAACTATTATACTGTAAATCTACAGATACATCCGTCTGTATTATTTAGCGATAGAAAATAGAGTTCTGTATTAATACAGCATGCTTACACTTAACAAACATGTATATAAGTTTAAAAAAGCAGGACTCCAAAAAAAATAAAGGATGATGTTGCACAATTAATTACAATACAAAACCAAAACTATACATTTTACAGTATTAAATAATCACGTCATCATTCTCACACAATCTCAACCATTCAATCTAGCGACAGACGTGAGGATTTTTCAGTTAATTAGCACGAAATTATTAATTACTCACAGTAAGTGTGTTTAGATTAGACATTAAATTGCTGTAACAAAAAGACCATTTGTGCTTGGGTCAAAAATATCATCAATACAGATTCCAACTGTTCAAGCATTTCTCCAAATGAGCTATTTGTGCAAGTATGGCAACAAACCGATTGGCAATATTAGATTATGAAATACTCTAGTCTGTATCTGGTCCAGATCCAGTAAGGTGCATCTGTTGACTATTAAGTAGATGTGCATCTTAGTTAATCTCTACTAAAATGCACAGCTAGATTTGGTAAGGGACGAAAGGCTAACGGGGTCGTGTTTAGCTCCTGCGTTGAGTAAACTAGCACGTCAGTGACAAGAGCTCAGACCGGACTCAAAAATATCTACAGCTGCTGTTGAGAAGAGGAAGCCGGAAAGAAAATCTGAACAAGCGCTACACAAACAAGTCGGATCCCCGAATGAAAGCTTTACAGGCTAGAAAAACACGTGTTATCTGACATCAGACGATGAACTTTTGAGCGGAAGCTTCAACCGCGTCGACTGGAAGGACTGATTGTCCTTCGGCGTTCAGGTCGGCAGTTCGTTAGGATGAGCTGGTCGTTAGCCGGTCCTGTGGCTGCCGTCTCCGGTGCGCTGAGCTCGAGCGAGTATGGTCTCTTTGGACACACGCTTGGGATCTCTGGCCAGACCAAGATAACACATGAAGTCAATGAAACAGGTGGTCAGATTGAGTTTGTAGCCGAACTCGCTGGTGGAGTAGTCGAAGGGAAACGTGTGGTGGTAGTTATGGAAGCCTTCGCCTGAGAAATTAAACCAGGAGAGGATTATTCAAACAAACAATCTAGAAGTATTTTTTCTATTAAAGGGGTCATCAAAATTCCCTTATCTTTTGACACATAAGAGGTCATTGTGGTATAAAAGCTTTGTTACTCTACAAACAGCTTATATTGAAGACAGTCTGCCGTTTGTGGAATGTAGCACTCGGTGATGTAACAGTGTCTAAACCCCGCCTCCACAGAAGAAGATCAAAGCCTGTTACGTCACTGCAGGCTTAGCCCCGCCCACCGAGTCACACACATAGAAGGTAACTGACGAGAGCGGCAAACGCAGGTTTACACAGAAACCAAACCAAGAACTTTATTTTTAATGAAAGCAAGAACTTAGTCCTTCGTTTACTTTATTTTACCGTGGATTCGAGCACAAGTCGCCGCAGGATTTTCAGAAAGATTGAAACTAAAATATCATGCCGTGCTTGACAGTAATATCGCAACACAAAGTGTTTTTATTATGTGTTCAAGTGTTCTTTACAGACTGTTTGATATGTGCTGAATATTAATGTTTTTATCCTAAATCACAGCAGCGTCCATCTACGAGGAGTGTATGCTGTCAAACATACACAGCTATTAGCCAATCACAGCAGTGGGCGTGTTTACGATCGGCCACGCCCCTTTAAACAGAGCGTTCTGATAGGACAGAAAACAGCCTGTTACTCGTAAATATTGAAAAATATTCATTATAAGAGGAGCTCAGTACAGAACAAAAGTTTATGACCCCTTTAATAAGTTTATTATACATCAAAACATATACTCTAAATTTAATAGAATACTAATATTTAGCAAAAATATAATTATATATATTTCTGCAGCAACATTTTGTTAGGTTTTATTATGTATATATATAAAAAAAATAAAAATAACAATTATATTTATATAATATTTGTAAAAAAAAAAATTACATAATATTTGTCAAAGAAAATTAAGCATTTATTTTTTCCAAGATGGATTTTCTTCATGGCAATTAAGGACATTTTACTCCCAATTTTATTTTTATTTATGCGCGTGTAATTTTCAATATTATAAATAGTGATTCTCATTAGCTTCTCATTAAATTAAATGGTCCTGAAAACAAGTTTAAGCTCCGTGAAGAATGACATGTTTGTCAATTTAAAAACAAAAAGGCAGTTTATGACCCCTTTAATCATTTAGAATATGTTTATTATATATCAAAACATATACTCAATTTAATAGAACACTAATATTTAGCAAAAATATAATTGTATATATATTTCTGCAGTGACATTTTTTGAATGTTTTATTATTTATATATTTTGTATATATAAAAAAAAAAAAATTTTACATCATATTTTTTTCATAAAGAGAATTAAGCATTTATTTATTTTTCTCCAAATTAGATTTAAAATTTTTGCGCGTGTAATTTTCAATATTATAAATCATTAAGCTTCTCATTAAGTTAAATGGTCCTGAAAACAAGTTTCAGCTCCGTGAAGTATATTTAACTGTCTGCACTCCATTGGTTCAATTCTAGTTAATTCTAGTTCATTGCTAGTTAAAGTTAAACTCTTACTCAACTGTGCCACATAAATTCCTTCGGAAAAGCATGACTACTAGTTGCACTGACGCTGTATATTGCTGTGGTCGTAAAACCCTGATCTGACCTTCGGACTGTAAACCAGCTCGGCGGTCTCGTGTGGTGAATATCAGACGTACCTATAGCGCTGAAGGCAACAAATCTGTTCTCCCGCGGGTTGATGGTGCCGTCGTAGGGCCGGTTCCCCCACATGTGCGCGGCGCTGTTGACCAGCCAGGTGGCGTTGAGCACAACCGCGTATCTGAGGAGGGCGGGGACGAAATACGCCACCCACAGAGACTCGCCCCACATGTACCACGGCACGACCGACGGCACGAAGAAGCACATCAGCAGCACGGACATCTTGTAGTGCCTGCGACAGTTCAATCAAACTCTGTTAAAACAGTGCATTCGGTTACACCACTCAGGACACACGAAGAGAGCTCAGACTCGCCTCCTCTGAAACATGACGACTTCATCGGCCTTCAGGTCGCTGATATCCAGCTTGCGTCCCTTCTCGATGACGTCCGGATGCTTGCGAACCAGCAGCCAGCCGATGTGAGAGAAGAAAAACCCTCGCACGGCGTTGTGAGGGTCGGCGTCCGTCTCGGAGTACTTATGATGAACGCGATGATCGCGCGCCCATTCGTAGACGTCATTCTACCGCAGGAGATGAAGAAGCACGTCATTTCTACAGTCTCGTGCCACTAGTAACACACTACATCTTTAAACCACTAATAACACACTTCATAGGAGGATTAATCACTAGCATGAATCATAACAAATGACTAGCAGTCAAAAGTTATTATAGAACCTAAATATATTATAGATTTTTTTTGTAGATAGTTACTAAGGAAGCATTAACACATTACTCAAATACAAAACATTCATAAATAGACAATTAAAACACAACTATTACATAAACTCAAATTATAATAGTATAGCATTGATACTACATTGATGCTGATACTAGTTTCTCAAGATTTTAACAGCTTTCTTGATGCCTGTTTTTATAAAAAGGATGCTTAAATATGATTTTCCTCATGTTTTTGGTCCTTACATCACTCCGACTTGCATCTGTGTGATTTGAGTACATGTAAATAATGCAAACTACATGACTGCGAGTCTCTCGACTCCTCTGAAGCCAGTGAAGACGCACGCGTGTGTTACCTGGAAAGCCATGGAGTTGCTCAAGGCCAGAAAGATCCGGAGAGGTAAAGATGCTTTATATGAGCGGTGACTCCAGAGCCGGTGAGCGCCTGCGGTGATGCCCAGAGCACTGAGCAAGGAACACACAAAAACTGAAAAAACAAACATACGCCGTCCATTATAAACACATGCAGATGACTTCAAGAATTACTTAGAGCCACACAGCTTCAATATTTAATGCACATATATGAAGTCTCAATCACTCTCAGTTGCCATGCATTTTATTAATGATGCATCTGATCACGAAGAGCACTAGTGATGCTCTCGATTAGAATAAAATGTTTAATATTTGAGCAAGTAAACCAGTTAAATATAATCTAAAACGTTTGTCATATTGAGATCAGGTAACTATCCACCAAAAACTTGTTGAAGTTTCACTACCAGCCAATAAGATTTAAAAACATAATAATAAGAGAGAAAGAAATTTACTTTGCACATAATCTTAAAATATAAGAACGAATTGCGTGCATTAGAACATTTAAAAAAAAATATTGAATAACGCAATAAAAGTTTTGCAGCGGGAACATTCTGTGAAACATCTCCTGTTGTGCCCCACGTGAGTATAGCGATGACATAACGATGTTACATAAGTTATGATAAAATACTAAAAAGCTTTGATACTTACACCAGATCCATGTGGGAGCACGTGCAGATGGAAACAGATAGAGTCCATACAGAGCTCCGACGTGCAGTAAACTCATCAGAATCACATTTCTCCAAACCATGACGATGGGAGGCTTAGGCCCTTCTTTCTCTTTATACGTGTGATCAAACACGTCCTCCACGGTCTCCCGTTCGGGAGATTTGATGTCTCTGTCAGGCATGACGAGCACTGCCAACGCAAACACACACACACTGTTATTATAACACAAAAGCAACAATAGCGGATGCAGCAGAAAGAGAAGCACAGCGCGTGACATCCGCGTGACGCAGCACAGAAGCGTTATCAGGAAGAAACACTCACAGAACTGCGACGGATGGGTGAGAACTAAACCGCTTCTGAGCAGGTATATAACCTTATATCCAAACGCGTGAAGCTCAACTGCGTGCACAACAGCTGCGAACGAGAACGCCTGGAATGCTGCGCGGTGATTGGTCAGAGAGTTCGATGCCTCCTTAAAGCGAGCGCTCCGATTGGCTGAGGTTCATCTGATGTTCGCGTTCTCTTTATACCAGTGACACCAGCATCCCCGTTCTAACCAACTCCACCGGAGCCGGTGCTTTTATACCGTACACCATCTCACCCCACCGGCGAGGAGTTCCTCAGCTGCAGCCAATCACAATCACAGAGCCACAGGCGCGATTTCATCATTATGATATGTAACCCTCTCCAGCTAAAGTCTCATTTACTATTTTCTGCATTAAATCATCCTGATATTGTACAGAACATTTAATATTGAGTGAGTAAGCACTCATAGCGGAATTAATGCTTGTAATCAAACTTTGATGCTCATTATCTCAGAATTAGATTTGTAGACTTTAGCCTGGTTTACAGAGAGAGGGTCACATATGTTCTTCGATTATCGCTTTATATTATACCTAAATGACACTAAATATTGATATGCTGATAACAGGATAGGACTAGACTAGTTATAGTGATGTCAGCTGAACTACAGTCACCTTCGGTGTTTCCCTCGCTGTGCAGAGTCATAAATCACCTCGTTTTAATTAAGGGACTTTATGTAATGCCTCATTTTTTGTGAATTGATTTGCTCGGACTGTTCATAAAAATGAGCTGGTTCAAAATGTATTCACTGATTTGTTTTGCACCAACATATTTTTATGATTAGGCTATTACATCAAATATATAATTTCATTTCTATATATTTCATTTCTACATAACTATTATGTGATTATGTGTGTGTTTGTGTGTCTGTGTGTGTGTGTCTGTGTGTGTGTGTGTGTGTGTGTGTGTGTGTGTGTGTGTGTGAGACTGTGTGTGTGTGTGTGTGTGTGTGTGTGTGTGAGACTGTGTGTGTGTGTGTGTGTGTGTGAGAGAGACTGTGTGTGTGTGAGTGAGTGTGAGACTGTGTGAGACTGTGTGTGTGTGTGTGTGTGTGTGTGTGTGTGTGTGTGTGTGAGAGAGTGAGTGTGAGACTGTGTGTGAGACTGTGTGTGTGTGTGTGTGTGTGTGTGTGTGTGTGTGTGTGTGTGTGTGTGTGTGTGTGTGTCTGTGAGTGTGTCTGTTTGTGAGACTGTGTGTGTGTGTGTGTGTGTGTGTGTGTGTGTGTGTGTGTGTGTGTGTGTGTGTGTGTGTGTGTGTGTGTGTGTGTGAGACTGTGTGTGAGACTGTGTGTGTGTGTGTGTGTGTGTGTGTGTGTGTGTGTGTGTCTGTGTGTGTGTGTGTGTGTGTGTGTGTCTGTGTCTGTGTGTCTGTGTCGTGTGTGTGTGTGTGTGTGTGTGTGTGTGTGTGTGTGTGTGTGTGTGTGTGTGTGTGTGTGTGTGTGTGAGTGTGTGTGTGTGTGTGAGACTGTGTGTGTGTGTCTGTGTGTGTGTGTGTGTGTGTGTGTGTGTGTGTGTGTGTGTGTGTGTCTGTGTCGGTGTGTGTGTGTGTGTGTGTGTGTGTGTGTGTGTGTGTGTGTGTGTGTGTGTGTGTGTGTGTGTGTGTGTGTGTGTGTGTGTGTGTGTGTGTGTGTCATAAATCAGTAAGACAACAGTACAGTATTTAACGAACTGTAATTCTCAATCAGTGCAACACGAATCAGTCTCTGATTTTCTCATGTTTGTGAGTAATTCCTCAGCTGTCTGAAGACTGATCCTCTCAGCTATGATTATTAAACTGTAGTATTATTATTATGCTTTGAGATGCATTATTCTCTTTTTGAATTCATAATTAGTCTTTTCCTCCACGTCTTTGAACACGTGTGGAGTTAAAGCAGAACATTAGGGAACTTTCCACATGTGTCACTTAAATGACCTCATAATAAACTGATATGAAGACCGTGGTGATTCAACAAGATCTGATCCAGATAATGATATCGACACGGCATGATATTGAGATATCATTCAAACCTTTGCTCTCATTTCATCATCACACGGCGAAAACACACTCATGCACATTGATTATTAATGTTAAAACTGCTTGTGCTGCAAAACGTATTTATGTCAAATGATACAGATCCAAAAGTGGTTTGGAGTAAATGCAGATTAAAAAGGGAAAGAAATGATACTTTTATTCAGCAAGTATGCATTAAATTGATCAAAAGTGACAGAAAAGACATTTATAATGCTACAAAATATTATATTTCTAATAAATGCTGTTCTTTTAAACTTTCTATTAATCTGTGAATCCTGAAAAAATAAATATATCACAGTTTACACAAAAATATTGTGCAGCACGACTGTTTTCAACATTGATCATAATCAGAAATGTTTCATATTATTATGATTTCTGAAGATCATGTGACACTGAAGACTGGATAAATGATGCTGAAAATACAGAAATATATTATATTTTAATACATATTCACATAGAAAACAGCTGTTTTAAATTATAACAATATTTCTGCATTTTTAGAAATAACTTCAGCCTAGGTGACCATAAGAGACTTCTTTTAATAACCCTTAAAAGCGTAATTATTCCCAGCTTTGGCTGCAGCGTGATGGAAGATGTTACGGATTAGTTTCCAGCTGACCAAACCAAACCCCTCCAGTCCAGCTTCATTGGTGCCGGGATGCTGATCATCAACTTTCTTTCAGCTCAGGCTTTGATGCTGAGTTGGTGGAGCACGTGTGTGACATCACTGGCCAACAGCCAATCACACGCCTTCAAATCAAATCACTTTTATTGTTACATCAACACAGCACGTGTGCCTTGATGAATGAAACTCTTGAGAGCGTGCTCCAGACACAATCTACATATAGAGAGTACATACTTACACAGAAGACAATGTGCAGAATACACACACACATACTCAGTACACACAGTGTACTATTAGACATTACACACAGTGTGTACACATTCTACATTATGTACACACAGACACACAGTAATATGCAAAGGTGCAACAGATTATACATAAGCTGGATATGCAATGTCATGGATGTGTGTTGGATGGTATCCAGTGATTGTGTGTGTGTGTGTGTGTGGTCCAGTTGAACTGTGTTAAGTGCAGTGCAGTGTGTGTGTCTTTCTCTGTGTGTGTGTGTGTGTACACTCTAAAAACTGCTGGGTTGAAAACAACCCAATTTGGGTTATTTTGCTAACCCAGCGCTGGGTCAAAAAGGGACCAACCCAGCGCTGGGTTATTTTAACCCAACCATTTGGGTTATTATGTTTAACCCAGCAGGCTGGGTTGCTTTTTTATGGTTTAAAATTACTACATTGCTAGGCTAAAATGAACCCAAATCGAGCTAGATATTAAACCTACAAATCTTGTCGTCACGGTACTGGTCAAAGGAGACAGACAGGTAGATGCAAATCAAAAGGGAATTTATTAAAGTAACTCAGGAAGGGCTTCCAACAGAAGAGAGACAATGAAGAATGTTCTGGAAGCAGGATGAACAGTATCAACGGTTTGTAAACTTGCGTGTCCACCGGCAGGGACCAGATCCAAGATAGACGGGCAGACCAATGACCAGTGTAGAGGACTGTGACCTTGGGACCAGGGACCAGGGACCAGGGACCAGGGACCAGGGACCAGGGACCAGGGACCAGGGACCAGGGACCAGGGACCAGGGACCAGGGACCAGGGACCAGGGACCAGGGACCAGGGACCAGGGACCAGGGACCAGGGACCAGGGACCAGATCCAGGATAGACGGGCAGACAATGACCAGTGTAGAGAGCTGCAGCCTTGCAACCTCAAGACCAGCCGATGAGTGACAGAGGTGAGTGAGCTTATGAAGGGTGGAGGTAAGTGTTTGCAGGTGTGCTCCATCAATGATGAGTGAAACCAGGTGAGGGCGTGCGCTGTGATTGGAAAGGGAGCAGGACAGGCAGATCCGTGACACTTGTTCATTTTAAAATAACTTTTACGCACAAAGAATGACTATAAATAGGTACATATTTATTAAAACAAGACAAAACAGTCAAAAAGTAACATGCATGTTAAGAAGAAATGCAGACAAGTATGGCATTAACAGCTACAGAGATTATAAACTAAGCATTAAACATTTGGTGAAGAACTTTTAAGATCAAAATCGACTATAAAAATATACAAAAACACTATTATACAATAATTGTACAGTTAGTTAATAGTGAAGTTCATTACAAACTATTCTGGAATGAGAGTACACAAATAAACCACATTAACACTGATATTATAACATTTACCAGAAGCATATGTGTGTGAAAGAATGTGCGCATGTGTGTGAATGACTGAGTGTAAACTCCATCTAAACACAGGACAAGCATTTAACATTTGCTTTTTACTAATTATACAGTTTGTTTCATAGTCCATGAATACAGATCATGCATCACTGCCAATGTTCATGATCTCTTTATCATAATTGATGTAGTCACGAAGAAGCCCCATCAGCACATCATGTGACCTCTTTGACCAGCATTCATCCCAGTCACCGCCTGTTCTTCATCAGTGGCCTAAAAGAGAAGAACATTTAATGAAACTATCCATGTTCAGATAGAGGTGCATTCACATCAGTAAGGAGAGGATAAGAGTCTGTTTGTTTAATGTCTGTCTACAGCGCTCTAGAATGTTAAAGTGCTGTGTGTGTGTGTGTGTGTGTGTGTAGTCCAGTTAAACTGTTAAAGTGCAGTGCAGTGTGTGTGTGTGTGTGTGTGTGTGTGTAGTCCAGTTAAACTGTGTTAAAGTGCAGTGCAGTGTGTGTGTGTGTGTGTGTGTGTGTGTGTGTGTGTGTGTGTGTGTGTGCGCGTATAGACCAGTTGAACTGTGTTAAAGTGCAGTGTGTGTGTGTGTGTGTGTGTGTGTGTCTTTCTCTGTGTGTGTGTATGTGTGTGTGTCTTTCTCTCTGTGTGTGTATGTGTGTGTGCGTGTAGTCCAGTTGAACTGTGTTAAAGTGCAGTGCAGTGTGTGTGTGTGTGTGTGTGTGTGTGTGTGTGTGAGTGTGTCTTTCTCTGTGTGTGTGTGTGTGTGTGTGTGTGTGTGTCTTTCTCTGTGTGTGTGTGTGTGTGTGTGTGTGTGTGTGTGTGTGTCTTTCTCTCTGTGTGTGTGTCTTTCTCTGTGTGTGTGTGTGTGTGTGTGTGTGTGTGTGTGTGTAGTACAGTTGAACTGTGTTAAAGTGCAGTGCAGTGTGTGTGTGTGTGTGTGTGTCTTTCTCTGTGTGTGTGTGTGTGTGTGTGTGTGTGTGTGTGTGTGTCTTTCTCTGTGTGTGTGTGTGTGTGTGTGTGTGTGTGTGTGTGTGTGTGTGTGTGCGTGTAGTCCAGTTGAACTGTGTTAAAGTGCAGTGCAGTGTGTGTGTGTGTGTGTGTGTGTGTGTGTGTGTGTGTGTGTGTGCGTGCGTGTGTGTGTGTGCGTGTGGTCCAGTTGAACTGTGTTAAAGTGCAGTGCATGGCATACAGTAAAGTGGGAGTGTGCTGTAGGGTGTATTAGTTTCGGTTTCAGATGATGCATTTAAATGCATTTACAATGAAAAAAGTACTTGTTCATAAAATAAATGATCTTGTTTTATCAGTGAAATTATACAGCTGATAATATACAGCGATAGACTTGAACATGTAGTCATCTTAAAGCATTATCTATTTATTTGTTGACATTAAAGGCAATATAACAGAAATAAAAAAACAGAAGTATTAGATCTATAACTTCTTTAAGTCTGTCTAAATATCATATAATTGCAAAGTGTTGCAAAGCCACTTTCATGAAACCTCAAACCCAGGATTGGTGCAAACTAAACTGAAGTTACCTGGCTAGCAGCTAATCCAGCTTCATTATATCTAAACGATGATGTACAGTCATTTATCAGACGCTTTCTTCCTAAACAACTTACAGCAGAAGCAATCAAAGTTATCAAAAGAGCAATAACACGCAATCTCCTTCAGCCTAACACAGTCATAGCAAGGGTTGTTTGTTGGTTTATGTAATAGAAAAAGAAAACAAGATAGATAGAAAACGAATAGAGAGCGCTAGTGTTAGAGCGTTAAATAAAACAACACATAGATCAAATAGAACTAGATGTCCTGCATGGACGCTTCACCTAAGAGCGTGATTAGCTGCGTCAGGTGTGTTTAATTAGGCTTGGAGCTCAACTCTGCAGGACAGGACCGGGTCTGGACAGCCCTGGATTCGGTGCTGCCGGTGTTATAGGGTCGAGATGAAGAGATGCTGGACAGGTCACCAGGAGGAACGTTTAATGTAAAGGTCTGGGAACGTGGTTTTGTGTCTGAACTATAAAGAACACACGCGGTCTTCTGGAGGCACAGGAGCCTGAAGTACTGAAGGTTTAGCAGCACACATTCATGGATTAGTTCTAGAGGTTGATAGCACTGATGTGGTTTGTTTCGCTGTGATAAAGTGAAAGAGGGAGCAGATCGTGTTCATAAATCACATTATGGGCGACTAACACAAACAGGAAGAAGAGCTTATGCGTGCATCAACCGTTCAGACAGTGTCTAGACTATAAAGAGTTAATATAATGTGATCACACAGACTACACTCGCGTTTCACCAGCACTTAATGAGACACAAAACCAGTCTCGAGTCGCTGTAGCAATAGACAACAATACATTGCTTTTTCACATCTTTTATGCCAAAAATCATATTAAGATCATGTCCCATGAAGATATTTCCTACCGTAAATATATCAAAACTTAATTATTGATTATTAATATGCATTGCTAAGAACTTCATTTGAACAACTTTAAAGATGATTTTCTCAATATTTAGATTTTTTTGCACCCTTTCAAATATTGTCCAAACCACACATCAATGGAAATATGATTTATTCATCTTTCAGATGATGCATACATCTCAATTTCACAAAATCGCCTCTCATGACTGGTTTTGTGCTCCAGGGTCTCATGTGCAACAGGTTTGCATGTTATTAATATTCAGAGGTGCTGTTCAGAAGAATCTTTGCACTCAGTCTATGTTGAGCTATAGCGCCATCTACAGTGTGTTTATGGAAAGACAAAGATAGTTTTTATGTAATTTTACATGCTTTATTTGTGCTATCAAACATATTATAACCGCATCATGCGTGATGAGACATTATTATTATACTTAGACTGGCAAATGCATATTGATTATAACTTGCTGTATAGATCATATTAATCTAACTGACCAATAATTATAGATAATCAGAAGAAGAAATTATGTTATGTGTTATATAAACTTAGTATGTTATTTATGAAATACATTATATTTTTCTAATTTCAATTCATTTAAATGGCAATATATAATATTTAAACACGTCATCATTCCTCGCCTGTTGAGCTAGCCATAGAAATAATAGAAATAGAAAAAGATGGTGGAATAGATGTAGTTATGAAACGGGGATGTATTCGATGGGAGGGGTTAATGTCCAGGCCAGAAATATAATAATTCCGATGATTATTAAATTTTTTTATATATATATATATATATATAAAGCAAAATAAAATATTATTAAATAAATCAATTAAAAATAAATGTAAACAAAATAAACAACTATTAAATCAAGTAAAAATAAATGTAAATTAAATTAAATGGAAAATAATTTAGAAACAATGTTGAATAAGAACACTCTTTAATGTCTAAATAAAGCATAAAAAGTAATTAAAGTTTCTCGAATGCTAAATTCGGACTAGCCTACAACACCTAATATTTCAGAAATATGGCAGAAACAGAAATTGCGGCATGTTTGTAAGCAATTCTGTCATTTTTTTAGGCGTAATAAGCAGAGAGCGTAGTCACGTGTTACATTTCTCAGCGTTGAGCGGAATGAGCCAATCGCAGCCCTGGGCGACCAACTCGTTTCTTATAGCGATTGGTTGAGGAGATTTAAATGTGTTTGTCAGTTAGGGATTATTTTAAATAATTATACTTTCTACCACATGGATATCAGCAACAAAACAACACACCTCGTGATATTTAGAACGGGTTTCATTAGAGATCTGCGCTTTGTGGACCAAAGAGCGCCACCTTGAGGGACCTCGCGACGCGGCGTCTCATAGGAAACGGTTATTATTATTAGCCGTCTGACAGGATTCGCAGCTCAATGGTGCGCTCTGCGTGTGTTTATTAAATCATCTGGCGTTTCTAAGTAGCTCAGTGATGGAGGTGAACAGGGATGAAGCGGAGCGGTGCATCGAGATCGCGATCGGAGCGCTGGAGGACGCGCGGCCGGAGAAAGCGCGCAGGTTCCTGGAGAAAGCGCAGCGGCTTTTCCCGACGCGCAGAGCCCAGGGTGAGCGCTCTGAGCCCGGGCTTAATCCAGGCCTGGTCGCCTCGGTCGCGATACCGGGTCGTATTAGTTGCCCAGTGCACTCATATACTCCGCGCGGCTCTGTGCTGAATCATATGCTAATGCAAATCTCTATAAGATACATAACGCGCTGCTGTTCTGTTATACACATAGAGATGTGATTGTTTGTTGTAGTTAGTGAGTGTTGATGTAGAGCTGCTGCTCTGATGATGATGATGATGATGAAACTATTGCATGTACAGGTCAGATTAAGATGTCATGTTAATCTGGCCGTGTCTCAAATCCCAGTGAGCTGCCTCGTTAGACAGCATATTAGGGCATGACGGTCACGTGCTGAAAAAAACAATAGAACCCTGCCCAAAACACAATAGAAAATGTAATGGGTTTAATGGGAATTGTATTGGTTTTAATGGAAACTATAATTGTGTATACTGGTATGAGATGGATTCTATTGGTGGGATGTTGAATCATATTGGAACAATGCCCAAAACACACTACAAAAGGGCATTTTGTAATGTTTTACTAGAAAAAGATAATGGTATTTTTATGGAAACCGTTGGATTTTATGTGATGGTTTCTATAGTTTTTTTTAGCATGGTAAATGTTGTTTACGTAAGCGTCTCACACACTCAGTAGTGCTGCATGTTCATATTAATAACTATAGACTAGGTTATGAGACACAGCCGGTATCTAAACATACTACGATGCTGAGTAGTTCACCTAGAAATGAAAGTGCTCGCCAAGATTAGATGAGTTTGCTTCTTCACCAGATCTGGAGAAATGTGTCATTGATTCAGATATTGTACTTGCATATGTAAAACCCCCTGCCGGGTCCGCACAGTCCAAACTCGTATCTAGTGCCGAGCGGTCTCGAACCCGGGATTCCCACGCAGGAGGCGGGTGCTCTAACAAGTAACGCCAAAGGCTACAGCCTCTAGCATCAGTTGCTAGAGCGCCTCTATTTGAGGTCAGGGGAGTGAGGTTTACATTGACACCACGGGCATACACATCCGTTACACATACAATGACATTATCGACTGCAGGTTGAGACGAGTGTGTGTACTTCTACGTTCTGTTGTTTTCTTGATGTTCAGAGCCAGATTGTTCTCCGTACACCACACCATCAGCCTCTTTATCTCCTCTCTGTAGGCAGACTCATCGCCTCTTGTGATCAACCCCACCACAGTCGTATCGTCCGTGAATGAGATAATGGAGTTAGTGTTGTACGATGGTGTACACTGTGTGTCCAGAGAATAGAGAAACGGGCTGAGCACACAGCCCAGTGGGACTCCTGTGCCGATTGTCAAAGTTGAGGAACAATGTGGGTCCGTTCTCACGGACTGTGGCCGCTTTGTTAAGAAGTCCTTGCTCCACAGGCAGACGTTGTGCTGAATGCCCAGAACACTCTGCTAGGTAAGATAGTATTAAAAGCCGTGCGTATGTGTTCTAGATGGCACTGTACAGTGTGGAGGGCAATGGAGATGGCATCATCTGTGGACCCTGAGTGGCAGACCAGCTTTGATGTAATGCAGAACCAGTCTCTCCAGGCATTTCATGAGTGCAGGTGTCCGTGCAGTAGCCCTATAATCACTGAGAGATGCTATGTCAGCGGCACTATTGTGGACGATGTCTTTAGGCAAGCTGGAACAGTGCACCGCAACAGAGAAAGGTTGAATATATTTGTTAATACCTCACATCTCTGCAGCACCGTCTCTGAGGACGTGCTTTCCGGATCAGCTGCGTTCCGTGTGTTGATTATACGGAGAGTCCTTATTACAGTAATCCAGCAATGGATGCTCTGCAGTGAATGGGTGCCGTCAGAATGAGAGCTGATAAAAACATCACAGCACTCCAGTCCATCAGTTAACATCTAGAGAAGACAAAAGCTGAAACAAATCCAGCATTAAGACGCTTTTAACGAATCCATAATAACGCTTCCTCCAGCTCTCATTCTGACGGCACCCATTCACATACATTGCTGAGACACTCCTCCAAATCTGATGAAGAAACACACTCATCCTAATCTCGGATGGCCTTATGATGAGTAAACATTAATCAAGTTTTTAGGTGAACTACTCGTTGAAGTATGATGACAGTCTGCATGTTTCCAGAACTGATGTTGTCTACATAGGGAGCTGTGCTGCTGTCTCTGAGGTCAGTTGTGTGGTTGTTCATCAGAGCTGCTGGCGTCTCTGGAGCAGAACGGCACCGCAGGAGAAGCTCGTCAGCGCAGGTCTGGGGTCAGCAGTAACGGAGCGGCACCTGTCGACTCCAGTAAACCCTACACACTGGAGCAGGCCGAGGCGGTCAGGAGGTGCGGACAGTGTTTCACATCACCAGTGTTTGATGGCAGAACATCGAGACTCGTGCGGTTGACTGACAGGAATCATAAACTACATTTATAGTCTTATTTTTACCACATTTTTTAAATGCACTTATAAAGCTAATCAAGGTTTTCTGAACCAAAAGCAGGGATTTTGTTCTTCGTGATAATTAAAAATTCACCTAAATATATTTACATCAACAGATGTGTTTTTTTTAATCTATTATTTATATAATGCTATTAGTATTTACAAAAGTTTTGAATTGGCGTTAATATTTCACTTATTTCAAAAGTTATGTTTAGTGTTTATTTAGTTTTATTTCAGAATAAGTTTTAGTAAATGTTTTGCATTTATTTCTATTAAGCTTTACGTTTTTATTGAAATAAATTATATTATTTTAGTACTTAAATTTAGTATTATTTATATAGTGCTGTTATAGTGTTTATTAGGTTTTATTGTAATATTTTCAGATTTAACTTTTTAACTATTATTTAGCCTTTTCCCCCAGTTTTAGTTAATTTAGTACTTCATATTAAACATATTTATTTAATAAGATCCAAATCAGTGCTGTTGTAGTATTTCTATACTGTTATGTTTTAATTGTACTTTTAGTAATCTTACACTGTGGTTGTGCCTTTTATTTTATTATTTTACTATAATTGTTTTATTTTTAGCTATTTGAGTACTTAAGTTTTTTATTTTTTTATTTTTTACAATAATTGTTTTATTTTTAGCTATTTGAGTACTTAAGTTTTTTATTTTTGTATATTTTTTTTTACATATTTTTAGCTATTTGAGTACTTAAGTTTATTTATTATTTTTTTTTTTTTACTATAATTGTTTTATTTTGAGCTATTTGAGTACTTACGGTTTTTATTTTTTTATAATTTTTTTACAATAATTGTTTTATTTTTAGCTATTTGAGTACTTAAGTTTATTTATTATTATTTATGTGTTACTATAATTGTTTTATTTTTAGCTATTTGAGTACTTACGGTTATTTTTTATTTATTATTTTTTACAATAATTGTTTTATTTTTAGCTATTTGAGTACTTAAGTTTATTTATTATTATTTATCTTTTACTATAATTGTTTTATTTTTAGCTATTTGAGTACTTACGTTTTTGATTTTTTTATTATTTTTTACAATAATTGTTTTATTTTTAGCTATTTGAGTACTTAAGTTTTTTATTTTTATTGTATTTTTTACAATAATTGTTTTATTTTTAGCTATTTGAGTACTTAAGTTTATTTATTATTATTTATTTTTTACTATAATTGTTTTATTTTTAGCTATTTAAGTACTTACGTTTTTTTTTTTTTTTTTTTTACTATAATTGTTTTTTTTTAGCTATTTGAGTACTTACATTTTTTTTTTTTTTTTTACTATAATTGTTTTATTTTTAGCTATTTAGTTTTTTGTCCTTCATTTTACTATAATTGTTTTATTTTTAGCTATTTGACTACTTAAATTATTATTATTATTTTTTTTACTATAATTGTTTTATTTTTAGCTATTTGAGTACTTAAGTTGGTTTTTTTCTTATTTTTTTTTATTTTTTTACTATAATTGTTTTATTTTTAGCTATTTGAGTACTTAAATTATTATTATAATTTTTTTACTATAATTGTTTTATTTTTAGCTATTTGAGTACTTAAGTTGTTTTTAGTTTTTCTCTTTTTTATCTAATACTTAAATTTGATTCCAGCTTGATTTCAATGTGCGAAAGCATTGTGATGTGAACAGTCTGACCCAGATCCAGTCGTTTAAGACGTGTGTTGTGTTGTGGCTCTGGCAGAATAAAGCAGTGCAAGAACTACTACGAGACTCTCGGCGTGCAGAAAGATGCGTCTGAAGACGACCTGAAGAAAGCCTACAGAAAACTGGCTTTAAAGTTCCACCCTGATAAGAATCACGCTCCGGGAGCCACCGAGGCGTTTAAAGGTACAGGCATCTATCTGCAGTAACCCTCATTAACATCAACAGTGCTGGGTGCGAGTAATTAGCTACTCTAATTTACATTCAGTCATATAGCAGACGCTTTTATCCAAAGCAACTTATAAATGAAGACAATCGAAGCAATCAAAACTAACAAAAGAGCAAAGATATGTAATTTAATCACTTGAAGTATGTCTGTATTTAATTACAGTTACTTCTATGTAATTAAACTTAACACTGTGTAGAGTGGGTTTAAAGTCTAACCCTAAAATGCATGCTTTGGAGATTTAATATAATATTAGTATCACTTTAGTGTCCAATTCTCACTATTAACTAGTTGGTATTAGCATGAATATTACTGGGATATTGTCAGTTATTTTGACTTAATAAGCACATATTAA
>CM049883.1:998075-1000575 GCA_027474115.1 Schizopygopsis malacanthus
CATCGTCGGTGCTGCTGTGATTGTCTGAATCGGAGTCCAGGCTTTGGCTGCTGTGCAGTTTCTGCATCAGTTTGCTCCAGGACAAGCGTTTGGACGGAGCATCAGATGTTGGTGTGGATGAGAGACTCGAGTCTTCAGATGAAAGGCTGGACATCAGTTCCTCGTGCATTGTTGTGTTTTAGGATGACTGCAAAAGAGAAGATTTGGTTTTATTATTCATGCACGGGACACAAAAGCAGCTGGTGCATTGCTGAAAAAAATAAATATAATTGTACTTTTGGCTTTTCCAGGACAAATGTGTAACTCAAGATGCATTTACAAACAAAATGACTACTGATATAAAGTTTTGCATAATGAAAAATTCATTAAGTTTATGCTTTTGTATTGGAAAATTACTTTTATGCATAAAACAAGACAAGAAAAAAAATATTTTCATTTTGAAATCAAGTTTATTTTTCTTGCCCCATTAACAGGTTTCTGTTGTTTTAATAAGCATAAACTCACTAAATATTGATTTTTTTTTCTGAAAACAATGTAAAGTCATTTTTCCGTCTCATCTAAAAATGCTTGCATAATTGTTCAGGAAAACAAGACAACACTAAGAAAAATCATCTCTGTAGAATAAACAAATATGTCAAATAACAAAGTATTCTGTCATTTTAACAAAAAAATAAAATATAATGCCAGTTATGTGACTGATTTAGCAGTGCTGATGTTATGAATATTGCAGTAATTAGTGATGATCATTAATGCAGCATACTTTTGTCTTGCATTGTACTCCAAGGTTTGATTGAACAACAATACAAACAGCGCTGTTTAAGAATGAAAACCATCAAATAAGACACTCACCGATATTCAGTACTGTAGATCCTCAGCTGAGATGAATTCTGGCTAGATTCCGAGAATAGTGCGTAACAAAGACCAAAGCCGTGTAAGAGTGGAGTAAGTGCAGCAGCTGACGGTATCCGCAGCGAGTCCTGCAAACACTGACGCAACCCTTTCTGCCCCGGCTTATATACCCACTGGCGCTGGCCACGCCCCCTAAGCGTTTCCAGCCAATCAGCGGTTATGTCACGTCTTTCGCGTCCCAAGTTCGCCTGGTAACACGAAGCAGCGCCGATCAATGAGAGCGTGGCTGTTTCTTTCTCACATCGTCTTTTGTCTTCAACCCAGGACATGCAGTGGCGAATCTCACGTCTGCACATTGAAACGGAATTGTGAAATACTGACTCTATAGATGAGTTGTTAGTCGTGCACACAATGACTGATGATGACTAAATACACACACTGTGAGATCCATGCATGCTTTCTTATCCAGTTCATGCATGCTGGGTTTAATAAAGGTTTGTGGCGTGAGATACTTTTGGAAAGCTGACCTATGCTTCATTGTACACAACTTTTGCTGTTCTTCTGCTATTGTTATCATCGAGCAACTTTTATGATCTCATATTTGTACTTTTAAAAATGTATGTGTCACATTGCCAAACTATTTAAAGTAAAGTGAACAAAATACTGCCATCTAAATTAACATCTGGCTTTATTCAAAGACCTAAATACACTTACTTATACCAACAAAACTATGTTTTATAGGTTAAATAAATACAAAACAGTGAACTATTACATGGGTTAACACTTTTTATAGTATATAAGACCTTAATGTAGAATTTTCCTCATATTTTAATCTAAAGTATTGTTTTAAAAAGTCTTAACATGCTTAAACACTCTTTAAAACTAAACCAAAGTAAAACACACACACACACACACACACACACACTCACGCGCGCACACACACACACACCAAAAGTTCACTTTTACGAGGTCTGAATTTTCACGTTTGTACTTTTGATGGTGAACACTTTACTAAATGGTGAATAGTTACACACACACACACACACACACACACACACACACACACAGTTACACACAGTTACACACTCACACACACACACACACAGTTACACACAGTTACACACTCACACACACACACACACACACACACACACACACACACACACAGTTACAGTTACACACACACACACACACACACACACACACACATACACACACACACACACACAAAAAAATGGTAACCTGAAAATGAAAACATCTAAAACAACTAGTTTTATTCAAATTAAAAATCATTAATGTCTCAGAATCGACCTATAGGTACCAAGAAAACTGAATTTTATGGGTTAAACATAACAGTAATGCTTTTTTATAGTGTAAAATACACTATAATACACTTTTCTTAGTATTTTGTTTATCCAGAATGATCATTTAAAAAGTCTAAGAACACATTAACCCTGTTTTCACATTGTAACCAGACTTAAAGTGCTAAAGCGGTCTGAATTTGTTGGGAGTTTTCACATGAAATCCCTGAAACTAATACACTTTGGCATATTAGAAAGCGCTAGTCTTCACTGGAAAGAGTTGATAATAAAGCGAGATGTACTTGAATGTGTCTTTGAGCTAAAGTGGCAGGGTTTGGCCATGCGGTACA
>CM049883.1:1005575-1008075 GCA_027474115.1 Schizopygopsis malacanthus
TTATGCTGATTCTATGCAATTTTGAATACATGTATTTTTACATAAAATCAAATAGATTTCTGTATGACTGACATATCATGCATCGTATTACATTACTAGTTTCTTAATTTTAAAACTGTATAATCCAATATGCATTATTTGACACATTAAGTAAATAAAATCAAGGCAGGTTTCATGTTAAACGTTATGTAGATGATCATCATTTGAATTAATTCATGCACCATTATGAATTGTGCTTAAAAAGGCTTTTATTGTACATGTATTCAGAGTTCATGCACACTGTTAAACCACGAGGTTATTTTAAAGTATTCCTAAAGCTGTTTCCAAAAACACAGTACATATTTACACACACATGATCACAAAAACTCAATGTTGGTGATTATTAAGCAGTGCACAACAACATACAGCTACAGTGCATTCATAAGACCTTCAGCTCATTTCATGAGGAATATGTTTCCAAGCGGAGAAACGGATCCGTCTGTTCTGAATGCAGTCATGAGGTTGTGAATCCCAGGAGCTGCTCGATGGGTTTATATTTCCACTCGTCTGCCTCCAACTGCTCCACCAGTCCGGCCAGACGCTCCATCCGTGACACCTGCTGATCTGAGATCAGAGACAAGCCGGATCAAACATCGGTAAAGCTCAAATATGTGCACAGAACTTACAGGAATGGTTCACTCATAAATGAAAATGTGCTCACCCTCAGGTCATCCGAGACGTAAATGAGTAAACTTTAGATTTATACAAATGTATCATTGCATCACTATCTCAGCAATGTAAGTGAATGGGTGCCGTCAGAATGAGAGCTGACAAAAACATCACAATAATCCACACAAACTCAAGACACAAACACAAACTCATCCTAGTCTCAGATGGCCTGCAGGTGAACTATTTAGGTGCGTTTTTCCCCGGTTTTTATTGTAACTCACCATGTTTAACCTGCTTCAGTGTGGACGCAACTTGATAGCTGAACACAGACTCGCATAAAAACCTATCAGATCCATCTGTGGACAAAGGCACATGCAGCAGATCAGAAGTGAAACAAACATGCAAACCGGCTGTAGATCAACTGCTCCTTTTGTTTCCGTCTCTGCTGAGCTCATTAATTAAGAGACAGACGGGAATGACCCCTCGTAACAGCCCCGTCCCGCGCGGGCCAAATGACCCAGAAACCACGCTCAGATTTCAAAAACAAAAGAGGCTCCAGCGAAGGACCTAAACTGGGAAAAATCGTTCCACAGCAGTTTATATAACAGGCTACCGGATGTACCATTTTTGAGCTTCAGAGGGACAAGCATGGTATTCAGAAATGCTAAACAACGAGGGGAACGGCACACACACCCTCCATCATCTCTCCTGCTCCTTTTGGGTACGTGTACAGCACTTTTCTGGGAGGGATGAGCTCCGAAGCACTGAAGCCGGATCCGGTCACCGAGCTGCCGCTGACTCCTCCAGCCGAGGACGAGGACGAAGACGCTGCCATTCACAATCTACAGATCACACAAAAACTACATTACAGTAAATACAGCTCCTACTGTAGTTTATACAAGACTACAGATTACGGATTGATCATCCAAAACAACTCAATCCGTCACTGTTTGGGCAAAACCTGGGTTTCCTACAGACACTGTTTGGGCAAAACCTGGGTTTCCTACAGACACTGTTTGGGCAAAACCTGGGTTTCTTACAGACACTGTTTGAGCAAAACCTGGGTTTCCTACAGACACTGTTTGAGCAAAACCTGGGTTTCCTACAGACACTGTTTGGGCAAAACCTGGGTTTACTACAGACACTGTTTGAGCAAAACCTGGGTTTCTTACAGACACTGTTTGGGCAAAACCTGGGTTTCCTACAGACACTGTTTGGGCAAAACCTGGGTTTCCTACAGACACTGTTTGGGCAAAACCTGGGTTTCCTACAGACACTGTTTGGGGCAAAACCTGGGTTTCTCACAGACACTGTTTGGGCAAAACCTGGGTTTCTTACAGACACTGTTTGGGGCAAAACCTGGGTTTACTACAGACACTGTTTGGGCAAAACCTGGGTTTACTACAGACACTGTTTGGGCAAAACCTGGGTTTCTCACAGACACTGTTTGGGGCAAAACCTGGGTTTCCTACAGACACTGTTTGGGCAAAACCTGGGTTTCTCACAGACACTGTTTGGGGCAAAACCTGGGTTTCCTACAGACACTGTTTGGGCAAAACCTGGGTTTCTCACAGACACTGTTTGGGGCAAAACCTGGGTTTCCTACAGACACTGTTTGGGCAAAACCTGGGTTTCCTACAGACACTGTTTGGGGCAAAACCTGGGTTTCCTACAGACACTGTTTGGGCAAAACCTGGGTTTCTCACAGACACTGTTTGGGGCAAAACCTGGGTTTCTTACAGACACTGTTTGGGCAAAACCTGGGTTTCCTACAGACACTGTTTGAGCAAAACCTGGGTTTCCTACAGACACTGTTTGGGCAAAACCTGGGTTTCTCACAGACACTGTTTGG
>CM049883.1:1013075-1015575 GCA_027474115.1 Schizopygopsis malacanthus
GAGGACAGAGTTTGACCTGCTCGTGTCCTGACCGTTGTTCTGTTGTGTTCATGTTGACGTCAGCCATCACTGTGCTGTGATGTTATTCAGAGCGCTGAAACACAACATGATGACCACGTCTCATTACATCAGACTCACTCTCACACACACACACACACACTCACTCACTCACACTCTCACACACACACCTGCTCGTGTCCTGACCGTTGTTCTGCCGTGTTCATGTTGACGTCAGCCATCGCTGTGCTGTGATGTTATTCAGAGCGCTGAAACACAACATGATGACCACGTCTCATTACATCAGACTCACTCTCACACACACACACACACACTCTCACACACACACACGCACACACACACTCACTCTCACACACACACACACACTCTCACACACACACACGCACACACACACTCTCACTCACGCACACACACACTCACTCTCACACACACACACACACTCACTCACGCACACACACCTGCTCGTGTCCGGACCGTTGTTCTGCCGTGTTCATGTTGACGTCAGCCATCGCTGTGCTGAGTGATGTTATTCAGAGCGCTGAAACACAACATGATGACCACGTCTCATTACATCAGACTCTAACCTGATCTGTGTTTGTCTCAGCGGAGGATAAAGCAGCTTCAGCACGACCCAACGCTAAAGACCGAGAGGCTTTCGATGCCAAAAACATCTTACAGGTGAGACATGTGACCAAAAGATTTCCATTTCTGATAAATGCTGTTCTTTTGAACTCTCAAAAATCAAATATATCACGGTTTACACCAAAATATTGTGCTCACGACTGTTTTCAACATTGGTCATAATCAGAAATGTTTCTTGAGCAGCATATTATCATGATTTCTGAAGATCACGTGACACTGGAGTAATGATGCTGAAAATACAGATTTGATCACAGAAATAAATTACAGATGAACATATATTCACATAGAAAACAGATATTTTAAATTAAAATAATATTTCACAATTTACAGTATTTTTGATCAATAAAATGCATTCTTAGTGAGCAGAAGAGACCCAAAAACCTAGAAAACAAAGTCTCACGGACCCCAAACGTTTAAACAGTAGTATAGATGAATATAAATACATGCACGTATAGTTCACATGCAATATAAAAGCTTCTCAATCCAGACATGCATGAATGCAATATGAGAGGAGGCCAGATGTTATGGATATAAATGAAGTATTTCACAACTCACACTGAGGAGTAAGAGTTTCTCCCCTTCAGAGCTAAATATTGCAGTAAACACTTGATAATATCACAGTATTAAATGATTATTGTGCTCATGTGGTGGAATGTTCTGTATGTTATATAAACTAAATTGATTATTCATGGTACTTATACAGTACTCATGCTGTTGCCATGGTACAAAAACAGTTTTGTGTTATGTCCAAATGAACGTGTTACAAAAACACAAGTGAGGGTTCTTAAGCTGTATCTGCCGCCTCCTGATGGCAGGCACTGGAACTGCAAGTTATTTTGTAAACACTGGACACACCCACGCACTCGTGCACACACACTCTCACTCTCTCTCTCGTGCGCACACACACACACACACACACACTCGCACTCTCTCTCACGTGCGCGCACACACTCTCTCACGCTCACTCACTCACACACACACTCACTCACACACATATTCTCTCTCTCACTCACACACTCACGCGCACACACACACTCTCTCACTCACAAACTCACACACACACTCAAGCACACTCACACCCACACACATGCACTCACACACACACACACACATGCACTCACACACTCTTTCACTCACAAACTCACACACACACTCACGCACACTCACACCCACACACATGCACTCACACACACTCACACACACACGCATGCACTCGTGCACACACACTCTCTCGCTCTCATGCGCTCACTCACACACATTCACTCACTCACTCACTCTCACTCTCACACACTCACACACTCTCACACATGCTGTCTTATACACGCACTCGTACACACACACACACTCACACGCTCTCTCACACTCACACTCACACACACACACACACTCAGGCTGTTAGAGCAGGAGCAGCTTGTCCCGTCCAGCAGAGGCTACGCCTGCTTTCTCAGAACTTGTTCCTTTACGTGGTCAAAGCCATTCTGAGAATCAAGTCCAGTAAACAACTCTATTCACTCTTTGTTTTAACATCTGCTCTCTGGTTTGAGCGCACAGTGCTCATGCGAGTTTGCTGTTTATGTCATTAAAGAAGTGTTACTTCTGAACCCCCCCCATAGTAACCGCTGATTCTGTCATGCAAATATTGATGAATTTCACCCTGAATAATAATAGATTTATAAATGAAGTGTGACGCTGGGTCTAAACTGAGACTCTGTTCCTCTGCAGATGTTCGGTGAGTTTTATTTCGGCGCGTTTGAGCTGAATTCGGTGCAGATCTCTCAGAGATTCTCCTCTGACAGCACGGGATACTATTCCTCCGCGGGACACGTCACATTCTCATGAT
>CM049883.1:1020575-1030575 GCA_027474115.1 Schizopygopsis malacanthus
GTCTGACAGAGGTGTTTGAGGACTGACTGTGAATGCTCTGAGATGCACTTGATCAATGTCTGTGATGAAATAATCTACAGTACTGTTACCAAGAAAAGAATTAAAGGTATAACAGCCAAAAGAGTCTCCTCGTATGCGACCGTTCACTATATACAGGCCCAGTGACTGACAGAGCTGTAGTAGGCTTTTCCCACTTTTGTTTGTGAAGTTGTCATAATTATTTCTGAGGTGATATGAGGGCAGAGAGGGGCAGGTGTTTGTAATATATTTGTCTCCTTGTGTGTTGACAAAGTCTGGTTCATTTCCAGTTCTGGCATTTAAGTCGCCACATATTAAAACATTTCCTTTTGTCTGGAAATGGCAGATCTCGTCTTGCAGGATAGAAAAGGTGTCTTCATTGTAATAGGGAGATTCAGCAGGGGGTAAGTATGTGGCACACAAGAATATGTGACGGTCCGTGGACACAATATCTTTTTGGATTTTTAGCCAAATGTACGATTTTCCGATTTGTATAGTTTTGATTGAGTCTATGAGTTCTGTTCTGTACCATATCAGCATTCCCCCTGAGTCTCTGCCCTTTGTCACCCCTCTCAGTTTGGTTGATGGTAAAATGATTTCTCTAAACCCAATTGGGCAGCCAGTGGACAAATCTCTTACGTTCCATGTTTCTTGTAGTATTATAATGTCAGAATTCAGAATTTCTTTTTTGAAATCTGAATGTTGGCTCTTAACACCAAAAATGGAGGACCTAAGTCCTTGAACATTCCAACATGAGATTTTTAAGGAATATGAGTTCATGAATCATCCTTGTTATTTCAAAAAACAAGACAAACATCAGTATGCTGAACCAATAGATCAAGTAGAATATTTTAGAGAGTATGATACATATCTGAGAATATATCCATATATATAGTATATTTTTTTTTTTTTTTTACATATCCATACATATCTAAGATGTTCTTTTTTCTTTATAAATATCTAAATAAAACACACACACATATACACACATACATATGGGCTAAGTGTAAATACGCATGTATCAATACATATATACACATACATTTGTCATCCTTTGTTTTTTTTTTTTAGTCACTAACCCATTAGGTGAGAGCACAGCAGAGTCAGCATGTGCTGGATGTTTCTGAGGTCTCTGGATTGAGATGGACTCGGCTGGCTGGTACTGGGGTTTACCAGTGATCTGCTGGCTGCTTCGGCGTAGCTCTGGCTGTCTGGGTGCTGCTCCTGCTGATGTTCATGTGGATGATGGGGTGAAGGAGCTGCAGGCCTGCTGGTGCGGTGTGTTCCAGGGTGATGCATAGAGCCTGTCGTGGGGTTCCTCCGGTGGAGGTGGCGGTGATTTAAAGGGTGTCGTTGTAGTGACTCTACGGGGTGTCCACGGGGTCGCTGCAGTGCGCTGGAGCTGCGGCTCAGTGCGATGTCCTTTAGGGTCTTGGCAAAGATGGGAACTGCCCTTCTGTGGAGATGGACATGGTCGTAAAGGCTGTTGAGATTCAGGGTGGGGTGTTGAGCCAGGTAAACATTGGGCTTTAGGGCACAGTCTCTAGACACTCTTGCGTTTATATGCCTGATGGTGTCTGGGTGGAAATCAGAGCGCAACAGCAAGGTGGAGAGGATGATTTTGGAGTTGGGGAAGTTGGAGGATGCTTTCTCCGCTACATTAATGAGAGCTGTAGCTACTCTCTCTTGTTGGGCTCTCATGTCGTTGGTGCCGGTGTGGATGATAATATGGCTGGGGGAGCCCAGCTGTTCTTCACACAAGAGCTCCAGGGCCTTCTGTGTGTTTGGGCACCATATTTTCATGACGTTTCTTCTCGGGAACAGTTTCTTTTCATCCACAAATGTGCCATTCGAGTCCATTAGGAGTACGATCTGGGGCGTTGTTTGGCTATAGGAGTCAGGGGGAGGAGCACTGCTGGGGTTGATGGCTGTGGTTGTTGGAGGAAGAGTCTGCTCTGAACTTTGCAGTTCTTCTCTTGTCTGTGTCAGTTGCTCCTTTAGGGCTGGCAGTTGTTTTCCATTTTCACTTGCTTTCCTTCTGTCTTCTCTTAGCTCTCTCATTTCTTCTCTTATTACAGACAGTTGTTTGTTGTACTCCTCTTTCTGATTTTTCAGTTCCTGAATTTCATCCTTTAGCATTGCTATGTCTTTCCTGTAATCCTCTTCTTTCTCTGCTGGATCCGTCTGCTGCACTGCTCCATGCACTGCTTCTCTCAGCTGCACCAGTTCCAGCTCCATCTCTCTGAACTTTTCTTTCATGTCGTTGATGATGTTGTGTAGAAGGGAGATCTCCTCACTGTCATCCCTGGATTGTTCATTTGTAGCTTGATGGGTGGAGGTGGAGGTGTTTTCTGCCTGTTTTAGTGTATTAGTGTTGGTCTTGTTCAGGTGAGCTTTTCCTTTAATTTGGAGGAAGTCCTTTTCAAATTTTTTCAGATTGCCCTGAATCATTACAGTCCCATTTTTGTATAGGTTCGCTGTTATCATGAGATCTAATTCTGAATCGTCCTCTTCTTTCACCTGCAGTTTCCATCCGTTACTGATGCCCTTTCTGATTACTGTGGGGTAATGCTGTCTAATTGCTGAGTGCCAGGCTTCTGGGTCTTCTGTATAAAATATGATGTTGCTAACCTCTCCGGTCTTATATAAATCAGTGTACAGTGTTTCTGGTTTGTCCTTGAGGAGCTTTTCTTTATGTTTTTTCTTTAAGATCTCATTTGTAGCTTTGTATGGGTAAGTAATGGGGATTGATTCAGTCATTGTTCAAATATTCTGACAGTTGCTGGCAGTTTGTTGTTGTTGTTTTTTGAATATGCAGATATCCACTATAGTAAGCCCTAATACTGTAGTATAATTTGTCCAAAAAACTGTTTTTGTTTTTTTAAAACTTTCCCCAAAATAATAAAGGTAGTTGACTGCAGACCTCAGTATATCTGTACTCACTGTACTTAGTTTTCTTTCTTCTCTTTCTTTTCTTCTCTTTTGAGGCAGTTGTATGACCTTCTGAGCCACTCTCAGCTAGCTGTCCTCTTTCTGTTTTTCTTGGTTAGTTAAAAAAAAATCTTCTTTCAAGTAATATAGGTAGTAGGAAGTCTTTCTACTCATCAATTCATCAAAACTGAATGTCTGTCTTATCCCGAAACAACATAAAAGATAAAATAATCAGGAGCTCATTTTCTTGCTGCTGCTCTCACGGAATTCTTCTCTCTCTCTCTGGCTCTCTCTCGCTCTCTCTGTCTCTCGGTCTCTCTCTCTCGCTCTCTCTCTCTGGCTCTCGCTCTCTCTCGCTCTCTCTCTCTGGCTCTCGCTCTCTCTCTCGCTCTCTCTCTCTCTCTCTCTCTCTCTCTCGCTCTCTCTCTCTGGCTCTCGCTCTCTCTCTCTGGCTCTCTCTCTCTCTCGCTCTCTCTGTCTCTCGGTCTCTCTCTCTCGCTCTCTCTCTCTCTCTCGCTCTCTCTCTCTCTCGCTCTCTCTCTCTCTCTCGCTCTCTCTCTCTCTCTCTCTCTCTCTCTCTGTCTCTCTCTCTGGCTCTCTCTCGCTCTCTCTGTCTCTCGGTCTCTCTCTCTCTCTCTCTCTCTCTCTCTGGCTCTCTCTCGCTCTCTCTGTCTCTCGCTCTCTCTCTCTGGCTCTCTCTCTCTCTCTCTCTCTCTCTCTGGCTCTCTCTCTCTCGCTCTCTCTGTCTCTCGCTCTCTCTCTCTGGCTCTCTCTCGCTCTCTCTGTCTCTCGGTCTCTCTCTCTGTCTCTCGGTCTCTCTCTCTGTCTCTCTCTCTCTCTCTCTCTCTGTCTCTCGCTCTCAATTCAATTCAATTCAATTCAAATGAGCTTTATTAGCATGACTGCGTAGCACAATGTTGCCAAAGCATCAATATATATACAGTATATACAACAATAACATAGGTAAATAAATAACAACATAAATAATAAATAAAATCAAAATCATTCTAAATAAATGAAAATATCAAGTTGGTCAGTATCACATGAATCATGTTGAACATCTAACATTATGAATGGTTAACACATATTTAGCAGCGAGTGCAGCTGTGTTATCATCTTCTCCGAGTAAGAAGGGCATTATCTCAGAATCACTGAGCTCTGTAAATGAAGGGATCAGGGCTTCAAATCTGGGGAGAAATGTTTCCCTCACATGGAGATATTTGGGACACATCATCAGAAAGTGTTTCTCATCCTCTATTTGCTGTAGATCACAGTGTCTACAGATCCTCTGCTCTCGCTCGGTCCATGTTTGTCTATGTCTTCCTCTCTCTATCTCTAGATCATGGTCACTTAATCTGTATTTGGAGAGGATTTGTCTTTCTTTAAATGGTTTAATCAATAAATAATTGGCAAATGTAGTGGTTCTGTTTAGGATTGAGTAGCATTGGAGCTTATGTTGAAGGTCAAATTGTATTTTTAGAGATTCATCATGAATGTCTTTTAGATTGGTGTCAATTTCTTTAATAATGGTTTTGGGGGTGAAGCTGTTGTCGGTGAGGAGCTGGGTTTTATGGACGAGCTGATGAGCGAGTGTGTTTAGAGGATGAGATTCTGCTGAGGTTTCATTGGCGAGGAGGGCTTTATATTGGATCGAATCAGGATCAGATTGATGGAGGTGATGCCAGAACTGAACACATCTCTTCTGGATCTCGATCTTCAGTGGGTATAAGCCTAATTCAGCTCTGCAGGCATCATTGGATGTAGATCTATGGACCCCTAAAATGTTTTTGATAATTTCTAGTTGTAGTTTTTCTATTGAAGTTTTATCCCAATTTTTAAAATTGATTACTGGTCCCCAAATTTCACTCCCGTACAGTAGAATTTGTTTAATGATTGCGTGATATAGTTTAACCCATGTTTTAATTGGTCATTTTAATTGGCCGAACCGTGATTTGATGGCATAAAATGCCCTCCGGGCCTTCTCATACAAGGCCTTCACAGCCAGACTGAAGCCCCCCGATGCAGAGATCTGGATGCCCAGGTAAGAGTAGCTGGTGCTGTGCTCCAGAACTTCTCCTCCGTAACTGAACTGGTATCTGCTTCCCTGAGACCTGGCCTTCTTCTGGAACACCATGACTCTGGTTTTGTCCAGGTTGACCGTCAGAGCCCATTCCTCACAGTACTGTTCCAGCAGGGCCAGGCTGTGCTGGAGACCCTCGGCTGTGGGGGACATCAGAACCAGGTCGTCCGCATACAGCAGGCATTTGACTTCGGAGTCGTGCAGAGCGATGCCCGGGATGTTGCCGGAGCGGTCCAGAGCTTCTGCCAGCTCGTTGATGTAGATGTTGAACAGGGTTGGGCTCAGACTGCATCCCTGCCTCACTCCACGACCCTGCTGGAAGAACGCAGTCCTGCAATTACCAATTTTGACTGCACATCGACTGTTTCTATACATGGACTGTATAACATCAAATGTTTTTCCACCAATGCCAATTTGTAATAATTTGTATAGTAACCCATCATGCCAAACAGAGTCGAAAGCTTTTTTTAAATCAACAAAACATGTAAATATTTTTCTTTGTTTGCCCTTTAGATTTTTGTTAATTAGAGTGTGGAGAGAATAGATGTGGTCGGATGTGCTCTCGCTCTCTCTCTCTCTCTCTCTGGCTCTCTCTCGCTCTCTCTGGCTCTCGCTCTCTCTCTCTGTCTCTCGCTCTCTCTCTCTCTCTGGCTCTCTCTCTCTCTCTCTGTCTCTCGCTCTCTCTCTCTCTCTGGCTCTCGCTCTCTCTCTCTGTCTCTCGCTCTCTCTCTCTCTCTGGCTCGCTCTCTCTCTCTCTCTGGCTCTCGCTCTCTCTCTCTGGCTCTCGCTCTCTCTCTCTCTCTGGCTCTCTCTCTCTCTCGCTCTCTCTGTCTCTCTCTCTCGCTCTCTCTGTCTCTCGCTCTCTCTCTCTCTCTCTCTCTCTGGCTCTCTCTCGCTCTCTCTGTCTCTCGGTCTCTCTCTCTGGCTCTCGCTCTCTCTCTCTGGCTCTCTCTCTCTCTGGCTCTCTCTCGCTCTCTCTGTCTCTCGGTCTCTCTCTCTGTCTCTCTCTCTCTCGCTCTCTCTGTCTCTCGCTCTCTCTCTCTGGCTCTCGCTCTCTCTCTCTCTCTCTCTGTCTCTCTCTCGCTCGCTCGCTCTCTCTCTCTGTCTCTCGCTCTCTCTCTCTCTCTCTCTCTCTCTCTGTCTCTCTCTCGCTCGCTCTCTCTCTCTCTCTGTCTCTCGCTCTCTCTGTCTCTCTCTCTCGCTCTCTCTGTCTCTCTCTCTCCGTCTCTGTCTCTCTCTCTCAGTCGTTTCAGGAGATCTGGGCTAATGATTCAGAGTCAGTAATATGCAGTATCATGAATGTTTTGAAGGCGAGTGGGCTGGTTTTTGGGCAGGTCCTCTGTTTGTGCTCGAATCATGACTCAGATCTGCTGAGCTTCTCCTCGTGGGACGCAGAAATCTTCTGAGAGGTGTCAGTGTTTCCCTCGAGTCACTGCTGATCACAGCCAAACGCCTCTCTCTCAGACTGACCCGCTGATCTCGCTTGATTTATCAACACGCAGGGAAGAACAAAAGTACATCAGTCAAATTAGAAAATACAAATGTGATATAAAGTGCTTACATTTGTTTTCATTCTATACACACACACTCACACTAACACACACATTCACACACACAGTCACACCACAAACACACGCACACTCACACACACAGTCACACCACGCGCACACACACACACACACACACACAGTCACACCACGCACACACACACGCACAGTCACGCACACACAGTCACCCACACACGCACACACACACACAGTCACACCACACACACACTCACGCACACAGTCACACCACACACACACACACCACACACAGTCACACCACACACACGCACACAGTCACACACACACACACACACACACACACAGTCACACCACACACACGCACACAGTCACATAGTCACACCACACACGCGTACACAGTCACACACACACACACACACGCACACAGTCACACACACACACACACACACACACACACACAGTCACACACACACACACACACACACACAGTCACACCACACACACACGCACACAGTCACATAGTCACACCACACACGCGTACACAGTCACACACACACACACACACACACGTATATACAGTGTGTGTGTATATATATATATATATAATTAAAATATCTTATATACTATTATGTATTATATCTTTATATGGTAGTTTTTATTAAGCTTTTTAATATTTCTTGTTGTTATAAATGTCTATAATTTTTCTTATTCATTTTTATTTTAATTTGAGTTATTTTACATCAAGTTAAATTAAATGAGAAATGTTGCTTTGCCTAGTTTAATTTAAATGTATTTTATTTCCAGATTATAATTATTTTTGTATTTCAAGTATTAAATGGTTTTAGTTTTAGTCATAGTTACCTACATTAATCCTGACTTATCCATGTTTAGAATAGAATACTGCTTAATTCTAATGTAATGTTAGTTGACATCGGTGTGATACAGTATCCCACAATGCAATGCTACACTTGATCTTCCCTTTCCAGTGTGACTGAAAGAAAACTCAGGTAATTGATCAACATCTAGTTCTTCATTTGATATTTGATCAGACTGCACGTGGATGGAAACATGTGGGACGACTGTAATTGAATCAGACTGATAAAAGTTGATATGTTTTAGCACAAACTGAGGTTAAATGACTTGTATTTATTACACCTGCTGTGTGATGCTGCATTCAGCAGTGCTTACTGTTTATACACGGCTTGGCTTGTTGGTGGACCGAGCACAAGTGTTTGTGTTTCTGAAGGTCCAGCGTCCAGCAGCGGTCAGATGAAGACCAGCTCATGACTGAACACAGGTGAGTAACTCGTGTTTCATCTGCTTAATGACTGGGACTCTAACGAACGCACTGGACTCTCTGCTGAGTTTAGCACCGCGTTAGTAATCCGGTTCATCGGTACTGTAAGTGTGAACGGTTATCATAGTAAAGGAGTTCAGGTGAAGTGAGTGGTTTGGCTTCATCTTACAGAAATGACCTGTGTGATGCCAAAAGTATTGGCACCCCTTCTAATGAAAGGTTTGACTACTTTAGTACAAATCTTAATGTTTAAGCATATAATGATATTGTAGGGAATCTAATGTTATAGCAACAGTTTGGACTCTTTTCTATTCTAACATGACCGTGTCTCTGTGTATAAGACAAGAATCAAAGAGAAATGATGATTCAGTCAGTGTGGAAGAACTTGACTGGTCTGTAGAAAGCAGCTGAACACCTCTGGTGTGACTTTAAATGAAACACAAACTCATCACCAAACACTAATGACTTGTGCATGCACTATATGGACAAAAGTACTGGCACCCCTTCTTTAGAAGAGAAAAAGCACTTCGGCAACAAAGATGGAAACTTGATTAATGTACTTAAAAACTGTATTTCCACCTCTGTTGCATCAGTTTTGGAGTGTATGAAATGACGGCACCCGTATGCACAAGTCATTAGTGTTTGGTGATGAGTTTGTGGCTCATTTAAAGTCACACAATCAGCTGAATAATGCAGCCAGCAGACGCTTTTATTTCACATCTTCCCACTCAATAAATGAGCTTCTTCTGCCCACCTGCAGGTGCTCTTCTCCCTCACAGCGCTTCTGTAAGACTCAGAACACGAGTGTTTATTATCTTCACACGTCTTTGATGAAGTACAAGCGCTTTATAGTCACTTGTCTCAGAAAATCCATCCACATCGGTTTATTCTCAAGGAGCTGTTGATGTCTGCTGGATTGAAATATAATATTGTGGATTTATTGTCAATTAGTAAAATATTAAATTAATAGCTCAGAGTTTATATATCATAATTCTGAGTTATATCTCGCAATTCTGAGTTTATATATTCTGCAAAGCTTTTTTTCAGAAATATGAGAACAAAAAATCTAAATTGTGAGATAAAATGTCAAATTTACCTTTTTTCCATTTCTGTGATGCAAATGGGTTTCCTTAGAAATATGTTGTGTTCAGACATTTGAACTGCAGAATAAATAATACTGCAGAGTGCCTTGTTTATTTTTGAACATCTTAGTGTTTAATTTTTAAGTTAATTTATTTTTCCATGTTACGCCTCCACAATTCCCCTAGACTAGAACGAGGGACGTAACAACACACATGTGTGCTGGATCTGTGTGTGGATGACAATAACACACACACACACACACACACACACACACACACACACAGAGAAAGACAGACACACACACACACACACACACACACGCTCACACACCAGCTCTTCTGCATCAGGCGGGGAAATGAGATTATTGAATCCTCATATATGCTCATTAGACTAATCTCTGGAATATTCCACTAATAATAGATGAACTCTGAGCTGAAATAATGTTTCTGTATGTATGAGATTATGAATACCCTGGTTTGACGCTAACATAGTAAATACCATAGTACTACCATGTTATTGGACGTGCTATGGTTATACCGTGGTATTTTTCAGTATGTGATTGAGCCAGTCATTCAGTACCATGATAAATATAAAAGTATCATGGAATTACTCCTAATACTGTACCATGGTATCACCACAGAACTGGACTTTATTGTAAATAATAAGAGTTATTCTTATGATACTGTGGTGGTATTAATTGCACTGTTCATCACAGAATCCTGAATAAATTAATCACGATCAGCATTAATTGATGGATTGAGTGAAGTCAGCAGCGGGAGCGCGCAGATGCTATTGACGCAGCTCTCTCTCTCTCTCTCTCTCGGTCTTTATCATCACTCTATGCCTCTCTCTCTCTCTCTCTCTCTCTCTCTCTCTCTCTCGGTCTTTATCATCACTGTATGCCTCTCTCTCTCGGTCTCTATCATCACTGTATGTCTCTCTCTCTCTCTCTCTCTCTCGGTCTCTATCATCACTGTATGTCTCTCTCTCTCTCTCTCTCTCTATCATCACTCTCTCTCGGTCTCTATCATCACTGTATGTCTCTCTCTCTCTCTCTCTCTCTCG
>CM049883.1:1035575-1043075 GCA_027474115.1 Schizopygopsis malacanthus
TCCGCTGAGGAACAGTGAAAGTAATAAACGCTCCTCAGAAGATGTGATGAAGATCATTCCTCCGCTGAGGAACAGTGAAAGTAACAAACGCTCCTCAGAAGATGTGATGAAGATCGTTCCTCCGCTGAGGAACAGTGAAAGTAACAAACGCTCCTCAGAAGATGTGATGAAGATCATTCCTCCGCTGAGGAACAGTGAAAGTAATAAACGCTCCTCAGAAGATGTGATGAAGATCGTTCCTCCGCTGAGGAACAGTGAAAGAAACAAACGCTCCTCAGAAGATGTGATGAAGATCGTTCCTCCGCTGAGGAACAGTGAAAGTAATAAACGCTCCTCAGAAGATGAGATGAAGATCGTTCCTCCGCTGAGGAACAGTGAAAGTAATAAACGCTCCTCAGAAGATGTGATGAAGATCATTCCTCCGCTGAGGAACAGTGAAAGTAATAAACGCTCCTCAGAAGATGAGATGAAGATCGTTCCTCCGCTGAGGAACAGTGAAAGTAATAAACGCTCCTCAGAAGATGTGATGAAGATCGTTCCTCCGCTGAGGAACAGTGAAAGTAATAAACGCTCCTCAGAAGATGTGATGAAGATCGTTCCTCCGCTGAGGAACAGTGAAAGTAACAAACGCTCCTCAGAAGATGTGATGAAGATCATTCCTCCGCTGAGGAACAGTGAAAGTAATAAACGCTCCTCAGAAGATGTGATGAAGATCGTTCCTCCGCTGAGGAACAGTGAAAGTAACAAACGCTCCTCAGAAGATGTGATGAAGATCATTCCTCCGCTGAGGAACAGTGAAAGTAATAAACGCTCCTCAGAAGATGTGATGAAGATCGTTCCTCCGCTGAGGAACAGTGAAAGTAACAAACGCTCCTCAGAAGATGTGATGAAGATCGTTCCTCCGCTGAGGAACAGTGAAAGTAATAAACGCTCCTCAAAGATGTGATGAAGATCGCTCCTGAGGAACAGAAGAACAAACGCTGTGATGAAGATCGTTCCTCCGCTGAGGAACAGTGAAAGTAACAAACGCTCCTCAGAAGATGTGATGAAGATCGTTCCTCCGCTGAGGAACAGTGAAAGTAACAAACGCTCCTCAGAAGATGTGATGAAGATCGTTCCTCCGCTGAGGAACAGTGAAAGTAACAAACGCTCCTCAGAAGATGTGATGAAGATCGTTCCTCCGCTGAGGAACAGTGAAAGTAACAAACGCTCCTCAGAAGATGTGATGAAGATCGTTCCTCCGCTGAGGAACAGTGAAAGTAACAAACGCTCCTCAGAAGATGTGATGAAGATCGTTCCTCCGCTGAGGAACAGTGAAAGTAACAAACGCTCCTCAGAAGATGTGATGAAGATCGTTCCTCCGCTGAGGAACAGTGAAAGTAACAAACGCTCCTCAGAAGATGTGATGAAGATCGTTCCTCCGCTGAGGAACAGTGAAAGAAAGAAACGCTCCTCAGAAGATGTGATGAAGATCATTCCTCCGCTGAGGAACAGTGAAAGAAACAAACGCTCCTCAGAAGATGTGATGAAGATCATTCCTCCGCTGAGGAACAGTGAAAGAAACAAACGCTCCTCAGAAGATGTGATGAAGATCGTTCCTCCGCTGAGGAACAGTGAAAGTAATAAACGCTCCTCAGAAGATGTGATGAAGATCATTCCTCCGCTGAGGAACAGTGAAAGTAACAAACGCTCCTCAGAAGATGTGATGAAGATCGTTCCTCCGCCGAGGAACAGTGAAAGTAACAAACGCTCCTCAGAAGATGTGATGAAGATCGTTCCTCCGCTGAGGAACAGTGAAAGTAACAAACGCTCCTCAGAAGATGTGATGAAGATCATTCCTCCGCCGAGGAACAGTGAAAGTAATAAACGCTCCTCAGAAGATGTGATGAAGATCGTTCCTCCGCTGAGGAACAGTGAAAGTAATAAACGCTCCTCAGAAGATGTGATGAAGATCGTTCCTCCGCTGAGGAACAGTGAAAGTAATAAACGCTCCTCAGAAGATGTGATGAAGATCATTCCTCCGCTGAGGAACAGTGAAAGTAATAAACGCTCCTCAGAAGATCCTGATGATCAGATTTGAGAGTAAAACATGATTGATGGAGAATCAAGTAAAGCCGAGCTGCTTCAGTCCAGCAAGTCACAAGTGTTCATCTGGAAATATGACTAAAAGTTATTCAAAGTGATTCATATTTTGCTGCCAAACAGATTGTATTTTATTCATTCAGAAGCAAACTCATGTTCTCATTAGATCTACAGCATGCCGGTTAATGTGGATGTAAACGCACAAACTCTTGCTTCATGGCTGCCAGCACACACACACACACACACGCACACAGACACACACACACACATGCACGCACTTACGCACACACACGCACGCACGCACGCACACAGACACACAGACACACACACACGCACACACACAGACACGCACACACACACACATGCACGCACGTACGCACACACACGCACGCACGCACGCACACAGACACACAGACACACACACACGCGCACACACACACACACACACACACACAGATACGCACGCACGCGCACACACACACACGTGTGATGGTGCTTCATTCTTAATGATGCGTCTGCTCTCAGCACCTAGCTTTTAAAGTTTCATCCCCAGGAGCCGTTCACCCGTCTGCAGCTCTCAGAAACACTATAACACCGGCACACATGCTGTAGGGGACATTGAGGAGTCGAGCCGCAAGCCGTGTTTGTCCTTCTGCATATGCTTGCAGTCAGACAGCAGGGGATTGTGGGTAATTGCTCTTGCTCAGGGCGATGTGGTCGATGCGTCTGTCCTCACGTGTGCTGCACTGACGCAAGTTAAAGGATGTTTTAAAAGGCACGCTTCCTAGTTTCGAAATATAGTATAGATAATGCACATTAAAGCACGTTTTAGGCCTTTTTATGCCTGTTGTTTATTAATAATAGAGAGTATTCAGTCAGATAAACAATGCAAGACTGGGATCTGTCAGGGTTTGGTTGGACGATAAAAAGTGTCTATGGAAAGAAAAAATTATTTATGACGTCCGCTGAAAAGAAAGTTATTCCAGAGGTGAAATATTAAAGATTATGCAAGTTATTTCATATCTATGCATGTTTTGTTTTATGATGCATTGATGAATCATTCATAGTAAGTTTAGAAAATTAATAGGTTATGTTTTAACTTAATGTCAACTTTAACAGCTTAATTTTGGGCTTTTTCCTAATTTGCTACTTTTAAAAACAAAAAAATATTTTATTACATTTCATAACTAATTGCAATTAAATGAATTAATAATATTTTTTTATAAAAATGAAAAGAATTGGCAAGTAACACATTGAATTAAATGTGAAATTTAGAACAGCTTTTATTAATCTTAATGTTATTTTCAGCATTTATTAATCAATTTTTTTAATCAAAAGTTGTCTCTGTTAACCTTATAATGCACTGTTTACTAACATAACTGTAGTTAGAATTAATTAACACAGGTTAATAAATGCTATGACATATATATATTGTTCATTATTAGTTTGTGTTAGCTAATGCAATAACTAATGTGTAAAATGAGACCTTATTGTAAAGTGTTATTGTCACGGAACGCCGAGGAGATGAGGATTATCCAAAAAATAAAGTATTTTTATATTATAATCCACACGAATAGAAGGAAATAACTCGTAATAGTAGCAACACACGTAACATCAAACAATAACTGGAGAACTCAGGATTTAAAGGGACAGTACACCCAAAAATGAAAATTCTGTCATCATTTACTCATCCTCAAGTATTTCCAAACCTGTATGAATGTGTTTGTTCTGCTGAACACAAAGGAAGATATTCTGAAGAATGTGGGAACAGCAGTTCTTGGGCACCATTGACTTCCATAGTATTTGTTTTTCCTACAATGGAAGTCAATGGTGCCCCAAAACAGCCTGGTTACAAACTTTCTCCAAAAGATATTTATTTGTGTTTGGCAGAACAAAGACATTCATACAGGTTTGGAAATACTTGAGTAAATGATGACAGAATTTTCATTTTTGGGTGTACTGTCCCTTTAAGAACACAGGGACTAATGGGATAATTAATGACACAACAGGTGGTAACAATTAACTCAAGACACAGGCAAAAACTAGGTCACAACATAAAATCATCACACAGACGCGTGACGGTTATCATATTTTCTTGTAAAATGTATTTACAACGTATTTTTTTTACAGTGTACATTTGCAGTCTCCAGTGAGTTTATGAGAGAAAATGTGCAAATGTAGTATTCATTTTGCTTTCTAATTGGTGTTGCATAGCAGGAGGTCTGTTCATCTCACTGTGCTTGGTGATTTTTATTATGTTTGTGCATAGAGATGGATTATTGTTTGCTGAAATGCACCATTTAGTAAGCAATGGATAGTAAACACACACACACACACACACACACACACTATGCTCCACATCAGTTTGTCAACACACATTAGCATAATGTCTCACACACACTATGATCCACATCAGTTTGTCAACACACATTAGCATAATGTCACACACACACACACACACACACACACACACACACACACACACACACACTATGATCCACATCAGTTTGTCAACACACATTAGCATAATGTCACACACACACACACACACACACACACACACACACACACTATGATCCACATCAGTTTGTCAACACACATTAGCATAATGTCTCACACACACACACACACACTCACACACACACTTTCAGATTCATGCATATGCAAGAAATAGCTTTGCTTTTCAGCAGCCAGATTTGTGTATGCGTGTGTGTCAGCGTGGTAATATTTCCAGGGACAGACAGTAATATTTATGCAGATATATGGCATATTGGCTCTGTTACAGAGCCATAAATATAATGCAAGTACAAAAATATAATGGCTATATAGATATATATGCTTGACAATGCGATGTTAGTATGTGGTCCTGTTGAACATCCTATATTATAACAAGAACATGCAAAAAATCACTTAATTTTAACTTGTTTTTTCTGAAAACAAGACGACAATTGTTACTTTTCTAGAAAATCCTTCTTGATTTAAGAATTGTTGGCTGGAAACAAGACAAAATAAATTAAGTAAAAAAGCATTTTTAGCAATGTAGTTCACCCAGAAATTACAATTAGCTGATAATAAACTCATCCTCAGGCCTTCAAAGATCAGGATGAGTGTTTCTTCATCAGATTTGGAGGAGTGTCTCAGCAATGGATGTGAATGGGTGCCGTCACATGGGATGGACACAGCACTCCAGTCCATCAGTTAACATCTGGAGAAGACAAAAGCTGAAACTAATCGTGCATTAAGACGTTTTTAAACCAAATATGAGTCCATAATCCATCATAACGTGTCCTAGAGTAAAAAAAGTCCATCTTCTGTTGTCTCTCGCATCAAAATCCATTTGTTTAGAGCTGTTTTGTCTCGTAAACGCTGCAGATTTCTCTCCTGATTCAGACCAGAACACGTTTTCACTGAGGAAGCGTTATTATGGACTCATATTTAGTTAAAAACATTTAATGCTGGATTAGTTTCAGCTTCTGATGTTAACTGATGGACTGTGGATTATTGTGATGTTTTATCAGCTCTCATTCTGACGGCACCCATTCACATCCATTGCTGAGACACTGATGCGGTGACACATTTCTCCAAATCTAATGCCGAGACAGACTCGTTCAAATCTCAGATGGTCTGAGGATGACGATATTTTCAGCAAGTTGGTTGCAAACCTCAGTATTCTTGCCATTATAAGTGTTATTATTCAGGTCGAGGGATATAAACATGCCAGTATTGTAACCTACTTTAACAGACTTGTAGCTAGACGTTCACTTCTCCGAGTAAAGGAGTTTTTGATTCGTCCTGAGTCAGATTTCAACAAGCGGTGGATTGTTTCACTGGACGAGCCGCTGTTCTTTTGACAGTCAAAGCCTTTCTTGTGGGTTTTTGTGAGCGGTGTATAAGCGTTCAGATCTGAACGTCTTCATTTGAAACCCTCTCGGGGTGTCAGATCAGCTTTCAGATAGCTGGGGATAATTGAAGGCGGTGATATGATCTCAGACTGAAGTCGTGAGACACTAACGGATCTCCAGGTATATCATCTTTTGAAGAATCGTAAATCACACCTGGCTTCAGAATAACAAAGCTAATAACGGAGCGCTTTTCTCCGGGAAGTCTTTTATGTTCAGGTCTTGGGTTCAGGATGTGTTCGAGATTAAGACACGTTACCCTCAGAAGAGGTGCTTCAGTGCCTTTGAGATAAGACCATGTTTTTCTTTGTTCTCATTTAAATGATTTAGTTTGATGTTTGTTCTACAGTCGTTGAAGGGAAAGTGTTGGACAAGCAGAGCCAGTGTTTCTTCTAGAATTAAACCAAAATGAAATAATATTTTTTGAAAAAATTATTTAAATATTTTTGTATTTAAAAATTATATAATTTATGTTTTTGTCACATGACATCATTAAGTGAATCCAGGTATGGGTGATATTATATATACAGTATCAGGTTTTATTTGTTTGTATATTTTTTTATTTTTTTTTGTTAATTTTAATTTTAAAATTATATAATGTTTTACGTTTTAGTCACTTGACATCATTAAGTGAATCCAGTGATGGGTGATGTATACAGTATCAGGTTTTATTTTTTATTTATTTATTTAAAAAACAAATATATATTTTGTAATTATATTATTTTTTACGTTTTTGTCACATGACATCATTAAGTGAATCCAGGAATTGATGATATATACAGTATCAGGTTTTATTTGTTTGTTTATTTATTTATTAATTTTTTATTATTTTTATTTTTATTTTAAAATTATATAATTTTAAGTTTTTGTCACATGACATCATTAAGTGAATCCAGGAATTGATGATATAAACAGTATCAGGTTTTATTTGTTTGTTTATTTATTTATTTTTGTATTTTTATTTTAAAATTAAATAATTTTTTACGTTTTTGTCACATGACATCATTAAGTGAATCCAGGAATTGATGATATAAACAGTATCAGGTTTTATTTGTTTGTTTTTTATTTATTTATTTATTTATTTTATTTTATTTATTTATATATTTGTTTTATTATATAATTTACGTTTTTGTCACATGACATCATAACTGAATCCAGGGATGGATGATATAAACAGTATCAGGTTTTATTTGTTTGTTTTTTATTTATTTTTGTTAATTTCATTGCTGTGGTTATATTCCCTATATTTATATCATCAGCAAAGATACAGTAATAATATTGATTGTATCGCTCAGCCCAAGGTGAATCCTGTCAAGCAATGTCATTTTAGTATAATTGAGAGTTTTTATTAATGTTTTCAATAGTTTTTTAAGTAAATTTTTCCATTTTTAATTTTGGTTAAATGTTTAGTAATTTTTTAATGTTTTAGTCATTTTATTACTTTTTTTTTTTTTTTTATATACACGTTTTTATTCATTTTCTTTATAGTTTTACTTTTAGTACTGTAAGAAATGTTGCC
>CM049883.1:1053075-1055575 GCA_027474115.1 Schizopygopsis malacanthus
AATGTCTGATTCATTCAGAAACTAAGCCAGTGACTGTCTTTATGAATGAATCACTGAATCATTGGCTCAATTGATTTGTTCAAATGTCTGATTCATTCAGAAACTAAGCCAGAGACTGTCTTTATGAATGAATCACTGAATCATTGGCTCAATTGATTTGTTCAAACGTCTGATTCATTCAGAAACTAAGCCAGAGACTGTCTTTATGAATGAATCACTGAATCATTGGCTCAATTGATTTGTTCAAACATCTGATTCATTCAGAAACTAAGCCAGAGACTGTCTTTATGAATGAATCACTGAATCATTGGCTCAATTGATTCGGTCAAACGTCTGATTAATTCAGAAACTAAGCCAGTGACTGTCTTTATGAATGAATCACTGAATCATTGGCTCACTTGATTTTTTCAAACATCTGATTCATTCAGAAACTAAGCCAGAGACTGTCTTTATGAATGAATCACTGAATCATTGGCTCAATTGATTTGTTCAAACATCTGATTCATTCAGAAACTAAGCCAGAGACTGTCTTTATGAATGAATCACTGAATCATTGGCTCAATTGATTCGGTCAAACGTCTGATTCATTCAGAAACTAAGCCAGTGACTGTCTTTATGAATGAATCACTGAATCATTGGCTCACTTGATTTTTTCAAACATCTGATTCATTCAGAAACTAAGCCAGAGACTGTCTTTATGAATGAATCACTGAATCATTGGCTCACTTGATTTTTTCAAACATCTGATTCATTCAGAAACTAAGCCAGTGACTGTCTTTATGAATGAATCACTGAATCATTGGCTCACTTGATTTTTTCAAACATCTGATTCATTCAGAAACTAAGCCAGTGACTGTCTTTATGAATGAATCACTGAATCATTGACTCAATTGATTCGTTCAAATGTCTGATTCATTCAGAAACTAAGCCAGAGACTGTCTTTATGAATGAATCACTGAATCATTGGCTCAATTGATTCGGTCAAACGTCTGATTAATTCAGAAACTAAGCCAGAGACTGTCTTTATGAATGAATCACTGAATCATTGGCTCAATTGATTCGTTCAAACGTCTAATTCATTCAGAAACTAAGCCAGAGACTGTCTTTATGAATGAATCACTGAATCATTGATTCACTTGATTCGGTCAAACGTCTGATTCATTCAGAAACTAAGCCAGAGACTGTCTTTATGAATGAATCATTGATTCACTTGATTCGGTCAAACGTCTGATTCATTCAGAAACTAAGCCAGAGACTGTCTTTATGAATGAATCACTGATTCACTTGATTCGGTCAAACGTCTGCAGTTCTGAAACATTCAGAAATAAAAATGCTGTCATTAATTAATTTGTCTTACGGGTTTGGAACGAGTAATTAATCACAAAATAAAAATTTTTGGGTGAACTATCCCTTTAACATCACATGAATGTTTGCGCAGCCACAATAAATCTCTCAACTCATCTTTTTTACCTTGAGTTATGAAGATCTAATCATCTTTAATTGTCATTGTGAGCCTTTGGGAATCAGAATGGGATAAATACGCCAAACAATAGAGTTAATGTGGACGGATGGACGGCTTACAGCGAGAGTGCTGCGTTAAATCAAACACCTTTGACACTTTACACCTCTTTCTCTGCGGCTCTCCGTGTGGCGGCTCTCATAAATTTATGAAGCATGTAAGTGTGCCACAAATCATAACGCAGACATTGCAGCGCGCTCGTGTTTCTATGGAAACACCTCCAGCGCAGCTCCGAGGCCTGCATACGGTCACACAGAAATCACAGACATTACTCAACTCACAGGGTTTGAGCGTATTAATAACCCACAGCACTGTCTGTGTGTGTGTGTGTGTCTGTTTCTGTGTCTGTGTCTGTGTCTGTGTCTCTGTGTGTCTCTGTGTCTCTGTGTCTCTGTCTGTCTGTCTGTCTGTCTGTGTGTCTGTCTCTGTGTGTCTCTGTGTCTCTGTCTGTGTGTCTGTGTCTGTCTGTCTGTGTGTGTGTCTGTCTGTCTGTCTGTCTGTGTGTCTGTCTCTGTGTCTCTGTCTGTCTGTCTGTCTGTGTGTCTGTGTGTCTGTGTGTCTGTGTGTCTGTGTCTGTGTGTGTGTGTCTGTGTGTCTCTGTGTCTCTGTCTGTGTGTGTGTGTGTGTCTGTCTGTCTGTCTGTCTGTCTGTCTGTCTGTCTGTGTGTCTGTGTGTCTGTCTCTGTGTCTCTGTGTCTGTGTCTCTATGTCTGTGTCTCTGTCTCTGTCTCTGTCTCTGTCTCTGTGTGTCTGTGTGTGTGTGTGTGTGTGTGTGTGCGCGCTGATGTGAATGTACAGTCAGACGCTCATTATCATAATACAAATCCAACAGCATCAACACATCATCACATTTATGCATTTAATATACTGATATATATTAATATAATCACATCACAGTACTGTAATATGCATGTCAGGGTTTCACAATCGTGCAAAATGTGCAGTTGTAAAATTGTTTATTTTTCCAATTCTGGAAAGTCAT
>CM049883.1:1060575-1065575 GCA_027474115.1 Schizopygopsis malacanthus
TATTTAGCAGAGCATTCAAGAAATTGAATTAGCAAATATTAAAATAAAACACTATATAGATTGATTCCTATTAAAGCAGCTGTATTTTCTTCTGCTAAGAGTAGCAAGTTATTCTTTTCTCTTAGTGTTTTGTTGTTTTAGCATTAAATAATAACAATTCTGTCATCTGTCATAGTGTTTTATATGTATACCATCATTTACTCATTCAAGTTTAGTTTTAAACCTGAGTTTCTTTCTTGTGCTGAACATAAAAGATGATATTTTGAAGATGTTTGAAAACCAAACAGTTTCTGGTCCTTAGTGACTTCCAAAGTATTTTTTTCCTTCCATTAAAGTCAATGTGGACCAGACACTGTTTGGCTGCCTACGTTTTCAAAATACCTTATTTTGTGTTCAGCACAAGATAGAAATGAATACAGGTTTGGGATAACATGTGAGTGAGTAAATAATGACAGAAATGACATTTTAGGGTGAACTGTCCCTTTAATTGCAGTCGGATGCATGTTTAGTACTGTCCCTTTAAGACAGCACGCATCTAATATCCAGACACGCATCCGTTTGTCTCGGCTGTTTACTTTCATTTTAGACATAACCAACTGAGTCTATCCGTAAACCTTGTGTATTTTGACAGTATTAGCTCAAAAGATAACTTCGTTGAGCTAGTGTTAGACAGGCTTTTTAGTTCATGTTCGTCAGACCAGCGTGTGAATGAAACGTTTAACCTGCAATGCTTTAAAACACCCAAATACTGTACTTTTGTGATTGTGAATAAGTGCAGTGTAACTCTACGGCTGAGTTAACACTGATGTGAATGTATGCGGCGCTGTACTGTATATTGATACGGCGACGCCAGAACTGTAACTGATCAAATGTGCTGTAGCACGATGCTACGATATTTCTTCAAAAGCACATCGTGGATATGTTTTTATAGTCCATGATCAAAAATCATCATGTCACACACCTCTAATTTGAATTAAAGCATGATTGCCAAACTCTTTTATCGGCCGAACCTCTTTGAGGCTAAATACTGTCTTGAAGTCACCCTGAGATTTTTATATTTATGTTAATATTTGAAATATGTAGCTACACATTCACATGTTCGTGGATCTCTGATGATCATTTGAGAGGCAGGAAGACAAATTAAACCAATTTGATTGGTTTTTATTTAGAATTATTTATTTGTAAATATTTAGTTTTTTTGTTTTTAAATATTTAGTTTTTTGTTTTTAATTTTTTTGTAAAAACAATAATTTTTTTTTTTGATTCAAATAATTTTCTTAATATAATTTTTTTGTTTTTCCATTTGATTTAAAGAAATAAATTAATTCAAATATTTTTTTAGTTTTTTTTCAGTTTTCTCATTTTTATTTTTAATAATTGTATTACAAATAAAAATGTTTATTTCTAATATGCATTTAGTCATGTTTTTGTAACGTATTTACAAATATTTATTTATAGATTTTTTTTAAACTTATTTTCAAATCATTTGTAAATATTTGTTTTTTGTTTTTATTTATCATTATTTATTTAAAAATATTTGTTAACATTTATTTAAAAAAATCAAACTAATTTTTAAAAACATTGTTTATATATATATTATTTATTACATTTATTTCTAATTAATATTTACTATTTTTAGTTAATTTTCAATTAATTAAAAAATAATTAAAAAAATATTTATTTGATGCTTTTCACTATCTGCTGCAACTCATTTCATAAATGTTTTTGTTAGCAAAAAAAATTACAGTACACAGTTACACATTTTATAATATTTTTGTTATTTATTTATTTTATAATGTATTTTGTCTTATTTTATAAAGAAGGCCATATCATCATAAGGTTTTTATTAACATGATAAATATTAACTCAATGAAGCGTGTCAAAACCTTTGACTAGCAGCTCTTTCTTCATCCTCAAAACATCTTACACATCCACAAACACTCGTTCTTAACCATCTTCAGCCGCTTGTATCTGCTTAATTATGTATGTGAGTGCTGCTTTGAGACATGAACACCCTGCGGTTCTTTATGAAGCTCTCTCTCGTGTGTGTGTGTGTGTGTCTGTGTCTGTGTCTGTGTCTGTGTCTGTGTCTGTGTCTGTGTCTGTGTCTGTGTCTGTGTCTGTGTCTGTGTCTGTGTGTGTGTGTGTGTGTCTGTGTGTGTGATCAGTGTAAGCTGGAGCAGCAGGCGTGTTTGTTGGGGAAGAATCTGTCCATTCTGTGTTCTGGTTCCTGTCCTTGTATCAATGCTGGACCTCCTAAAGCAGATCCCAAGATCAAGACGACTCCAGAGACGCCACCCAAACCAGGTCCACACACACACACACAGACAGACACAGACACACACAGACACACACACACACACAGACACACAGACACAGACACACACACACACACACACACGCACGCACACACGCACAGACACACAAACACAGACACACACACACATACAGACACACACACACACACACACACATATACACACACAGACACACAAACATAGACAGACACACACACACACACACACACACACACACACACACACAGACACACACACAGACACACACACACACACACACACACACACAGAGACACACAGAGACACACAGACATGCACACACACGCACGCACGCACAAACACACACACACACACACAGACACACACACACACACAAACACAGACACACACACACACACACACACACACACACACACACATTACTCCATCAGCTCTCACTGTAAACATGCAGAATGATGTTTGGTGTCACAGTGAGTTCAGACATTCATGTTTAATGAAGTCTAGTTAGTTAATATTTGAATGCGTTTGAGTGAGTTTATTGTTCCTCTGCATTATTAATCTGCTAAAGAGCATCTCTCATTATTTACTGGTGTCTCCAGAGCTCTGCACGGGTCAGGATTTAGCAGATTTGGGCGACAGACTCCGAGACTGGTTTCAGCTTCTTCACAGAAATACGAAACAGATCAACTCTGGAAGACAAAGCACTGCATCAGGTGAAAACACGGCCGTGTGAAGAGTCTCTGCTGCTCACCACGGCTGCATTTATCTGATTAAAAATACTGTAAAATTGTGAGATGTTATTGTAATTTAAAACAGCTGTTTTCTATGTGAATATGTGTTAAACTGTAATTTATTTATGTGATCAAATCTGTATTTTCAGCATCATTACTGCAGTCTTCAGTGTCACATGATCTTCAGAAATCATAATAATATGCTGATTTATTATTAATGTTAGAAACAATTGTGCTGCTTAATATTTTTTGGAACCTGTGATACTTTTTTCAGGATTCTTTAATTAATAAAACGTTAAAAAGAACTTTTATTCAAACTGAAATATTTTCTAACAAAATACACTACTGTTCAAAAGTTTGAGGTCATGACCTTTTTTCTTTAAAAAAAATAAAATAAATTAATACTTTTATGCAGCGAGGATGTATTAAATTGTAATTATTAGAAAAAAATAATATTTCTAATATGCTGATTTACTGATTGATTATTATCAGTGTTAAAATCTTTGGAAACCTATTCTGGCCATGGAATAAAACAATGAAAATTACTTGTGAAATATCTCACAATTATGATTTTTTTCTCACAAATCCGAGTTAACATCTTGCAATTATGTTTTTGGTTTTCACCAAAAATAAACAAATAAAAAGGGATTATTTTTATATCTCGGAATTCTGACTTTTTTCTCACAATAGTAAGTTTATAAATAACAATTCTGTTTATATTGCACAACGCTTTTCTCAGAACTGTTAATAATTGAATAACAGATTTACTCGTTCGTGGTTCTCTGATGTCTGTTAATATTTAATAATAGTTATTCTCAATGGTGACATGCAGGTAAACAAAAGGGATATTTTATAATTAGTTGTATTGTTTTTGTAATTATAAATATTTAATACAAAATATTTTCAGTCCATTTTTAAATATTTATTTTAAAATATTTTTTCGTGCATTTCTAAGTGTACATCTAATTGCGAGTTTATATTTTGGAATTTTAAAAACATTTTAAAAGAAATTCAGAGAAAAAAAATCTGAATTGTGACATAAAAGACATGATTACCTTTTTTTTTTTTATCCTGTGGTGGAAACAAGCTTCAATAACTTCTATAGTTTCATTTTATTTTTAGGCAGGATTCACAGATGAATAGAAAGATATTAATATAAATATAAATCTCTGTAACATTAGAAATGTCTTTACTGTCACTTTTGATCAAATTAATGCAATTATTATTTTTTTTTTAATCAGTGTGCGCTCTTTCTTCTGCTCAGTTAAGTATATCCTCATGTATGATGTCTCTTGATCTTTCATAATGCACATGTTTTGAAGTTGTTGGATTATCGCTGCAGTGTTTGACCGGGGGCTCGTGGCCGGCTGTAAGGACTCCATCGGCTGGATGTTCTCCAAGCTGGACACCAGTAATGACCTGTTCCTGGATCAGTCCGAGCTGGCCGCTATAAACCTGGAGAAGTATGAGGTGTGCGTCAGGCCCTTCTTTACCTCGTGCGACTCGTACCGCGACGGGAAGGTTTCCACGGCTGAATGGTGCCTGTGCTTCTGGAGAGAGAGTGAGTGTGTTATGGGCTTTTCTGGGGAAATCATCCGCTAAATTATGTCTCAGTGCAAAACAAATAACATTACAGGTGGACCACTGGGGAAAACGTCATTACATATTAAAAAAATATATTACAAATATTTTCTCTGAACCATAAATTGCATTTTAATGTTAATATATTATTTAATATTTAATTTTATCTTCCCCCATGTGTGATTTGAGAGATGGACTGCTGTGTCATTGATTTTTGTATAATTTCTTTCACATATTTTTTCCAGAACCTCCATGTTTGTCTGAAATCGAGAGGATTCAGATGCAAGAGCCGTCTAAGAGGAACCCGGGTAAATGCACACAAACAGACTAAATAACAAGAAAAGGATTAAAAATGAAGCCACTTGTGGTTCAGAAAGGAAGGATGTAATGT
>CM049883.1:1070575-1075575 GCA_027474115.1 Schizopygopsis malacanthus
TTGATTTCACACTCATCTCTGAATCAGAACTGACTCCGGTTTCGTACTTAATGAACTTAATTATGATGACTTTGATTTCACACTCATCTCTGAATCAGAACTGACTCCGGTTTCGTACTTAATGAACTTAATTATGATGACTTTGATTTCACACTCGTCTCTGAATCAGAACTGACTCCGGTTTCGTACTTAATTATGATGACTTTGATTTCACACTCGTCTCTGAATCAGAACTGACTCCGGTTTCGTACTTAATTATGATGACTTTGATTCCACACTCGTCTCTGAATCAGAACTGACTCCGGTTTCGTACTTAATGAACTTAATTATGATGACTTTGATTTCACACTCGTCTCTGAATCAGAACTGACTCCGGTTTCGTACTTAATGAACTTAATTATGATGACTTTGATTTCACACTCATCTCTGAATCAGAACTGACTCCGGTTTCGTACTTAATGAACTTAATTATGATGACTTTGATTCCACACTCGTCTCTGAATCAGAACTGACTCCGGTTTCGTACTTAATTATGATGACTTTGATTTCACACTCGTCTCTGAATCAGAACTGACTCCGGTTTCGTACTTAATGAACTTAATTATGAACTTTGATTTCACACTTCTCTGAATGAACTGACTCCAGTTGATTAATGAACTTAATTATGATGACTTTGACTCGTCTCTGAATCAGAACTGACTCCGGTTTCGTACTTAATGAACTTATTTCACACTTCTCTGATGATGACTCCGGTTGATTAATGAACCAATTATGATGACTTTGACCACACTCGTCTCTGAATCAGAACTGACTCCGGTTTCGTACTTAATGAACTTAATTATGATGACTTTGATTTCACACTCGTCTCTGAATCAGAACTGACTCCGGTTTCGTACTTAATGAACTTAATTATGATGACTTACCAAGTGATTCCACACTCGTCTCTGAATCAGAACTGACTCCGGTTTCGTACTTAACCCTTTAACATTCCTGAAAATTTGCCTAAAACGGCTAAAAAAGGCATACCCAAAGTAAATTGCATGCTGTTCTTGGGTCATTTGGATGATATGCATGATGTTGGTCTCATAAACAGATTGAAAGGTGACACTCTGAGGTTTGTTTCTCAATAGTCAGAATCACTGTAATCTTACTGATATTGAGTAATAGCACTTTGAATACACACAAAAAAATAATTCTGTACGCCTGCATTTTTTGTGTAAATAGAAGCCTGCAGATGACTATAGCTGGGATGAACTGGAAAATAATTGGGATCACAGAATGAAGCTTACCAAGCCACATTTACCATTTGATAAACAATATATTAGAAAATGTGTGTTTTACATGATCATGTTTATCTAATTTTATGTCTAGACGCTTCCGAAAAAATTACACTTGGGAGACTCTTAAGGGTTAACTTTGTATGAATTTGATTTCCAACGACACATAAAATGCTGTAATTCTTGAATGCTTTAATGTACAGTCATCATTTTGGGCTCTTAATTATGAAAGGTTACACTTAGAGCTATTGATTTCAATTTATCACCCAGATTCATCTCTGTATCAATAATTGGTGACACATAGTAACTGAAGCATAAACAGATTATAGTGACATTTATTTATAGAATCCAAAATGTGTACATTTTTTAAATTACATATATATTTATAATTTATAATCTAAATAATTTTTTTCCTATATTTCTATTTCTGTACATGGTACATTAGTTAATTTGTGTGTTTTTTCTTATATTGGTGTTATATTGCTTATCCCTACTGTGTTATTCCTATGTATGTCTTAATTATGTGACTTTGATTTCACACTGCATCTCTGAATCAGAACTGATGTCAACAAAAAGTGGTCTGATAAAGACACTGATTGTACATGCTGACTTCATTGTCAGAACTCTTAAAATGGTTTCACATAGTTAAAATCACAAGAACTCTCAGCTTATGATGACCGTGGATATATGACATGATCAACTTTTTTGTTTTTATTATTACTTTTTTTTTGTGTGTCTGACAACTTCACCCTGAACTCACCACTAATTATGATGACGTCCCGCCGGCGGTACGCTGGAATCTTAAAGGGTTAATGAACTTAGAACTTATGATGAATTTGATTTCACACTCATCTCTGAATCAGAACTGACTCCGGTTTCTCTGTACTTGATGAACTCCGTTTCGTAATTATGATGACTTTGATGACTTTGACACTCGTCTCTGAATCAGAACTGACTCCGGTTTCGTGTCTGTGACTTAATTAACTTAATTATGATGACTTTGTGTTTTATTTCACACTCATCTCTGAATCAGAACTGTGGGACTCCGGTTTTGTACTTAATGAACTTAATTATGATGACTTTGATTTCACACTCGTCTCTGAAGCAGAACTGACTCCAGTTTCATACTTAATGAACTTAATTATGATGACTTTGATTTCACACTCGTCTCTGAATCAGAACTGACTCCGGTTTCGTGTCTTTGATTCACATCAGCTTGTGTTTTAACTGAAGCCTGTCACCAAAGGTCTTTTGCTATGTTATGAGTTATTGGTTATGTAAATGTTCTGATTTTTCATATTGCATATAGTTGGCAGCGGTGTAAAATAGCAGTTAAAGTGTGATGTTGAGACTGGCTCCTGGAAATGTTAAAATGTTGTAATAACTGTCTCTCTCTGTGTAAGCTGTGTGTTCGTGTGTATATGTATTTGATGTTCTCAACATCTTAAGAAAAGTTCATTGACACATGGACACTGTGTGGGGAGGTAAAGTACTGTTTATTACTTAAAACCTCAGTAACACTTTATTTTAAGGTGTCTTTGTTACACGTACTTATTATGATAACAATAAACGATGCATACGGTAATTACATGTACATCCAAACTCCTAACCCTAACCATATAGTAAGTAGTACATTTGGTTAATTAATATTACTCGGTACATAAAAGTATAATTACACTGTAAAATGACATTTAAAAATAAAGTAACCAAACATTCTGTGGTTCCAAACCCATATATTTCATAAAGAGACATTCTGAAAAATTAATACGCTTTCTATGCAAAGACAGTTCACATGTCTGTCAAGCTCCAAAACGTGCCATAACAATATTGCATAAAATTATACTGAAATCTATATCTCAGGTCTCATGTGTTGGTGTGCGCGAAGTCGTATGAATGACTGCTTTTATCATATTTGTAGAATATGATTTCCAGGTTTATCCAGTCAATACTTTACTGTTTTGTGATTGGTTTAATTTTTAATATTGAATATTTGAATAAAGAAATTAAAATAATATTTGAAAGATTTGTTGCATGCATGATAAAGTATGCCTCCCCTTTATTTTTACGATTATATATTAGATTATTTGTATGTATTTTAATTTCTTTTCATGATTTTTGTGCTTAAACCCCTAATCAGAAAACTCTTGAGTTTAACAGACCTGGTTATTATTTTCATTCGGATGCTTTCTGAACTTGAACATCAAGATATTAAAACAACAACAGAAGAAACATTCTTCAAAATAGTTTATAGATGTTTACAGTCTGTACACTCAAGTCAAGGCTATGAACAATAAAACATTCATTATACAATATTTACACGTTTAGGTGCTCTCGTATCAGACGAGCCAAAGCTTCAACAAACACACGACAGCACTGTATGAACATTATCTACAGTAGAATATATATTACTCCGCTCGAATACTACAACACTCAAGTAGAACTCAAGATCAAACGAGGTCCTAATATTAGTCAGGAACTGAACAATCACTCGTGCTTTGATCATTATGATGTAAAAACCAGAGGCTGTGCTTCTGTGTTTAAAGCTGCAGTGTGTTATTAGCAATACGACACCCCCCACCTTTAACATGCAGAACACAAACCCTATCGATAAAACATCCCATAAATGATCAAATCAGCTCGTTTCTGCCGCAGGATAAAAAAATAAACAAAGGAACTGTGACTTTTTTTATCTCAGAATTCATACTTTTGTCATCTCGCAGTTCTGGCTTTTTCTCAGAATTATGAGAAAAGAGGTCCATATTGTGAGAACTAAGTCAGAAGTGTGAGATACATAGTCGTTTATTTCATTGTGTGTGTGTGTGTGGGGGTGGGATGGGGGGGGGGGGGGCAGAATTGTAAGATGTAACTATTATTCTGAGGGTGAAAAAAAGTCAAAATTATGAGATATAAACTCAGAGTTATGACTTTTCTTCTGTGTGATGAAAAAAAAAGGTCATAATTCTGAGTTATAAACCAGATATCGCAAGAACAAATGTCAGATTTGTGAAATTAAAACTTGCAATTACCCTCGTTTATGGCAGAAACAAAAAAACAGAATTGCGAGATCTCACAATTTTACACAGAATTGAGAGAAAATGTCAAAATTGTGACTTTATAAACTCAGAACTATGACTTTATATCTCACAATTCTGACTTTTTCTTTAATAAACAAAAACACAAGCCTGAATTGAGATGATAACTCACATTGTCCTTTTTCATTTCTTTAAAATCCGTGTCATAAACAGGTTTCCATACGTATTGCTGATAATAAATGAAGTCGGGCCTATAGGAAACCCTATAATATATAATGCTGAATAATACTACAACGACTCCCCGATCAAACGAGGTCCTAATATTAGTCAGGAACTGAACAATCACTCGTGCTTTGATCATTATGATGTAAAAACCAGAGGCTGGATTTCCAGTAAGAGCACGCGCTTCTGTGTTTAAAGACACATCGATAAAAGATCCACTACATGATTATAGCAGCTCGTTTCTGCCGCAGGATGAGGAACTGTGACTTTTTATCTCAGAATTCTGACTTTTTCCTTGCAATTCTGTGGTTTATGTTTTATAATTCAGACATTTTTTTTGTCTCGCAGTTCTGGCTTTTTCTCAGAATTATGAATTACGATTTTGTGAAACTAAGAGGTCAGTTGTGAAACTAAGTCAGTGGTGAGATCAAGTTTGCAAAAGTTGTTTATTTCAGTGTGTGTGTGGTGG
>CM049883.1:1080575-1085575 GCA_027474115.1 Schizopygopsis malacanthus
ATCAAACACACACTTTTAGACGGAGAGTTTGTGATCAAACACACACTTTTAGACGGAGAGTTTGTGATCAAACACACACACTTTTAGACGGAGAGTTTGTGATCAAACACACACTTTTAGACGGAGAGTTTGTGATCAAACACACACTTTTAGACGGAGAGTTTGCGATCAAACACACACTTTTAGACGGAGAGTTTGTGATCAAACACACACTTTTAGACGGAGAGTTTGTGATCAAACACACACTTTTAGACGGAGAGTTTGTGATCAAACACACACTTTTAGATGGAGAGTTTGTGATCAAACACACACTTTTAGACGGAGAGTTTGTGATCAAACACACACTTTTAGACGGAGAGTTTGTGATCAAACACACACTTTTAGACGGAGAGTTTGTGATCAAACACACACTTTTAGACGGAGAGTTTGTGATCAAACACACACTTTTAGACGGAGAGTTTGTGATCAAACACACACTTTTAGACGGAGAGTTTGCGATCAAACACACACTTTTAGACGGAGAGTTTGTGATCAAACACACACTTTTAGACGGAGAGTTTGTGATCAAACACACACTTTTAGACGGAGAGTTTGTGATCAAACACACACTTTTAGACGGAGAGTTTGTGATCAAACACACACTTTTAGACGGAGAGTTTGTGATCAAACACACACTTTTAGACGGAGAGTTTGTGATCAAACACACACTTTTAGATGGAGAGTTTGCGATCAAACACACACTTTTAGACGGAGAGTTTGCGATCAAACACACACTTTTAGACGGAGAGTTTGCGATCAAACACACACTTTTAGACGGAGAGTTTGTGATCAAACACACACTTTTAGACGGAGAGTTTGTGATCAAACACACACTTTTAGACGGAGAGTTTGTGATCAAACACACACTTTTAGACGGAGAGTTTGTGATCAAACACACACTTTTAGACGGAGAGTTTGTGATCAAACACACACTTTTAGACGGAGAGTTTGTGATCAAACACACACTTTTAGACGGAGAGTTTGCGATCAAACACACACTTTTAGACGGAGAGTTTGCGATCAAACACACACTTTTAGACGGAGAGTTTGCGATCAAACACACACTTTTAGACGGAGAGTTTGTGATCAAACACACACTTACAGACGGAGAGTTTGTGATCAAACACACACTTTTAGACGGAGAGTTTGCGATCAAACACACACTTTTAGACGGAGAGTTTGTGATCAAACACACACTTTTAGACGGAGAGTTTGTGATCAAACACACACTTTTAGACGGAGAGTTTGTGATCAAACACACACTTTTAGACGGAGAGTTTGTGATCAAACACACACTTTTAGACGGAGAGTTTGTGATCAAACACACACTTTTAGACGGAGAGTTTGTGATCAAACACACACTTTTAGACGGAGAGTTTGTGATCAAACACACACTTTTAGACGGAGAGTTTGTGATCAAACACACACTTTTAGACGGAGAGTTTGTGATCAAACACACACTTTTAGACGGAGAGTTTGTGATCAAACACACACTTTTAGACGGAGAGTTTGTGATCAAACACACACTTTTAGACGGAGAGTTTGTGATCAAACACACACTTTTAGACGGAGAGTTTGTGATCAAACACACACTTTTAGACGGAGAGTTTGTGATCAAACACACACTTTTAGACGGAGAGTTTGTGATCAAACACACACTTTTAGACGGAGAGTTTGTGATCAAACACACACTTTTAGACGGAGAGTTTGTGATCAAACACACACTTACAGACGGAGAGTTTGTGATCAAACACACACTTTTAGACGGAGAGTTTGTGATCAAACACACACTTAGAAGACGAGGAGAGTTTGTGATCAAAACACACTTAGGGAGACGAGAGAGTTTGTGATCAAACACACACTTTTAGACGGAGAGTTTGTGATCAAACACACACTTTTAGACGGAGAGTTTGTGATCAAACACACACCATGACGAGAGTTTGTGATCAAACACACACTTTTAGACGGAGAGTTTGAGATCAAACACACACTTTTAGACGGAGAGTTTGAGATCAAACACACACTTTTAGACGGAGAGTTTGTGATCAAACACACACTTTTAGACGGAGAGTTTGTGATCAAACACACACTTACAGACGGAGAGTTTGTGATCAAACACACACTTACAGACGGAGAGTTTGTGATCAAACACACACTTTTAGACGGAGAGTTTGTGATCAAACACACACTTTTAGACGGAGAGTTTGTGATCAAACACACACTTTTAGACGGAGAGTTTGTGATCAACACACACTTTTAGACGGAGAGTTTGAGATCAAACACACACTTTTAGACGGAGAGTTTGAGATCAAACACACACTTTTAGACGGAGAGTTTGTGATCAAACACACACTTTTAGACGGAGAGTTTGAGATCAAACACACACTTTTAGACGGAGAGTTTGTGATCAAACACACACTTTTAGACGGAGAGTTTGTGATCAAACACACACTTTTAGACGGAGAGTTTGTGATCAAACACACACTTTTAGACGGAGAGTTTGTGATCAAACACACACTTTTAGACGGAGAGTTTGTGATCAAACACACACTTTTAGACGGAGAGTTTGTGATCAAACACACACTTTTAGACGGAGAGTTTGTGATCAAACACACACTTTTAGACGGAGAGTTTGTGATCAAACACACACTTTTAGACGGAGAGTTTGTGATCAAACACACACTTTTAGACGGAGAGTTTGTGATCAAACACACACTTTTAGACGGAGAGTTTGTGATCAAACACACACTTTTAGACGGAGAGTTTGTGATCAAACACACACTTTTAGACGGAGAGTTTGTGATCAAACACACACTTTTAGACGGAGAGTTTGTGATCAAACACACACTTTTAGACGGAGAGTTTGTGATCAAACACACACTTTTAGACGGAGAGTTTGTGATCAAACACACACTTTTAGACGGAGAGTTTGTGATCAAACACACACTTTTAGACGGAGAGTTTGTGATCAAACACACACTTTTAGACGGAGAGTTTGTGATCAAACACACACTTTTAGACGGAGAGTTTGTGATCAAACACACACTTTTAGACGGAGAGTTTGTGATCAAACACACACTTTTAGACGGAGAGTTTGAGATCAAACACACACTTTTAGACGGAGAGTTTGTGATCAAACACACACTTTTAGACGGAGAGTTTGTGATCAAACACACACTTTTAGACGGAGAGTTTGTGATCAAACACACACTTTTAGACGGAGAGTTTGTGATCAAACACACACTTTTAGACAGAGTTTGTGATCAAACACACACTTTTAGACGGAGAGTTTGTGATCAAACACACACTTACAGACGGAGAGTTTGTGATCAAACACACACTTTTAGACAGAGTTTGTGATCAAACACACACTTTTAGACGGAGAGTTTGTGATCAAACACACACTTTTAGACGGAGAGTTTGTGATCAAACACACACTTTTAGACGGAGAGTTTGTGATCAAACACACACTTTTAGACGGAGAGTTTGTGATCAAACACACACTTTTAGACGGAGAGTTTGTGATCAAACACACACTTTTAGACGGAGAGTTTGTGATCAAACACACACTTTTAGACGGAGAGTTGTGATCAAACACACACTTACAGACGGAGAGTTTGTGATCAAACACACACTTTTAGACACATCGTTTGTGATCAAACACACACTTTTAGACGGAGAGTTTGTGATCAAACACACACTTTTAGACGGAGAGTTTGTGATCAAACACACACTTTTAGACGGAGAGTTTGTGATCAAACACACACTTTTAGACGGAGAGTTTGTGATCAAACACACACTTACAGACGGAGAGTTTGTGATCAAACACACACTTACATTACAGACGGAGAGTTTGTGATCAAACACACACTTTTAGACGGAGAGTTTGTGATCAAACACACACTTTTAGACGGAGAGTTTGTGATCAAACACACACTTTTATATTTTAGACGGAGAGTTTGTGATCAAACACACACTTTTATAAACATAGACGGAGAGTTTGTGATCAAACACACACTCAGACGTTATGTGTCATGTTTGTATTTATATACGTAGCAGCAGCTAGCGACGATGTATGATGACGTAACAGTAACCGAGTGGCGTCTCGTTTCATAGGGGTATGTTTTCACCCCTAGAACGAGGGTTAGGGGTAAGAGAGAAATGGGATGCACCCTTAAACTCCATGACTGGTATTGAAAGGCCAGTTCTCACCTTGTACATGACCGCCCAGATCAAACGTGGTGAAAGTCATTCCTGCGATGGTCAGCTCCTCTGACGCTGAGAGAAACACAGTCTGATAGAATGATCGGTCTCTCAGCTCTATGGTGTTTAATTGTAGTAATGCAGTCTTACTGGGGTGTAACGTGGGCACGTGTTGTCCTAATCTGTCGTCTTTGAGCATGTGTAGCAGAGTCGTCTTCCCAGCGTTATCCAGCCCGAGAAAAACCAGCTTTCCAGACTTCTTATACAAACCTGCAACAAACAACACTACATTATATATAGTGCTGTCAAAGATTAATCACATCCCAAAAAATATTTTGATTTAAATAATATATGCATGTGTACTGTGTATATGTATTGTTAATATAAACACACACACATACATTATATATTTTGAAAATATTTACACGTATATTTTATTTTTAATATATAAACATATTTTTTTTTCTTAAATATATGCATGCATGTTTGTATTTATATATACATAATTAATGCACATTATATTTTGTAAACATTTTGGATGCGTTAATCGCAATAAATCAATCGACAGCACTAATATATATATATAAATAATTGATTTAATAGAAGAAAGTACGTTTTTAAAGACATTAATACTTTAAATTGATCAAAAGTGTCAGTAAAGACATTAATAATGTCACAAACGATTATATTTCTAATAATGCTTCTTTTGAACTTTGTGAATCCTGAAAAATAAAATGTATCAGTTTCCACAAAAATAT
>CM049883.1:1093075-1105575 GCA_027474115.1 Schizopygopsis malacanthus
GTGTGTGTGTGTGTATATGTGTGTGCGTTTGTGTGTGTGTATATATTTAAATATATGTGTGTGTGTATACACGTTGTGTGTGTGTGTGTGTGTGTGTGTGTGTGTAAATATTTATATATGTGTGTGTGTGTGTATATATATGTGTGTGTATATATAACAAATAAATATGTAGTTGGATATTTGAGAATGAGTCATAGAACAGAATAACATTGTCTTCTGAAAACGATTAACTTTTTTTTTTTCTATGAAATGATCGTCATATTTCTGTATAAATAAATATATGTTGGAATTAGACATTAGATCTTATAGTTGTATTAGATATTATTGCTGATCTGACTGTACATTGTCACACTTATCTAACAGAAGGTATTGTTTGTGAATGTGTCACCTGAGCTCGGCGGCGGCTCTGCAGCACCGTACGGAGGAGCCTGAGAACAGAAGAGAGATCTTAGACCAACATTTATGACTTTCTTTAATGGAACATAAAAGAGAGACATTTCTGCGATGCTTTAGACAAGTTCAGCTGCTTTCAGACGAGAAACTTAAAGAAACAGTTCACCTAAAAATGAGAATTTACTGAAAATGTGTCTCAGCAATGGATGTGAATGGGTGCCGTCAGAATGAGAGCTGATAAAATCATCACAATAATCCACAGCACTCCAGTCCATCAGTTATCATCTGGAGAAGACAAAAGATGAAACAAATCCAGCATTATCCATAATCCATAATAACTCTTCCTCCGGTGAAAAATTCATCTTCTGTTGCCTCTCATCAAAATCCAGCCACATATTTGTTTAGAGTAGGGGTGTGCAATATATATCATCTGCGATAATATCGTAATTGTTATTTTAACGATGTGCAATTTGACAATATCGAGTATTTTGCAAAAACCCAACTAACACCTACATAGTGCACTGCATACATTAGCCTGCGTGGTGATGAAGGGGTATTTATTGGTATTTATTATATGGCTTTATTAAAAGGTAAAAATCTATTTAAACTTAAATGAAAAGATGAATCACTGATGTGAACTGAGCACACAGAATATGAAGAATATCATAAACTGCAGCTGTGCACGATATTCAGATATCAGCACAATAACACACTCGGCAAAATATCGTCTAATTATCGTTATCGAAAAAATCCACAAAAATATTGAGATATCATTTTTTTTCGATATCGCACACCCCTAGTTTAGAGCTGTTTTGTCTTGTAAACGCTGCAGATTTCTCTCCTGATTCAGACCAGAACATGTTTTCACTGGAGGAAGAGTTATTATGAACTCATATTTGGGTTAAAAACATCTTAATGCTGGATTTGTTTCAGCTTCTGATGATAACTGATGGACTGGAGTGCTGTGATGTTTTTATAAGCTCTCATTCTGACGGCACCCATTCACATCCATTGCTGAGACACTCCTCCAAACCTGATGAAGAAACACACTCGTCCTAATCTTGTGTGACCTGAGGATGAGCACATTTTCAGCGCATTACCATTTTCACTATTTCTACTATTTCATGTGACTTCAGGAGGGTTTTGCATGAGTGCTTAAATGAGACTTTAACGATGAGCTTAATTATGCCGTCTGCCGTTGACAGTTCTGAAGCGACATGAGGGGGAGTAAACGACTGAAGTTTAATTTCTGGATGAAACCTGAAAGCGTTTAGTTGAAGTTTAATCACACTGCACTATTCACTCAAAGTCATCTTTGAACTATTTGCGTCGCATTGATGAGGGTTAAATCCAAACAGACCCCTGGCACTGCTGGAGAAGAGTGCAATCAGAGATGTATTATCCTCACAAGCTTCTGCACTGAATTATATGTCTGTGTGAGACCGAAGACACTCACTGAATCCACGACGGCTTGGGCTTCCCCGGCGGAGCGGCAGAAGGGACCGTCAGAGACGCAGGTGTTCATACTGAAGGACATACGGTTCAGACACAAGCAGAACATTAGGAATCAAGAAACCAAACCCAGATGTGCTTCGGTCGAGAGTCGCTGGAGGTGAAGCCAACTAAACAAACCCAGTGTGTGTGTGTGTGTGTGTGTGTGTGTGTGTGTGTGTGTGTGTGTGTGTGTGTGTGTGTGTGTAAATATATACATATGCATGTGTGTGTGTGTGTGTGTGTGTGTAAATATATACATATGCATGTGTGTGTGTGTGTGTGTATATATACATATGCATGTGTGTGTGTGTAAATATATACATATGCATGTGTGTGTGTGTAAATATATACATATGCGTGTGTGTTGTGCATGTGTGTGTGTGTGTGTGTGTGTATATATATATACATATGCGTGAGTGTGTGTGTGTAAATATGTGTGTGTGTGTATACATATGTGTGTGTGTGTGTGTGTGTGTATGTGTGTGTGTGTGTGTATATATTACATATGCATGTGTGTGTGTGTGTGTGTGTGTGTGTGTGTAAATAATGTATATATATGCATGTGTGTGTGTGTGTGTGTGTATATATATATATGCATGTGTGTGTGTGTGTGTGTAAATAATTATATGTGTGTGTGTGTGTATATAAATGTATGTGTGTGTGTGTGTGTGTGTGTGTGTGTGTATATATATATATATATATATATATATATATATATGCGTATATGTGTGTGTGTGTGTGTGTGTGTACATATATACCCAATACCAATAAATCAATTCAGGAGGTGTGCATACGCTTTAGACTGAATAATAATTCCTTCCTTATATAATAACCCCCCCTCTGAGACGCTCCCTATGTAGACGGCACACTAGGGTTTAAATTCATGCTGCTGTCAGGAGTTTAATTTCAATTAAAATCGTTTCATTTTCAGCAGGGTTGCCAAGTTTGGATTTAATTAGGCTGCTTTTAAACTCTCGCTGCGGGTGGATTTTCCCCGCGGCTTAAAGGTTTGACGTATTTCATGAATTATATTTGACAGAAATGCATGTATTGAAATACTTCATATTCTCGCCGTGCTGGATGATGAGTTTTGTGAGGGACGGTCTTTGAGCTCTTTTATGAAAACAGACGGTTTATGATTAATAATAATACATTGAAATTGGGTTTTACTAAAAATAAGACATTATAAACATTTTACAAAATATGTTTATGATTTTTAGAGCACTTAAAAATAACAATGAATTAGTATAATTTAAAAGAAATAAACATTTACATTTTTTTAATATTTATGCATTTTTTTTAAAGCACTTAAAAATAAAAATGATGTAGTATATACACTAAAAATAAACGTTTTAAAACATTGAAGAAAATATATACTGTTTATGATTTAAATCAAAATGATTCAGTATATTCACTCAAAATAAGCATCTTAAAACATTTGTACAAATATATAGTATATTTGCTAATTAAAAAAATATATTTTTTATGATTACTACTATTATATAGACATTTGCAAGTTGAGTTTTACTAAAAACAATCTTTTTAAAACATTTAAGAACATATATTTACTTATTTTTAAAGCATTTACAAATTAAAATGATTTAGGATAATTTACTAGAAATAAAGATTTTAAAACATTTACGAAAATAAATCGTATGCATGATGTTTATGATTTTAGAGCACTTAAAAATAAAAATGATTCAACATAAATATTAAAAATAAACTATATGGTATATTTGCTAATTAAACATATTTTTGTTTATTATTATTAATATATATATATACACACATTTATTTTACATTTTTTCGAGTTGAAATTGGGTTTTACTAAAAGTAATCAATTTATAACATTTAATAAAATATATAATATATGTACTTATTTTAATACAGCATTAAGAAAGCATGTAGTACATATAAACATTTCAGAAAATGTACAGTATGTTTATGATTTCTCAGAGCACTTAAAGATTATGTGTTTGTGTGTCTATGATTACCTCTACATTGAGATTTTCAAATTAATAGACATGATTTGTGATATGATTTTAGTAGATATTTCGATGTTATGGATGGTCACTGGGCTTGTTCTGTTACTCAGACCTGGCAACCCTGATTTCTGTCTGTATTTACAGGCTGACGGTGTGACTATCAATCCTTCAGATGAGGAAGTGACCGCTGAACAAGCACTATAAGGTACGTGGTTGCTTGCTCAGCATCCACACATTCACACACAGTCGAGTCGAGACGGATGTGAATGAGCTCAGCACATCTCGAACCCTGTTTCTAACTCAAACAGATGGAGAAACACACACTCACTGGTCAGGCGTGATGTGCATGTTTCTGTGCAGAAGCTGAATGCATCACGTGTTTGGACAGAAGGACTGTCATCTCTGGAGTTCATAGACTGAGCGAGCGATGTCTTACCAGTTCAGCTCTCCAGCGTCTGTGTTCTTGCAGATCAGAGCTTTCCAGAAACCATGAGTGTCTTTCACCGTGTTAATGGCGAAGTCCTGCAGGCCACGAAGCAGAGAAGACATTTTAAACATTAAACAACAACAGAGAGAGAGAGAGGGGGAGAGAGAGAGAGAGAGAGAGAGAGAGAGGAGAGAGAGAGAGAGAGAGAGAGAGAGAGAGAGAGAGAGAGAGAGAGAGAGAGAGAGGAGAGAGAGAGAGAGAGAGAGAGAGAGAGAGAGAGAGAGAGAGAGAGAGAGAGACAGAGAGAGAGAGAGAGAGAGGGAGAGAGAGAGAGAGAGGAGAGAGAGAGAGAGGAGGAGAGAGAGAGAGAGAGAGAGAGGAGAGAGAGAGAGAGAGAGAGAGAGAGAGAGAGAGGAGAGAGAGAGAGAGAGAGAGAGAGAGGAGAGAGAGACAGAGAGAGAGCCAGAGAGAGGAGAGAGAGAGAGAGAGAGAGAGAGAGAGAGAGAGGAGAGAGAGAGAGAGAGAGAGAGAGAGAGAGAGAGAGAGAGAGAGAGAGAGAGAGAGAGAGAGAGAGAGAGAGAGAGAGAGAGAGAGAGAGAGAGAGAGAGAGAGAGAGAGAGAGAGAGAGAGAGAGAGAGAGAGAGAGAGAGAGATATATATTTGCACTTTAATGCATTCAAAAATATATTTAGTATATTTACCAATAATAATAATTTTAAAATATTTTAATAGGATATATAATATATTTTCTAAATCATTTAAATAAATAAAAAGGGTTCAGTGTGTTTACTAAAAAAATATATTTTTTTAATTTAAAAATATAAATTATTAAGCATAATTACTAAACTTATAAACCTTTAAGAAAACATTAAAAATTATATTTTTTATATATTAACAAAATATAATTATTTTAATATATTTAAGAAAATGTATAGTATGAGTACTGTTTTTTGAAAGCATTTTAAAATAAAAAATATTTTGTATATTTACAAAAAAATCAACATTTTAAATCAGTATACTTACTATTTAAGCATTTAAAAAGCAAAAATTATTTTGTATAGTTTCTCATTTTTTGTTAATAAAATTATACACATGATACGCCACATAAAAAAAAAAAAAAGTAAAATAATTTGTTTAAAATTATAAAAAACAATTGAGGTAAGTGGTTGCAAACATAAATATCTTAATATTTTTTTTTTAAGTTAGTCAACTAAATGAGTTTATTTAAATGTAGCTAAAATAAACGTATTGCAACCATATACCTTAAAAATGTAGTAATTTAAATGAATATTGTTTTTCAGCGTGTTTCCTGATGTTTTCCACCGAAATGAGTCGAGCTTCTGAAAGTTTAGTTTTGAACACAATCTCAGATCTGTCTAGTAATTTAATCACCTCTCGAAAATGACATGCTTGGATTGTCTTGCCTTCGTGACATGACGGGAAAAACACCTTCATTACTGGCCCTCGGGAAGAGGTTATTAATCAAATGTCGTCTCCTGTCTTTCATGTTAAAGGTGGCTCTATTTACCCTGTTCTTAAATTCCCCATTGAAGGCAAACTGGTTTTCTGGCTTCCCGTCTGGCACTTTGTACATCCGGAACCAGTCGAGTGTAGCCTCCAGGTATCCGGGCTTCAGTCTGCGGACGTCCTCGATATCTGCGAGAGACAGAAGACGCTGAGATTGATGCTCACGCTCATCACAAACACACCAGCTACAGCTCTCAGACCGTTGAAGTCTTCAGCCTCGGGGTCCTCCACGTTTATGACCATCACTTTCCAGTCGGTTTCTCCCTCGTCGATGAGAGCCAGAGTCCCCAACAGCTTGACACGGATGACTTCTCCTGGAGAGCAGACCTGAAGCACACAGAACAGGTGAACGATTCAGAACGATTCAAATGACTCGTACGATTCAGATTCAGAATGATTCAAATGACTCGTACGATTCTGATTCAGAACGATTCAAATGACTCGTACGATTCAGATTCAGAATGATTCAAATGACTCGTACGATTCTGATTCAGAATGATTCAAATGACTCGTACGATTCTGATTCGGAATGATTCAAATGACTCGTACGATTCTGATTCAGAATGATTCAAATGACTCGAATTATTCTGATTCAGAATGATTTAAATGACTCGTATGATTCTGATTCAGAATGATTCAAATGACTCGTACGATTGTGATTCAGAATGATTCAAATGACTCGAACAATTCTGATTCAGAAAGATTCAAATGACACGTACGATTTTGATTCAGAATGATTCAAATGACTCGTACGATTCTGATTCAGAATGATTCAAATGACTCGTACGATTCTGATTCAGAATGATTCAAATGACTCGAACGATTCTGATTCGGAATGATTCAAATGACTCGTACGATTTTGATTCAGAAAGATTCAAATGACACGTACGATTTTGATTCAGAATGATTCAAATGACTCGTACGATTTTGATTCAGAATGATTCAAATGACTCGAAAGATTCTGATTCGGAATGATTCAAATGGCTCGTACGATTTTGATTCAGAATGATTCAAATGACTCGTACGATTCTGATTCAGAATGATTCAAATAACTCGTTCGATTCTGATTCAGAATGATTCAAATGACTCGTACGATTTTGATTCAAAATGATTCAAATGACTCGTACGATTTTGATTCAGAATGATTAAAATGACTCGTACAATTCTGATTCAGAATGATTCAAATGACTCGTACGATTCTGATTCGGAATGATTCAAATGACTCGCACGATTCTGATTCAGAATGATTCAAATGACTCGTACGATTCTGATTCGGAATGATTCAAATGACTCGTACGATTCTGATTCAGAATGATTAAAATGACTTGTACGATTCTGATTCGGAATGATTCAAATGACTCGTACGATTCTGATTCAGAATGATTAAAATGACTCGTACGATTCTGATTCAGAATGATTCAAATGACTCGTACGATTCTGATTCAGAATGATTCAATTAACTCGTACGATTGTGATTCAGAATGATTCAAATGACTCGTACGATTCTGATTCAGAATGATTCAAATGACTCGTACGATTCTGATTCAGAATTATTCAAATGACTCGTACGATTCTGATTCAGAATTATTCAATTAACTCGTACGATTCTGATTCGGAATGATTCAAATGACTCGTACGATTCTGATTCAGAATGATTCAAATGACTCGTACGATTCTGATTCAGAATGATTCAAATGACTCGTACGATTCTGATTCAGAATGATTCAAATGACTCGTACGATTCTGATTCAGAATGATTCAAATGACTCGTACGATTTTGATTCAGAATGATTCAAATGACTCGTACGATTTTGATTCAGAATGATTCAAATGACTCGTACGATTCTGATTCAGAATGATTCAAATGACTCGAAAGATTCTGATTCGGAATGATTCAAATGGCTCGTACGATTTTGATTCGGAATGATTCAAATGACTCGTACGATTCTGATTCAGAAGGATTCAAAAGACTCGTACGATTCTGATTCGGAATGATTCAAATGACTCGTACGATTCTGATTCAGAATGATTCAAATGACTCGTACGATTCTGATTCAGAATGATTCAAATGACTCGTACGATTTTGATTCAGAATGATTCAAATGACTCGTACGATTTTGATTCAGAATGATTCAAATGACTCGTACGATTCTGATTCAGAATGATTCAAATAACTCGTTCGATTCTGATTCAGAATGATTCAAATGACTCGTACGATTCTGATTCAGAATGTTTCAAATGACTCGTACGATTTTGATTCAGAATGATTCAAATGACTCGTACGATTCTGATTCAGAATGATTCGAATGACTCGTACGATTCTGATTCAGAATGATTCGAATGACTCGTACGATTCTGATTCAGAATGATTCAAATGACTCGTACGATTCTGATTCAGAATGATTCAAATGACTCATTCAGATCAAAGTGTGAAGCGGTTTGACCGAATCATTCAAATCAAACGAATCAAAAGAAGGATTTGCTCACAATTCATCATTTACACTGAGAGCAACTTTTACTCGACAAAAAAATAAAAATAAATACATTTGTAGCTGGTGAAAAAAATAATAAAATGTAATAAATCGTATGTATGTATATTTATACACACACACATATATATATATAAGGCAGTAGATCAGCAGTTTGTGAATTACTCAGACCAGCCCGTCTGGCACCACATTCAGAGTCACTTAAATCCCTTTCTTCCCCGTTCTGATGCTCGGTTTCAACTTCAGCACGTCGTCTTCACCACATCTAGATGCCTAAATGCATTGAGCTGCTGCCATGTGATTGGCTGATTAGCAGTTTGTGTTACCAAGCAATTGAACAGGTGCAGTGTCCGGTGAGTGTATATGACAGACAGTAAAGCCTGTGAGAAACATCCCATCTCTGTACCTTATTCCCGATGTCACAGATGTCGATGGGGTCGTTATCGCCGCAGCAGCCCGTGTCTCTGTCCCGGTGGCCCGGATCCTCCCACGTCTGCAGAAGATCAAATCATCCGTCTGTGCATTAATATGATGTGAGTGGGCTGCATGAAATCTGCCTCTCTGAGCGCGCTCATGCATCAAACACACGTTCCCTCGTCTAAACGTCTGAAAGAGATGTGATGTGACACAAACCTGAGGAATGGCTCCGTAGTTCCAGATGTAGCCCTTGTGAGGAAAGACATTGCTAACGTAACGCAGGTTCCCTTTCTTCATGTCCTGCTTCAGTGGATTCAGAGCATCTTTAGTCGCGATCTGGAGAAAGATTATTCTTTTGACTTTGTCTTCCAGTAAATGTAGTAATAGAACGTAAACACAGCTCAGAAATGACATGCAGATTTATACCATCAAGCTCCCAAAAGCAGCATAAAATAACTCGCCCATACAGCCAAAACAATTCATAAATTACATATATATTTTTTTCAAGATATGCAAAAAATTTGAAAAATATATTTGCTAAAATATGTTTCAAAATATATTAATTTACAATTATACTAATATATTTTTATTCCATTTTAGAATATTTTTGAAAATGTATTTTGAAAATATAAATATTTTTTATATATATTTTGGTCGATAATTTGCACTTGAAGAAAATCTTTTTTGTTGTCTGTGAACACATTTGAATAAAAATCAGCAAGGAATATACTTTATTTTGTATAAAATAAGTACAATAGATATAAAAAATGGCAAGATAAATTTAGTATATGTTTAAAATTTATTTTGGTCGCAACAAAAAAAAAAAAAAAAAAAAGAGAGAGAGAGAGAGAGATGGTATATTTAGATTTTTTTAATGCATTAAAAAAGAATTTAGTATTTTTACCAAAAATAATTATTAAAAATATTAATAAATAAAAAAGGGTGTTATTATATTGATCTTACTGTAGATCTTATCTAGACTAAATATGAATGTGTATTAATTCATCACACTCACAAAAAACAGATTCAGTATTCATCAAAATGAATTAAAACAGTGAAATACAAACTCAGAATATGACACAAACCTGCAATAATTAAACATGTTAAACATCACAAATATATCTAATCTCATTTTATTAACCGATGTGTTTTCTGACCTTTGATGATCAGTTCAATCATATTAATAATAAAAATGACTTTAGATAAACTAATATAGTGTTGTATTGCTGAAGAGTGTTGAACTTCTCCTGTGTTCTTCTGTACAGACGTGATTTACTCGTCCTTCAGTCTGAGGTTTATTCATTACACTTTATGATGTGAAAGACTTTTATATTTGCTATAAATATAACTTATTGTATTAAAAACAAACAATCAAGCCCTGCTCATATTTAAAAAGTAACATAACGCATTACTTTCCATAAAAAGTAACTAAGTATCGTAATTAGTTACTTTTTTAGAGAGTAACGCAATATTGTAACGCATTACTTTTAAAAGTAACTTTCCCCGACACTGATAGTAGTCATTATTTTTTTGCTCATAAAAAAATTTTTTAAACCAGACACAATTCTAAAATTAAATGTAAAATGTAATTTTTTTGATGCTTAAATAAAACCCATGGGCAAAATGCATTAACATTTTAAGAGGAAACTCTAAACGTCTTTAACAGGAATGATGTGTTTGTGTGTAAAAAGCCCTCGGGATGGAAATGTAAAGGTTTCCCAAAGTGAAACGGCTCTGATAACGTATTGACTGTCACTCATTAAATCAGTCCATTCCTCAGCATGCGTTATTACAGACAACATGTGACCCTGGAGCACTAAAACAGTCTCAAGTCATTCAAAATTAATGATTTTTAGTTTATGCCAAAAATTAGGACATTAAATAAAGATCATGCTCCATGAAGATATTTTGTAAATTTCTTATCGCAAATATATCAAAACAACTTTTTTGATTATTAATATGCATTGCTAAAAACTTCATTTAAACAACTTTAAAGATGATTTTCTCAATATTGTGATTTTTTTTGCACCCTCAGATTCCAGATTTACAAATATTGTCCAAACCATACATCAATGGAAAGCTCATTTATTCAGTTTTAACGATGCATACATCTCAATCTCTAAAAATTACACTTCAGACTGGTTTTGTGGTCCAGGGTCACATTTCTTCTTTTCACTTGTATTATTATAATCCCTGGAATTCCTATGTTTAGTTAAGGACAGTCAGTAAAGCGTGAGTTTGAACAGGACGTAACGCTTAAAGAAGGAATGGTTTTCTGTAATGCGTTCGAGTGCAGGTGAGATCCACAGCCGGAGGTTTGCACTGAACGGTGAAGATCTTTACCTCCATCTTTGCATTTGTCCATCTAGGGACCTCGACGACAGCATGGAAGATGTTCTGAAGGAGAAAATAGATTTGTTCAGATGATCACATCTGCGTTTTACAATCAGAGGATAAAGCAAATTTGATGAAATCCTTCGCTTCCTCTAGAAATGACTCTTTATGCAGCACGATAAAGCAAATAATGACCGCATATAGATGTAGCCTAGGTTTCATTTTTGAATCTCATTGTGTAAGTGACTTTTCTTTCTGTTTTAAAGATGTTTTCAAAAGAGGAACAAAGGAAAATATGACTTAATTTGTGTTTCATGCCAGCTAAAGTTATGCTCAATAACTACAGTAATTTTCTGAAGATATTTATGTACTTTTTCTTTGTTTTGTTTTTATGGTTTGATGTTTTGTAGCTGCTGTTGTAGAAGATTTGTATTGATCAAGATGTGAATTAATTAAGTATAATTAATGTGAATATAGTCATTTGGGTGTGTAGGTGAAACCGGTGCTACTGGCCTCGCTGCGAGCGGGATTCGAACCACGGTTTCTAAAGACCACGACCGCTAGAATCAATCACTAGAACGCCTCGTGAGGTCAAGAGAGTGAGGTTTCACATGAAACCAAACGTACATATGAAGCCCTGCAGGAGAGTGCAGTTATTATAATCATAACTCCTGTGTTTGGCTGTACTGTATGTGCTCAAATATGTGACCCTTTCTGTGAAATCCAGGATAAAGACTCAAAATATAATTATGAGAAAACAAGCATCAAAGTTTGAGTTCTACCATTGATTTCACTGTAATTTCAATCTTTGACATGACCTTACTCAGTCAATATTAAAGATACAAATGTTACATTTTCACAGAATGGCTTTTACCATATGAAATATGATTTTTTTGTAAAAAAAAGCAAATCACAAAAAATAACTTTCACAGATGAGGTGTGAAGTATTGGAGTAAATGTGAGTGTGTTTTCGGATACTATTCTGAGTATCAGAGATATGAGTAACTTTACTCTCTACTCCACTACATGTGGAACGAGTGATGCAGTTACACATTACATTTAGCACGGCACCTATAGTTTCTGCAGCAGTTTATCTACAGAGCACTGACAGTACTATATCTTTACATGACATTACATTTTTACTGACGTCACACTATGAATTTATAGGTTATATTATATATTAAAATAAATATATATTTTTTGGAGTCCTCCATATATCAAACATGAATGCTTTTAGTTAACAGATGCACTTTTCATTTCATCGTTGACTTTCTAATACAAAAGCAAAACTTGAGCTGGCTCTCGTTAACTGTATCTGCTTGAATTTCTGCATTTACAAGAGTTCACGTGATGTCGAAATCAGTCTGTGTTCGGTTCTGTTCCTCTATAAACCCGTTCTGTTCTCTTTAAACCCGGTTCTGTTCCTCTATAAAC
>CM049883.1:1120575-1125575 GCA_027474115.1 Schizopygopsis malacanthus
GAATGCACGGAAACACAAAGGTAGTGTGTTCGTTATGCAACGGCCTCTAATGCGAGGCTTTTCTTCAGCGCTCGCACTCGCCGACAAACGACCAAAATACTGAGAACCACAACAAAGACCCGATAACCAGCTGAGTCTGAGGAGAAAACTAGAAAACATCCTCAAACGCATTTACACCGCAAAACACTGATGCACTCAACTATCAAATCATGTTTTTGATCGCATATTTATTATGCATATTTAAATACACACACACATGCATGCATATATTTCAGAAAATGTTGTTTATTTTATATAAATATATACATGTAAATATTGTGTGTATATTTACTATGCATATTTAAATACACACACACATGCATGTATATAGTTCAGAAAATGTTGTTTATATAATATAAATACATACATGTAAATATTGTGTGTGTATTTATTATGCATATTTATACACACACATGCATGCATATATTTCACAAAATGTTGTTTATATTATATAAATATATACATGTATATATTGTGTGTATATTTATATATATATACATAATAAATATACACAATACACACACATATATCATGAAAACAAAACTTTTATTTTGTATGCGATTAATCACGATTAATCATTTGACATCACTTAAATATATACATTTATATCATATTTGATGCATCAGGCTTTTATGGCTCATATAGTCTGATATAGTGACAATGTGATGACAGCAGAAAGACACGTGAAGCATGAAGATGAACATGTGCACAATTAGACTAAAAGAGCTTCTACTGGATAAAAACTCATTTAACAGCAAAGTTTTGAGCATTTAGAGCACGTTTCGTGCATATCAAAAATGATCCAGTAGCTTTTAAAGCATGGCCTCGTGTTTGATGAGTCACATGACATCCACGGCTCAGCTGATTGGCTGAACACTAACAGATCAACTCTCTCCAGGTGCACATTACCTGTGATCAGATTGTCCACCAGCGTGATGGGAAGGCATAAGATGCCCACCAGCAGGTCGCTGATGGCCAGGTTGAGTATGAAGATGTTGGTGACGGTTCTCATCTGCCTGTTCTTCAGCACGATGAAGCACACCAGGATGTTTCCCAGCATGCACAGCGAGAAGATGAGCACATAGGCCAGGATAATGACGGAGGCCACGGCGAGGGAATGCTGGTAGAACGGTAAGAACGTGAGGCTTCTGCTGTCGCTGAAGAACGTGGTGTGGTTAATACTGATGTTCGAGCTGTAGAAGATGTTCAGATCCATCGCTGAGAGAGTTTCTGAATCGAAGACTGAGAACAGAGAGATCTTGCTTCAATAACTGCAGAAGTGTTTGTGTCTTGTTTTCAGCACAAATATCGTACACATGGACAGATATTTGTGTCTCAGCTTGTGACTCTGAGAAATGCATAAGAATTACAATGTACCTGTGCAAATGGAAATCAATTCAATTCATTTACTGGCAATCAAAAGTCTTGTTTTCTGAAAAATGCATCAAGTGTGTTTTCACTGAAAACAAGACTAAATATCAGAAAAATAATGGAGTTTTCTTTAGAATTTAATCGATTTTTTTGGTCTCCATCTGCAGATATCTGTTCTTAATATAAGCAGTAACTCAATGCATTATGATTTGATTTTTCAGATTTGTCATTTTATTAAAGTAAATGAGTGTTAATTTAAGAGTGTTTAGATGTCAAAGAATAAACGTAACATTTTGGCATCAAATTAAATTTACAAAATGATTTTATAAACACAGAAAGCCTATTAAATACAAGTAAAGTGTCTACTTTAATGCTTCAAATAACTTTTGCAGAAATAAAATCTCAAAATATGAGTGAAATATAATGTTTCATCGTCATTCAGCGTAAAAATGAAAAATGAAAAAACATACTTTTCTCTGACCTGAACTTATTAAAGTATCTAAAAGAATAAGGGATCATGCTAAATTAGATATTTAAAATATTTTCTGTAAAGCGTGCAATATGATAATCATTAATTTTCTCAGAAATTGTAACTTTCATTTAACCTTTATTTATTCATTTTAGGCCTGAAATCCCTTTTTATACCAGTAATGGAAAACAAGACAAAAATAATATTCCAGTGTTCAAACAATGTGCAATAACTCCACTTTATGTCATGTTTCTGCTGTAATTGTGGCAAAGATTGCTGAGTTTAAACATAGTGAAATGCATTAAGTTAAACTGTAAAGGGCTTTTATTCTTATCAGTCTTTAAATTAGCTGTGATATCTCGAAGCAGCTCCGAGCAGCAATTACACGATCAGACAGAAATCATTTCAACTGAGTTAAAAGAGCAGACGTTTAATGTCATGCCAACTGTTTCGAGGGTTATGAGCAGATGTGACCTTCATTTCTAACTTTAGCTGCTGTCACTAAACTCTGACGCGCCTCAAGGCCAGTCATCCCAGCGTCGGTTCAGTCTCTGTAAGGTCTGAAGATGATCTTTACATCATCATAACGCACAGGCAGCATGGCTGACCTTGGACAGATGGATTGCAGGCTATTCTTAATGACAGAAGGAGTCTACAGAAAGCAGGGTCAATGCTGTAGGACAAGGATTTCTAGTTATCAGTAAATGTGCATGCTTTTACAAACACATGCTGTTGTTCTGAAACTGTTAAGGTTACACTAAACAAGTTGTATTTTTTTATCAAGTGAAATAAATATCATGACTCACATTTGGCCAGATTATATATTTATATACACTATATTGCCAAAAGTATTGGCACCCTTTCTAATGAACAGGTTTGACTACTTTAGTACAAATCTTAATGTTTAAGCATATAATGATATTGTAGGGAATCTAATGTTATATCAACAGTTTGGACTCTTTTCTATTGTAACATGACAGTGTCTCTGTGTATAAGACAAGAATCAAAGAGAAATGATGATTCAGTCAGTGTGGAAGAACTGGACTGGTCTGCAGAAAGCAGCTGAACACCTCTGGTGTGACTTTAAGTGAGACACAGACTCATCACCAAACACTAATGACTTGTGCATGCACTATATGGACAAAAGTATTGGCACCCCTTCTTTAGAAGAGAAAAAGCACTTCCAAACTGTGCCAACAAAGATGGAAACATAATTCATGTACTTAAAAATGGTATTTCCGCCTCTGTTGCATCAGTTTTGAAGTGACTGAACCCATATGCACAAGTCATATCATTATATGCTTAAACATTAAGATTTGTACTCATGGAAATTACTAAAGTACTCAAACCTGTTCATTAGACGGGGGTGCCAATACTTTTGGCAATATAGTGTGTATATATAGACCTGATTTATTTTATATATACTGCATCACCAATATCATAGTTTTGATTTCCAGGGAATGCATTAACTGAAATAAATGTGAAGCTTCATTGCAATGTTAATCATTTTGGATAAAAAGCCTCTGCCGAGTGTTATCGAAATATGTTTGTGCTCCGATCCTTTGTGCTAAACGTATTTTGGCATGTAATAGTGTTTGAGATGAGCCTCAGTGTTTTCTCCCAGGGTTTGTAGCTGGAGTTCAGATAAACAGCTCTGCACTTTAACCTGCCGTATATCCGCGTCTCCTGGGCTTGCTTTTCTGTTCTTTATATCTCTATGTTGCAGCGTGAGTGAAATCTACTTCCCACGGCGAGCACACGGCCGTCGATGCTCCCTAAAGGAGTTTAATGGCAGGAATTGAGTGACAGCTAGGGCTCTGTGTGCCGTCTGTTTAGTGTTCATCAGCGAGCGGCCCTGCCTGGAGACTGCAGAGATTCATCACATGCACTAAAACAGCTGCAGCTGGATGCTCAGCATGTGTGGACTGAACGTTTCTTGACGTGGAACTGATGCCAGAGACAGATGCATTAGATTAGTGTCATGGGTGCCATTGCGCAGGTTCATTTGGCACCTGTGTCAAAGGGTGTTATTGCACTCTCGTTCTCTTAATTATTCATCGCCATGGGAATCAGAGAAATGTCTCACCTATCGCTTCTGGCACTCAGAAACATGTTTGAGCGTAAATCTCAGACGCAGCGTGTCTCTCCTCCGCTAATTCTGCTCGTTAAGTTTGCAGAATGATAGTGATTCTCTGTTCGTCAGATCATCACAGATGATATCAAGTGATGCAGGTGACAAAAAGAATTAAACTTTACATGCAACACCTACATGCCACTTCAGAATCGCCTCTGTCTTAATCGACTAAAAGGGTATGATTTACACTGCAAAGGTGGAGCAGAAGCGCTTCTGAAGTGGGATGTAGGTGCATGGACTGTTTAATGGTGTAATTAACAAATATATACTTTAATATAGACTGGCTTTTATGCAGCATTACATCTTTCTTTACACTGATTTTGAGCAGGCACAAACCAGCCTTAATTTATACTGCAAAGGTGGCTCAGAAGCGCTCCTGAAGCTGCATTTAGGTGTCTTTGCATGGACTGTTTAATGCTGCTCAGAGGCGGCATAAATGCATTTACACATAAATACATACGTTTGCAAAAGTGCATCCCTTACTGTGACTGAGGTGGGTCCGAGCAGGCTTTATTTAGTCTGGATTTTAAGCAGCATTACATCTTTACACAAATGTATGAGTATGCACAGCCTTAATTTAGTAAAGGTGGCACACTGTAAAGTGGCACAGAAGTGCATAATTTAGTCTAGCATTATCTCTTTACACTGAATTTGAGCAGGCACAAAGCAGCGTTAACTCAGATGTGTAAAGAAGCCTTTAGTTTACACGACAAAGGTGGCACAGAAACACTTCTGAAGCTGCATTAAGGTGTCTTTAAGCAGACTGTTTAATGCTGCTCAGAAGCGGCATAAACGCATTTCAACAGCAATTATCAACTATATACTTTGATATTAGGAGCTGAGCTGGGTCCGAACAGGCTTCGTTCAGTCTGGCTTTTATTCTGCATTACATTTTTACACTGAATTTTGAGCAGGCACACAGCAGCTTTAACTCGGTTGATTATATGAGATGCAAGTAAATCATAAACATTTTGAATATTTGTACTT
>CM049883.1:1133075-1145575 GCA_027474115.1 Schizopygopsis malacanthus
TTCAAGTAGGTTCAAGAGGCTGAATTATCACTTGAGAGACCTGTTATTACTCACGCTTCTCCAGACGCACTCCTTTATATTGAAAGCTCTTATAATGCACTATTATGTTAAGAATTAGAAACATCACAAGTTTAATTCTCAGTGTAAGTGTTCATGTATTAATATTCAGCTGCTTCATCAGAGCGTAAGATCAAGAGCTGCATCACTTGCTGAATGAGGAAAAATTAATATTGCAATTTGAACAACAAAATGATAAATATCTTATTTAGCTGCTGCTTAGAAATCAAGACAGTATTTTCGGGCCTGTTCTGGACTGCAGGCATTATAGGGCCAAGTAAAATAATAAAATACATATTTTATATTGTAATAATAATTGTATATGCTAATAGTATGCTTCATGTATTATGTTTTTATATTACTGTTTATTTTATTATATTAAATTATGTTATTTATTTAATGTATATTTATACTATGGATTATACATTATGCATTATTTGTGTGCATCTACGTGTGTGTGTGTGTGTGTGTGTGTGTGTGTGTGTGTATATATATATATATATCTATATATATATATACAGTATCTCACAGAAGTGAGTACACCCCTCACATTTTTGTAAATATTTGATTACATATTTTCATGTGACAACACTGACGAAATGACACTTTGCTACAATGTAATGTGTATGTGTAGATTATGCAAGGCTAATAATAACACTATAATTTATTGCAAGATGTAAATTTATATTAATATAAAATAATTATTATAATACAAATACAATGCAATTAATGTTTAATTTATATATATTTCTTTACATTATATATTGTATTACTTATGAACTATTTATATTATATATTGTATTACTTATGAACTATTTATATGTAGTAGGTTATGTAAGGCAATATAAATGCTAATTAAAAAAAATTGTGCATACAATGGAAGTAATAATGTTGTTTTGGACTTTCATTTGATAGATAACAACAGTTATTAAAAATAGCAACATCTCTTCTTTCATGTTTCACAGAAGAAAGCAAGTCTGAAACAGCATTAGGATGAATAAATGACAGTTGTGTAGTTATGTAACTTATTGCAATGATATTTCATTAACCTGATGCACCTGCTGTGTCCTTGAATATTGTTTATAATTTAGTTATGAAACTTTTATAAATAAAGACGTTGCCAGAGAAACTAACAATCTCCGAGTGTGAGGAGGCGAGCGGTTCAGAGTCGCAATCACAGTAATACTGATACGATATGAACAAATACAATTTAATATTCATTGAAAACCTAATGGTGTTATGAAGGACACATGTACTTGAGTTGTAGAGCCTTTTGAATTTCTATCAGAATTCATGTGTAATTTACAATCACTAAAACCTTAGTGTTGATGTCCAAGAGACACTCTTCATGTGTAGAATAAAAGCAAACATTGTATGCATGATTTAATAAATATTTATTGAAAGGCACAGCATCCGGTCCAGTGCATGGAAATGACACGGCAGCATCAGAGAGAGAGACGGAGGCGGCGTTCCTCATGTTCTTTACCATGTGTTTACTCATGTCAGGAGCGTGAAGTGATGCGGGAAAGACTCGGCCTCCGGCGTCAGCGGGTTACTCCTCACATCCACAGTCTTCAGAGCAGGCATCAGAGACAGCTTCTCCATCGGCAGATCTGAGAGAGAGAGAGAGAGAGGGGGGAGAGAGGGGGGGAGAGTGAGGGAGAGTGGGGGAGAGAGAGGGAGAGAGGGGGAGAGAGAGGGGGAGAGAGGGGGAGAGAGAGGCGGAGAGAGGGGGAGAGAGAGGGGGGAGAGAGAGGGGGAGAGAGGGGGAGAGAGGGGGTAGAGAGAGAGAGAGAGGTGAGAGAGAGAGAGAGAGAGTAGAGAGAGAGAGAGATGAGAGAGAGAGAGATGAGATAGAGAGAGTAGAGAGAGGAGACGAGAGAGTGAGAGAGAGAGGAGAGAGAGAGAGAGAGAGAGAGAGAGAGAGAGAGATGAGTCAGAGAGAGATGAGGAGAGAGAGAGAGAGAGGAGAGAGAGGAGAGAGAGGATGAGAGGAGGAGAGAGGAGATGAGATGATGGGAGAAGAGAGAGATAGAGAGATGAGAGAGGAGGAGGAGAGAGAGGAGAAAGAGATGAGGAGAGAGAGGAGGAGAGAGAGGAGAGGGGAGAGAGAGAGAAGAGGAGGAGAGGAGAGAGAGGAGAGGAGAAGAGAGGAGGGAGGGAGAGAGCGAGGAGAGAGAGAGAGAGAGAAGAGAGAGAGAGTGAGAGAGGGTTGAGGAGAGAGAGTGAGAGAGAGAGAGTAAGAGAGAGGGACTCCGGAGATTTGAGAGAAGAGAGAGAGATGAGTGAGAGAGAGAGAGATTTTGAGATTGAGATGAGAGAGAGAGAGATGGTAGAGATGAGATGAGAGAGAGAGAGAGACTGAGAGAGAGAGAGAGAGAAGAGAGAGAGGAGAGAGAGAGAGAGAGAGAGAGAGCTTTTTGGAGAGAGAAGGAGAGGAGGGAGAGAGAGGAGGAGAGAGAGGGGAAGAGAGAAGAGAGAAGCCAGAGTGAGAGAGAGAGAGAGAGAGATTTTTTTTGTTAAAATACTCTTTTATTAAACCAAGATTTCAACAGGATTACCAACTCACAAAAAACACGAGTATCAAATTCTACTAATAAAATATTTTTCAAAATGCTAGCATTAAGTCATCTTCTCATCTACTGTACAAAGGACCTCATTTAACCCCAAATGTACATAAAAGTTCCCATACATTTAATCATTTTAATAATAGGCATGCTCTATTCTAAGCCGAGCCGCCACAAGCCTTTGAAAATATTCAACACATCAGAGAGAACCCTGTCCAGACAACATATTTTTTCTTGATTTCAAATAGAAAGTTTTTCTGTGCCAGACAAAAAATTCAATAAAATCAACTGACTTTTCCTTTTTTCTGTATACTTTGGACATAAATGAACATTTCAAAAGAGAAAGCTTCACCAATTCCAAAAAACCATTGAGATAAAAGTGGTAACAATTCATTTAACCGAGTTAGGTTATAAATAAATAAAGCATCTGATTGTTTCTTTAAATAATTACATTACTTACATTCTTTAAATGTGCTTAATGATCATTATAATATCACAAATGCAAAAGATGTTAATTGGGCCCGAAAATAGGTTTAGTCACATTTAACTTGTTAATTAAACTAATTAATGTGTGATTTAGTGATTTAGACGTGAAGTGTTACCCACACGTTCCTGAGATTCATATATTATCATTCATGTTTTCTGAAGATTTTCATATCTCGTTTCTCTGTCTCACGCTGTGTGTTTTGATGAATGCTGTTGTGTGTGTGTGTGTGTGTGTGTGTGTGTGTCTCTGTCCTCACATAAATAGACATATTTGTTTCATAAATGTGTGATTTCAGGGAAGAAGCGCCGATCTCTCCGTCAGTTTTCTCTTAACGACTCAGTATGAATGACAGGCCTAATGAGAGTTAATTACCCTGTTGCCCTGTTATAGTGTTTATCACTGCTAGAACACTTCATGCTCGTTACACTACGTTTGGAATGTAATTAAACGGATAATTCATCCATAAATAAACATGTCATTATTTCAAACATATATATGACAACAGGAGATTTATGATAATGGAACAAGAAAATTTGTGTATATATATTTATATATATATTTATTTATAAAAACTATTTATTATAAACTATATATTATTATGTTAAGGCTAACTTAAACTTGAAATTAAAACTATTACAAATAATTTTCTGTAACTGAAAAGAATAAAATAAAATATTAGATGAATATATTTAAATAGAAATAAAAAATGTGGCCTTGGCAACTAACAGAAATAATTATTAATAAAAAAAAAAATAAGCTGAAGTATTAAATTAAGATATATATTTTTTAAGTACAAATACAAAAGGTCTTTACAAAAATATAAAATACTTGATTAATAGTTTACAAAAATCAAAATTGAATTACAAATCTTAATAAATACTAGAATAGTTAGAAATGTGAAAACAGAAATCAAATACATTTAAGCTGAAATACTCAAATTAAGAAATAATTCAAATTATATAGAAATATCTCATATATATATATATAGTAGATGAACATATTTAAATTACAAACGTGGTCTTGGCAACTAACAGAAATAATAATAAACCGATATAAAAAAATAAGCTGAAGTACTAAACGTATGAAATAATTAATTCAAACTATATAGAAATATCTTTAAAGTAAAAATGACTCAAATTTAAATAAATAACACTACAGCTGATTGATATTATACTGAAGTCATGTGACTGTTGTAAGACTGGAGCCGTGTGGCACGTCATGTCAGGCTGAGCTATACTGCATCATAATGCATGTGGTTAATACGTCCGGTCACCTGTGATCTGGTTCCTCTCCACGCTGATGTGCTGGAGGCTGCTCACATCCGTCAGGCGCTCGGGGAAACACAGCAGCTTGTTTTTAGAGAGATCGATGCTGATCAAGTGCTGCATGTTTCCGACCGTCTCCGGCAGCGTTGTGAGGAGGTTACCCTGCAGATCCACCTCTAGAGGAGACGAGAAACACTGCTTCAACACTGACTCTACAGCTGCGTATAATGCATCTGTGTATCTACTAACACAGACTCTACAGCTGTGTATAATGCATCTGTGTATCTACTAACACAGACTCTACAGCTGCGTATAATGCATCTGTGTATCTACTAACACCGACTCTACAGCTGCGTATAATGCATCTGTGTATCTACTAACACCGGACTCTACAGCTGTGTATAATGCATCTGTGTATCTACTAACACTGACTCTACAGCTGTGTATAATGCATCTGTGTATCTACTAACACAGACTCTACAGCTGCGTATAATGCATCTGTGTATCTACTAACACTGACTCTACAGCTGTGTATAATGCATCTGTGTATCTACTAACACCGGACTCTACAGCTGCGTATAATGCATCTGTGTATCTACTAACACAGACTCTACAGCTGTGTATAATGCATCTGTGTATCTACTAACACCGACTCTACAGCTGCGTATAATGCATCTGTGTATCTACTAACACCGGACTCTACAGCTGCGTATAATGCATCTGTGTATCTACTAACACCGGACTCTACAGCTGCGTATAATGCATCTGTGTATCTACTAACACGGACTCTACAGCTGCGTATAATGCATCTGTGTATCTACTAACACCGGACTCTACAGCTGCGTATAATGCATCTGTGTATCTACTAACACCGACTCTACAGCTGCGTATAATGCATCTGTGTATCTACTAACACTGACTCTACAGCTGCGTATAATGCATCTGTGTATCTACTAACACTGACTCTACAGCTGTGTATAATGCATCTGTGTATCTACTAACACTGACTCTACAGCTGTGTATAATGCATCTGTGTATCTACTAACACCGACTCTACAGCTGTGTATAATGCATCTGTGTATCTACTAACACTGACTCTACAGCTGTGTATAATGCATCTGTGTATCTACTAACACTGACTCTACAGCTGTGTATAATGCATCTGTGTATCTACTAACACCGGACTCTACAGCTGCGTATAATGCATCTGTGTATCTACTAACACTGACTCTACAGCTGTGTATAATGCATCTGTGTATCTACTAACACCGACTCTACAGCTGCGTATAATGCATCTGTGTATCTACTAACACCGGACTCTACAGCTGCGTATAATGCATCTGTGTATCTACTAACACCGGACTCTACAGCTGCGTATAATGCATCTGTGTATCTACTAACACCGGACTCTACAGCTGCGTATAATGCATCTGTGTATTACTAACACGGGACTCTACAGCTGCGTATAATGCATCTGTGTATCTACTAACACCGGACTCTACAGCTGCGTATAATGCATCTGTGTATCTACTAACACTGACTCTACAGCTGCGTATAATGCATCTGTGTATCTACTAACACTGACTCTACAGCTGCGTATAATGCATCTGTGTATCTACTAACACCGACTCTACAGCTGCGTATAATGCATCTGTGTATCTACTAACACTGACTCTACAGCTGCGTATAATGCATCTGTGTATCTACTAACACCGGACTCTACAGCTGCGTATAATGCATCTGTGTATCTACTAACACTGACTCTACAGCTGCGTATAATGCATCTGTGTATCTACTAACACAGACTCTACAGCTGTGTATAATGCATCTGTGTATCTACTAACACCAACTCTACAGCTGTGTATAATGCATCTGTGTATCTACTAACACCGGACTCTACAGCTGTGTATAATGCATTTGTGTATCTACTAACACAGACTCTACAGCAGCGTATAATGCATCTGTGTATCTACTAACACTGACTCTACAGCTGCGTATAATGCATCTGTGTATCTACTAACACTGACTCTACAGCTGTGTATAATGCATCTGTGTATCTACTAACACCGACTCTACAGCTGCGTATAATGCATCTGTGTATCTACTAACACTGACTCTACAGCTGTGTATAATGCATCTGTGTATCTACTAACACTGACTCTACAGCTGCGTATAATGCATCTGTGTATCTACTAACACCGGACTCTACAGCTGTGTATAATGCATTTGTGTATCTACTAACACAGACTCTACAGCAGCGTATAATGCATCTGTGTATCTACTAACACCGACTCTACAGCTGCGTATAATGCATCTGTGTATCTACTAACACCGACTCTACAGCTGTGTATAATGCATCTGTGTATCTACTAACACCGGACTCTACAGCTGTGTATAATGCATCTGTGTATCTACTAACACAGACTCTACAGCTGCGTATAATGCATCTGTGTATCTACTAACACCGGACTCTACAGCTGCGTATAATGCATCTGTGTATCTACTAACACAGACTCTACAGCTGTGTATAATGCATCTGTGTATCTACTAACACCGACTCTACAGCTGCGTATAATGCATCTGTGTATCTACTAACACCGGACTCTACAGCTGTGTATAATGCATCTGTGTATCTACTAACACCGGACTCTACAGCTGTGTATAATGCATCTGTGTATCTACTAACACTGACTCTACAGCTGTGCATAATGCATCTGTGTATCTACTAACACAGACTCTACAGCTGCGTATAATGCATCTGTGTATCTACTAACACCGACTCTACAGCTGCGTATAATGCATCTGTGTATCTACTAACACCGACTCTACAGCTGCGTATAATGCATCTGTGTATCTACTAACACAGACTCTACAGCTGCGTATAATGCATCTGTGTATCTACTAACACCGGACTCTACAGCTGCGTATAATGCATCTGTGTATCTACTAACACCGGACTCTACAGCTGCGTATAATGCATCTGTGTATCTACTAACACAGACTCTACAGCTGCGTATAATGCATCTGTGTATCTACTAACACCGACTCTACAGCTGCGTATAATGCATCTGTGTATCTACTAACACCGACTCTACAGCTGTGTATAATGCATCTGTGTATCTACTAACACAGACTCTACAGCTGCGTATAATGCATCTGTGTATCTACTAACACCGGACTCTACAGCTGCGTATAATGCATCTGTGTATCTACTAACACGGACTCTACAGCTGCGTATAATGCATCTGTGTATCTACTAACACTGACTCTACAGCTGCGTATAATGCATCTGTGTATCTACTAACACCGGACTCTACAGCTGCGTATAATGCATCTGTGTATCTACTAACACAGACTCTACAGCTGCGTATAATGCATCTGTGTATCTACTAACACCGGACTCTACAGCTGCGTATAATGCATCTGTGTATCTACTAACACAGACTCTACAGCTGCGTATAATGCATCTGTGTATCTACTAACACCGACTCTACAGCTGTGTATAATGCATCTGTGTATCTACTAACACCGACTCTACAGCTGTGTATAATGAATCTGTGTATCTACTAACACCGGACTCTACAGCTGTGTATAATGAATCTGTGTATCTACTATCATGAGGAACTCTGAAACTACTGTTAGATTTGATTTGTTTCATATTTTGCAATGCATTTCTAATATTTAGTGTTTTATACTTCATGTAAACATCCATTCAAATGTTTTCGGTCAGTGAGATTTGTAATGTTTTTGAAACACGTCTCTTATGTTCATAATGGCTGATTTTATTTGATCAAAAATACAGTAAACATTGTGAAATATTATTAGAAATTCAAATAGCTGTATTCTGTGTGAGTATATATTAAACTGTAATTTATTTCTGTGATCAAAGCTGTATTTTCAGCATCATTACTGCAGTCTTCAGTGTCAGATGGTCTTCAGAAATCATAATAATATGCTGCTCAAGAAACATTTCTGATTATTATCAATGTTCAAAACAGTCGTGCTGCACAATATTTTTGTGGATTCACAGATGAATGGTGTTCTTTTAGACTTTCAATTAATTTCAAATATAAATCTTTTGTAACATTAGAAATGTCTTTTTCATCACTTTTGATCATTTTAATGCATCCTTGCTAAATAAAAGTATTAATTTTCCCCCCCCCCCCCCCTTCCAAAACAAAAAGCATTATACTGACTCCAAGCTTTTTAATGGTATAGTGTATGTTACAAAAGCTTTTTATTTCAGATAAATGCTGATCTTTGGTTCTTTCCATTCATCAAAGAATCCTGAAAAATTTACTCAACTGCTTTAAATATTGATAATTATCAGAAATATTTATTGAGCATCATATTATTATGATTTCTGAAGATCATGTGACACTGAAGACTGGAGTAATGATGCTGAAAATACAGCTGCGCATCACAGAAATAAATTACAGTTTAACAGATATTCACATAGAAAACAGGTACTAAAAAAAATATATATATATTTCAAATTTTTACTGCTTTTGCTGCATTTTGGATCAAATAAATGCAGGCTTGGTGACTCCTTTAAAAACATTAAACATCTCACTGTTCAAAACTTTTGACTGCTAGTCTATATATGTGTGTATATTTAATTTCCAGCAATAGTAACCGCAGTAATGAGATATATAGTTGATGTGATATGACGCTTCATCTGTTGACACGGAGCACACTCTCACCTCTTAACTGAGTGAACGTGAGGAAGAACTTGTTGCTCAAGGCTTTGATCTGGTTGTTGGCCAGAGAGATGTTGTGGATGTTGTCTGTGCAGCTGCGGATCATTCTGAAGACACCGTCAGGGAAACTAACGAGGCCACAGTCGGACAGATCTGAGACAGAAAACAGCGTTGATTCAGAGTGAAATCACTCCGTTAGTATGAGCGCACTAATTAAGAGATTGTGTTGTTCAGAGAGCCGTCGCCTCTGCGTATTAACAAGCTCCCATTGAGAAATCACTCAGAATATCAGAGCTCATACTATCAGACTGACGGACAGGAATTAATACAGTGTGTGTGTGTGTGTGTGTGTGTCTCTGTGTGTGTGTGTGTGTGTCTCTCTCTCTCTCTCTGTGTGTGTGTGTGTGTGTGTCTCTCTCTCTCTCTCTCTGTGTGTGTGTGTCTGTGTGTGTGTGTTTGTCTCTCTGTGTGTGTGTGTGTGTGTGTGTGTCTCTTTGTGTCTGTGTGTGTGTGTCTGTCTCTGTGTGTGTGTCTCTGTGTGTGTGTGTGTGCGTGTGTGTCTCTGTGTGTGCGTGTGTCTGTGTGTGTGTCTCTGTGTGTGTGTCTGTGTATGTGTGTGTCTCTGTCTCTGTGTGTCTGTGTGTGTGTGTGTGTGTGTGTGTGTGTGTGTTTGTCTCTGTGTGTATGTGTGAGTGTGAGAGAGTGTGTGTGTGTGTGTGTGTGTCTGTGTGTGTGTGTGTGTGTCTGTGTGTGTGTCTCTCTCTCTCTCTCTCTGTGTGTGTGTGTGTGTATATGTGTGTGTCTCTCTCTCTCTCTCTGTGTGTGTGTGTGTGTGTGTGTGTGGATAATCAAAGTGTTGGGCTTCACAATGCTGCTGATTGCCATTTAGGTTTACTCACTCTTGGTATTAAATGACTAATATGAATATGTTAAGGAAAATGTCACTTGATAAATTGGGAAATGGTCAAAATCAAGTGAATATGTGATTTTAGAGGAGCTTCTCAGCACAACAGCACCATCTACTGAGCACAGGCTGAACTAAACAGTCAATCAATAATAATTAATAACAATAGAAATTATAAAAAAATGTTTTTTGCAATAACACAGCCTGCATCTTTTAAAACAAGACCTAATATTACCTAATTTGGTGACGCTGAGTTAAAAAAATAAATCAAAATAATCAATAAAAATGAAGATTTTCTAAATAAATTACTAATACAAAATGGAAAAATATATATACTTTAATGTAATTATTAAAATGACAATTGCAATCCAAGGTTTAATATTTAATTCCAAAACTGAGTATTCAAAATGTATAATTTAAATTACAGACCGCAAAAATGAGTGAAAATGTGTTCAAGTACACCATGTATTTTCAAAGAACTTAGCATAAACATAACTTTATAAATATAAGCTTTTTTCCACAAAATCTGTATTTTGGCACTGTTTGGATGCAGTAAACCACTCACAGATGATGCATGTTTTCTGTCACTGGCTTTAATTCTAACCTTGCACTCAGTATTAGGTGTAAAATAAATATTGTATGTAATAACGGTCTGTGACGTGACCAAACAGATGTAGTGTGTCTCAGATTCAGACAGGAATCACGTGTTTGTGATGCTTTTCTGCTGCTTAAAGGAGAATACAAGACGACTTCACCTTACAGGTGGTTTTAAAAAGCAAAGATGCTACGAAAAGCATCATATTTAGTGAGATCTCAGATTCAGCCGATCTGATGCAGGGCGACGTCATCAACATTTAAACATTTCAGAGACTTTCCAAAGCATGACTTTCCTTTACAAGAAAGGCATTTAATTCCATTTATGACCCTGGAGCACGAAACCAGTCATAAGCAGCACAGGTGTATTTGTACAAATAGACAACAATACACTGTATGAGTCAAAATTATACAGTTTTCTGTTATGACAAAAATCATTAGATATTAAGATCATGTTCAATGAAGATATTACCTACCGTAAATATATCAAAACTTAATTATTGATTATTAATATGCATTGCTAACTTAATTTGAACAACTTTAAAGATGATTTTCTCCATATTCAGATTTTTTTGCATCCTCAGATTCCAGATTTACAAATATTGTCCAAACCATACATCAATGGAAATATGATTTAATCAGCTTTCAGATGATGCATAAATCTTGATTTTGAAGACTGGTTTTGTGCTCCAGGGTCACACGCGTCGTCTCTGGAAGATGAGCTATTATTGTATGTACCCAGCGAGTCTCTCTGCTCCTCCACGGTGGCGTTGATCCTCCGGGCGACGTTGGCCACGGCCTGCGCCATCCTGTTGGGTTCTCGTTTGATCTGAGGAGTGATTGGTGGGTTCAGTGGCGTCTGTTACTCATGCACAGGAAGTCAGGTGTGAGCCACGGACAGCCGCTTCCTGTCAGAGCGCACAAACATGCAGTGACATCATGAACCTGACCGGAGTCATCGAGATCTGCTCAGCAACACCATTATCAGGTTATCTGCATATATCATTTTATATTAGTTAAATAATCAAATAAAGGAATAACTGTGTGTGTGGGGGGGGGGGAGGGGGGAGAGTGAGTGTGTGTGGGGGGGTGAGTGTGTGTGTGTGTGTGTGGGGGGGGTGGGGGGGGGGGGGGGGGGGGGGAGTGTGTGTGTGTGTGTGTGGGGGGGGGGGGGGGAGTGTGTGTGTGTGTGTGTGTGGGGGGGGGGAGTGTGTGTGTGTGTGTGTGGGGGGGGGGGGAAGTGAGTGTGTGGGGGGGAGTGAGTGTGTGTGGGGGGGGGGGAGTGAGTGTGTGGGGGGGGGGGGGAGTGAGTGGAGGGGTGAGTGGGTGTGGGGGGGGTGAGTGTGTGTGTGTGGGGGGGGGGTTTGTTGTGTGTGGGGGGGGGGGGGGTGTGTGTGTGTGGGGGGGGGGGGGAGTGTGTGTGTGGGGGGGGGGGGGTTAGTGTGTGTGGGGGGGGGGGGAGTGTGTGTGTGGGGGGGGGGGGGGGCGTGTGTGTGTGGGGGGGGGGAGTGAGTGTGTGTGTGTGTGGGGGGGGGGGGGGGAGTGTGTGTGTGTGGGGTGGGGGGGGGGGAGTGAGTGTGTGTGGGGGGGGGTGAGTGAGTGTGTGTGGGGGGGGTGAGGTGTGTGTGTGTGGGGGGGGTTTGTGTGTGTGTGTGGGGGGGTTTGTGTGTGTGTGTGGGGGGGGGGGGGGAGGGGGGGGGTGTGTGTGGTGTGTGGGGGGGGGGGAGTGAGTGTGTGTGGGGGGGGGGTGAGGTGAGTGTGTGTGGGGGGGGGGGTGTGTGTGTGTGTGGGGGGGGGGGTTTGTGTGTGTGTGGGGGGGGGGGGGGTGTGGGGGGGGGGAGTGAGTGTGTGTGTGTGTGTGTGGGGGGGGGGAGGGGGTTGTTGAGTGTGTGTATATTATTAAATATTATCATTTTATTTATTGGA
>CM049883.1:1150575-1155575 GCA_027474115.1 Schizopygopsis malacanthus
GGACAGCCGCACTCCTCCACCAGCATGTCCTCGTGGTGTCTGAGGATCACGTGTGACGCTCTGGGCGCTGATGGAGCTGGTCACAGGCAGCCGCACTCCTCCACCAGCATGTCCTCGTGGTGTCTGAGGATCACGTGTGAAGCTCTGGTCGCTGATGGAGCTGGTCACAGGCAGCCGCACTCCTCCACCAGCATGTCCTCGTGGTGTCTGAGGATCACGTGTGAAGCTCTGGGCGCTGATGGAGCTGGTCACAGGCAGCCGCACTCCTCCACAGCATGTCCTCGTGGTGTCTGAGGATCACGTGTGAAGCTCTGGGCGCTGATGGAGCTGGTCACAGGCAGCCGCACTGCTCCACCAGCATGTCCTCGTGGTGTCTGAGGATCACGTGTGAAGCTCTGGGCGCTGATGGAGCTGGTCACAGACAGCCGCACTCCTCCACCAGCATGTCCTCGTGGTGTCTGAGGATCACGTGTGAAGCTCTGGGCGCTGATGGAGCTGGTCACAGACAGCCGCACTGCTCCACCAGCATGTCCTCGTGGTGTCTGAGGATCACGTGTGAAGCTCTGGGCGCTGATGGAGCTGGTCACAGACAGCCGCACTCCTCCACCAGCATGTCCTCGTGGTGTCTGAGGATCACGTGTGAAGCTCTGGGCGCTGATGGAGCTGGTCACAGACAGCCGCACTCCTCCACCAGCATGTCCTCGTGGTGTCTGAGGATCACGTGTGAAGCTCTGGTCGCTGATGGAGCTGGTCACAGGCAGCCGCACTCCTCCACCAGCATGTCCTCGTGGTGTCTGAGGATCACGTGTGAAGCTCTGGTCGCTGATGGAGCTGGTCACAGGCAGCCGCACTCCTCCACCAGCATGTCCTCGTGGTGTCTGAGGATCACGTGTGAAGCTCTGGGCGCTGATGGAGCTGGTCACAGGCAGCCGCACTCCTCCACCAGCATGTCCTCGTGGTGTCTGAGGATCAGCTCTCCGTTCTCGTAGTACAGCATGCTGAGGGGACTGGTCTTGGTCGGAGCGCAGCAGGCCGCAGGAACTCTGCTGGGATGATAGTACTCCAGCAAACTCTGCAGCACACAGACCCACAGCATTACGTTTATTATTCAGAGACATGATTATTAGTGTAGCGCTTGTCACGATGCAAATCGACGCAAAGCAGCTTTACAGAAAATTTACGTTTCTACATTATATTTAGCAATAGCTTATTATAGTTTTTATTATTAGAAATTTTATTGTGTTTCGTTTTAGTTTTTTTAATACGTCTGTATATTTTTATTTATTTATATTCCTAGTTATTTTAGTTACTTCAAGTTCAACTAAATGAAAATAATAATGTACATGAAATAAAATCAAAATATTTGTAAAACCTTAAACAGATTTATTTAAAGTGAATTTTTAGTTTATTTAATTTCAATTCTGGTTTCATTTTGGTTCAATTTTGGTTTCAGTTATTTTAGTACATCTAAATGAAAATAATAATGTATATGAAATAAATCAGTTTAAGGTTTTAAATATTTTTATTTTATTTAATTTCAGTTCATTTTTTGTTTCAAATAACTGAATTTTTATGTAATTTTATTTCAATCTAAATGAAAATGGGAGATGTTTCCTTGGCGACAATTTAAATAAAGTGAGTTTAATTTTTCATATTTTATTTTTAATTTCGGTTATCGCTTTTTCTTTATTTGAAGTAACTGATTTTTTTATGTTGTTTATTTCAGTTTAAGATTGAGTTATTTTAGATTGAGATTGAGATTATTTTATTTTTAAACAAATTGTTAATTTAGTTAGCTGAAATAAAACAAGTTCATGTGTTTTTTCAATATTTTATTTGATTTCAGTTAACATTTCAAGTAACAATTTTTAAACATAATTTTATTCAAATTTGTATGTAATTTTATATCATATTCAGTTATTTTAATATTTCAAATTAAATTAAATGATATTGAGAAATGTTGCCTTGGCAGCTGAAATAATGTTTTAGAATATTTTATTTAAGTTAACAATTGTTTTATTTCAATTAATGAAAAAAATGTTTAGGCACATTTTTTTGTTGTGGAAATGTTACTTTTTATATACAATTTTTTGTTATTTAAAAAAAAAAAAAAGTAAAAAAAATGCATTTACAAATAATTGTAAGTTATTTTTAGTAAATGATAACAACCCTAAGAAGTTCCAAGACACAGAATGCAGTCTTGATGCTTGCTGTTCTTTCCCGTATTATGAAAAATAATTGCAAAGCTACATAAACATAACGAGCACCTCACCTGCATGTAAGCGTGGTTGTTGGGGTGCAGGTCTTCGCTCAGAGGGTTTGGGCAGCTCCCTTCGCAGCGGTATGCGTTGTACTTCTTAGGGAAGACGATCCAGGAGCCCCATCCGATCTGACTGAAGTCCACATGCATGTCGACCCTCCTGCACATGGAGCTCTTCTCGACCGGACCCTGAAGCGGCTCCGGGTTCCTCACCGGCTGACCCCTGCGGCCCCGCTTGCTCTTGTGTGGCTTGAGTCTCCGCACCTCCTTTCCTTCGCTGTTAAACAAGAACTTGGACTTCTCGGCCGTGTGCAGGAGACTGGCTCGGTCCTGCTCGCTGTGTCCAGACACGGTGTGTGAGAAGACCAGCAGCATGGCTCTGTGACGGATCCCGTCCGGAGCTCTACTCCCGGAGCGAAGAGCGTGTCTGGCTTCTCTCCTGCTCTTCAGGCGGATCCTCTCGGAGAGTTTGGGGCCGATCCAGTTTAGGAGCAGGTCTGTGGCGTTGTAGACCCTCCAGTGATGGGAGGCGCTCATCAGAGAGGAATCGGACAGACGACCCAGGGACTGGTCCTGCTGGTGCCGGATCTCCACCGTGATGTTGGTTTGCTGCGTTTCTTTGGGAATACGAATCCTCAGCTCCGCCGCCTGCATCTGATGCTCGGACAGAACTGAGGAAAGGTCGAAGTGTGTGACGTAGTGTGTGTCTTGATTGGTCAAACCTGGAAGAGACAAAGAAATGACATGAGTAGATGTATTATATGATTATATGTCAGTCATATTTAGATTATTGTCAATTACCAGTATTTGTGCTGGCTTGCTAAGAATAATTGTAATCCTTTTTAAATAGCACTAGTGATATATAAATATATTTTAAAAAAAATACAGCTAACACAATAAAAACATAACAAAATAAAAAAAACATGATTTTGGAAATGATCTGTTTTTGCAAATTAAATTAAGTGAAATTAAATAAATGCACTTTTGTGTATTAAAATAAAAATATTTTCCTTTTCACTTCTTTTTGCCTCATTTGATAACATTATTTTTAGGCTCCATATATTATAATAAAAAGGTAATTTAGACTGGCAAAACTTTGAATTTATTTAAAAAAAATGTAACAATAAATGTTACAATTTGAAATAGTAGCTTTCAATTGTAGTTGGTTGAAATGTAGCAGATTGATGGGAAAAACATCTAAATAGAAAACTGTATTTATTTATTTAGAAGTTTTGCATATGCCTCATTTGATGACATTTTTGTCACCATATATTACTAAAAACTGTTTAGACTGGCAAAACCTTGAATTCATTAAAAAAATTACAAATTGAAAAAATACAACATTTAAAATGTTTCATTCTTGGTTGTCATTTTGATATGATATCATGCATCACTGATCATTTTATTAAATCGAAATCTATATAATTAATTTAGTTTTCAATATTGTATATGTCTCATTTGATATCACTATTAAACACACATGTGATTATAACAGCACTCTCATATCTGCTCACGTGACTACATGAATGATTAAATATTGATTTTAGGGTGGCTCTCTTGATATGCGTGTTTCTCCAGGGATGAAGCACTGACTGTCAGGTACACAAACACAACAGTAATGAGCTGATTTGTGCAGCTGAACACACACTCTTTGATCCTCGTGGACCAGGCTCTTGTCCGCTGGAGTGTGTGTGTTGTACATTAACATGTAAATTACTAATTGCTTTGGTTTATCTAATAAAGCCCTGACTGTGTTTAAGAGCTCTGCTGTTCAACATCAGCCTGTACTAGTTCAACTCAATAATCATTACATTTAATCTTAATTTCTTTAACATTTAACACATTTCTGGAAGCACTGCACTTTAACAAATTGGCTTGGTATGTTAATAATAACAATTAAAATTATTAAATATATTGATTACACTTTTATTGTTGCGGTCAGATTATTAAATGTGTTTGTTGCAAATAATTATTAGACAGAAATAGCAATCATAAAAACAGCAATAATAATAAAAATAGACAGCAATGATAATAAAATATTATAATTTAAAATATAAAATTGTGTTGCATTTAAATGATTACTCTAAGTTATTGTAAATAATCATTGCAATAATAAAAATATCATAAATATTATATTGTTGCATTTAAATGATTACTCTAAGTTATTGTAAATAATCATTGTAATGATACAAATATCATAAATATTATATGATAATCGTGATTTAAAAAAAAATCCTTATATCTTTATTGTTGTGTCTAAGTATTTTATTTATTCTAATTTATTGTAAATAATCACTAGACTGCAATAATAATAATATAAATAATAATCATGATATCAAATATTCCTTAAATTGTTACTGTAGCAGTCTAATAAATAATGATAATAAATAATAATTGCAACCACAGCAACATTATATTATTATTATTATTAGTAGTAGTATCAACAAACCAAAATATTAATGTTAAACTGCAATACTTAAGAAATGTATATGTTTAATTAACCGGCAGACTCAATATTAAAGAAGCAATATACAATAATAACGATGACTATCGATTTACACTGAAAAAATAATGCTACTAATTTTTTTATTTCAAACTATTTATTTCAGCTACATTTGAATAAACAGATTTAGTTGAAAGTTATTAAACTAAACGTGTTTATTTAAATGAAGCTAGAATAAATGTATTGCAACAACTTACCTTTCAAGTCAATTCAATTCATATTTTTTCATATGATCAA
>CM049883.1:1173075-1188075 GCA_027474115.1 Schizopygopsis malacanthus
ATTTGTGGTAAGAGATGCTTTAGTTCACTCTAAATGTCAGATCTGACCTCATCTGCTTAAGTTGAGTGGATTCAGTGTATTTGTGTCTATATGGGAGGAGAGGGTCCTAAATGTCTCTTGGGAAGACCCCAAACAGAGCGTAGCAAGCGTGTCATTAATTAATTACTTCGCAGGACGTTTGCACCTTTCTCTGAAGGCTTTGAAGCTCCTCGCCTCCCGCTGGCTGCTGAAGACATGCGCTCATTCCCTTTGTTTGCTCGTTAGTTTCTGTTTGCTGACGAGCCAATGATGAGTTTCGCTCGTCAAACACTCGCCATTGTTCCGGTTCCTTTCCAGAACACCGTGTTATTTGATGTTCTTCTGGAGTTGATTGCTCAGGTTTATACATCATAATGTAGTAATTAAGCTTTAGCAGATCAATGTATTAAAGCTGGGATTAATGCTACATCAATGGCATGTCAGAATTTCCATAATTAAAATTTAACAACTGTAAAAATCTTTATCATCAGGGCTACTTTAGTATTACTTATGCACTATTTTATTTAAATGTAATTAATTTAACTTATTTGTGTTTTTTTGGTTTTAGTTGAATTAAATTGTATTTTAAGTGTTAAAACTTTAATCAAACATTTAAATAAAAACAGAGATTCTAAAAATAAACAGAAATTAATAGAAAAAATGAAATCTGAACGTTTTGACCGATAGCTTTTGTTTTTTACATTACAGTTTAGGTTTCATAAAAATGTTATTTTTGTATTTTAATGCTAAAAATTCAATCAAAAAATAAAATGAAAATGTAGATTATTAAAAATAAGGATTAAAATTAACGAAAAATAAAAAATGCTAAAATAACACTGAGTTTAATATATATGAACATATATTAATTTAATATTTTTTTTGGTAAGCCATTGTATTTTTTCTGCTCTATGGATTAGAGTCCTACTGAAAATATGTTTATCTTGAATTTCAATGGAAATTGCTTTGGATAAAAGCATCTGCTAAATGCATAAATGTAGAGGTGAGTTAATGTGGTGATGTTACTGGCCTCAACAGCAAATCAAATCATTTTGCACGTTGCCATAGAAATTAATAATTTTAGTTTGAGTACATGAACAGCTCTGAGCAGAATTTCAGCATGCGATTATGCAACGTGAACCTGTGTGGACAAACTTTAATTATGTTTCTGTGAATAATGAATAATGTTATAAAGACCAGCATAAATGCTTGACATTCGTTTCAGAGAAAACAAAGCGTGCAAACTGTGGAAGCTCGTTTCTGCTACTGAATAAAAAAATATAAAAGGTAATTGCAATTGATCTTATCAGAATTTTATCATAACTAAAAAAAACTAGAATTGCAAGGAAAAAAGTCAAAACTGTGAGATATAAACAAAAAAAATAGAATTATGAGAAGTCAAAACTGTGAGGAGAAGTCAAAACTGTGAGGAATTATTCAAAAAGATATATGAATTATGAGAAAAAAGTCAAAACAAAACTGAGATATAAAAAAAAGAAAAAGTCAAAACTGAGATATAAACAAAAAAAGAGAGAAAAAGTCAAAACAAAACTGAGATATAAACAAAAAAAAAGTCAAAACTGAGATATAAACAAAAAAAATAGAATTATGAGGAAAAAGTCAAAACTGAGATATAAACAAAAAAAATGAATTGCGAGAAAAAGTCAAAACTGAGATATAAACTAAAATAGAATTATGAGGAAAAAGTCAAAACTGTGAGATATAAACAAAAAAATAGAATTATGAGGAAAAAGTCAAAACTGTGAGATATACAAGGAATAGAATTATGAGAAAAAAGTCAAATCTGAGATATAAACTAAAAAAAGCTATGAGTCAAAACTGTGAGATATAAACAAAAAAAAAGTCCAAATTGCAAGGAAAACTAGCCAGATTTGTGAGATATAAACTAGCTATTGTGAGCGAAGAAAAACAAAATACCTTTTTTTTAATTTTGTATTCGGTGTCAGAAACAGGCTTCCATAAACATGCGTTCCTTTGCCAAACATTTGAATTAGAAAACACAATCGAGTTAAGGAAAAGCAGCATTAATTCTGTTTAAGTCTGTTTTGAGTGTGACGGTAAAGATGACCGATTATCTGATCGCGCTCTTCTCAGGGCTCGTTCTTCATGGTGCAGGATGATTTCAGCAAAGCGGACGTCCTCAGCACCAGCGGCTCGTACGGAGCGCCTAACTTCCGCCAGAGCAAAGGCAGCTTCCCGCTCTACGGCATGGGCCAGCCCAGCATGAGTGGCTTCAAACAGGTCCTCCAGAGACTGCAGGGTCATCAGGTCAGTGCGTGGAAATCTCCTGCGGCTCGGTGTTGAGCTTCTATCAAGAGAGAGCGGTGTGCAAATAATGCTGCTGATAAGATGTTCGTCTGCGCTCAGATTAAACCTGTTGTTGATTCCAGCCGTGCTGCTGATTAAACTCATGCTTTGAATGAAGTTCGAGCAGATGGGTTTAAATGACCGTGATGATTACGGACTGTTACGAGTGGAGTTTCATGCATGCGTTTGCTCTCTAAAGGAGGTGGTTTTCTTCTGTTTGCGCGAGGAGCCCGTTGTGTTCCTGCGTTTGGACGGAGACTTTCTTCCCTATACGCCCCGGAGGAAGGAGAACCTTCATGAGAACCTGCATGATCTCGGACGCGGCGTTTGCTCGGAGAATCTAGAGCTCACCATCAGAAAAGAGGTCAGGAGACGAGAATATAGAGCATACGATCAGTTAATGAACGAGCACAACCAATCAGACCTGAATCAACAGAATTAACATTCATTTCCATATGATATAGAATAACTCCTGAGATCAGGGGAACAATTATTAATATCATATAATAATCATTATTATTATTATTAATAATATTAATCATGATTAATGTTTTATGATTTTATGATTAATAATAGTAGTTTTAATAATAATAATAATAATGATGCATGAATATAAGTATACTTAATCCTATAATTAATTAATCAGAAAAAATCTGATCTTAGGTTTAGTTATACATTTATTGATTTATTATTATTATTATTTAAGCAGTGAAGCATATTTTAATAAAAACAATAATAATAATGTTTTCTAATTCTAGGATTAATTATTATTATATATTGTTTATTTACTTTAGTATTATTTTTATTTATATATTTATTTAGTCTTATATTTTTTTTGATTTTAGGATTAATAATATTTATATTAAGGCATTATTCTCATAATTCAATTTTTTTAAGTTTATATCTCACAGTTTCGATTTTATTCTCATAATTCTATTTTTTTTATTTTATTTTTTTATTTTTATAATCATCAAAGCAGTGAGAAATACTCTATTATAATAATAGTAAATAAAAAAGTTCTGATCTCAGGATTAAATATATTTAGATTAATTATTTGTATATTAAATACTATTATATTAAAATAGTGAAATGTACTATTTAGTTATAAATAACAAATCATTAAAATGTTTTATGATCTCATGATCGATTATAATATAAGATGTATTTGATAATATTAAATATTATTAACAAAATCAAAGTGTAGGCAAAACAACAAAGACATTGTGTTGTTTGGTATAAGAACAAAAAAAACAGACATTTAATTCTAAATGAAAAAAATATGATATAAACCTTAATAAAAAAGACAGAGTTGTAATACATGAAAATAACATAAACATAACAATTACAATTTTAAGCCCTTTGCACATTTTTTATCAGTCATTGACCCAAATGTATTTGCTTTTCTGTAATTTAATTGAATTTAATTTCACTGGAGCTCCTCTCTCGTGTTCATGAGTTATTTGTGTTTTCAGCTTCACGACTTTGCCAAACTCAACGACAACGTGTTCTACGTCTACGACGACATCGAGCATTTTAAAGGAGAACCTCAGAAGATGTCCATCAGCTGTGAGGAGGACATCCACGTCACCGAGGAGGTGTACAAGCGCCCGCGCTTCACCCTGCCCACATACAGGTACACCACTGCTGCTTAGCATACGCTTGTGCTCAGAACTTCACACGCCCCTGGCACAATATGCTAAATGTTAGTCATTTTAACACAATATAAGGGATCATGAATATTGCATGTTATTGTTTATTTAATACTGTCCTGAATGAGCGGTTTCACAGATGTTTATACACTCACCAGCCACTATATTAATAAAAACGACACCGTTCATAAGTTTACACACCCTTGAATCTTAATACTGTGTGTGGATTCCTGGACGACTGTCTTTGTTTTATGATAGTTGTTTATGAATTGGTCCTGAGCAGCCGAAAACCCCCCAAACTCCTGCACATTCTTTGGTTTTCCAACATTTTCTGCATATTTGAACCTTTCCTAAAGTGATTGTATGATTTTGAGATCCATTTTTTAACACCGAGTACAACTGGATGACTCATATATTCCCAATTCCTATATTAGTGCTGTCTCACAATGAATCGCGATTAATCCCATCCAAAATAGTTTTTGTTGATATATGTATGTGTATTGTGCATATTTATTATGTAAATATGAATACACACATACAGTATATATACATGTGTATATATATTTCTTAGGGCTGGGACAGTCGAGAAATGATTCCGGATCGATTCTGATATTTTCCGAATGCGTCGCGGTTCCTCTGGAGTCGTTTCTGAGCTTCGTTTTGAACAGCAGGTGGCGCTGCATGCTTTATAAACCGCTGAACGCTGCTTGTTTCCAGATCCTTACACACACTTGAACATGAAATAATCAGTCATAAAATTCAAAAAGGTTGAAGCGTGTTACAAGGTGTCCACAGTGGGCTGTTTACATTAATCTCGCGTCATAAACGCATTCTGAGCCGAGGTGAGATTACAGACGAACGCTCTTCAGCGCTCCTCTTCATCAGCGTTTAAGCGTGCGGATATAAAATAGATTAGAGCGCCATCTGCTGTTCAAATCTGAGCTCAGAATCTATTCCAGAGGAACCACGACGCATTCGGAAAATCTCAGAATCGATGTATCATCCCAGCCCTAATATTCTTATATATTTAATATATAATCATAAAATATATACATGCATGTGTTTGTATTTATAATAAATATACACATACACACGTATTATGTAAACAACTTTTATTTGGGATGCGATTAATCACGATTAATCGTTTGACAGCACTAATATATATATATGTATATATGTGACCCTGGATCACAAAACCAGTCTTAAGTGTCAGGAGTTTTATGCATCATCTGAAAGCTGAATAAATAATATTTCCATTGATGTATGTTTTGGACAATATTGAGAATCTGAGGGTGCAAAAAAATCTAAATATTGAGAAAATCATCTTTAAAGTTGTTCAAATTAAGTTCTAAGCAATGCATATTAATAATCAATAATTAAGTTTTGATATATTTACGAAGAAATGTACTAAATGTCTTCATGGAACATGTCCTAATTATTTTTGGCATATAATTTTGACCCATGCAGTGTATTTTTGGCTGTTTATAAAAATACCCCCCAGCGACTTAAGACAGGTTTCGTGCTCCAGGGTCACACACACATATATATTAATGCTTGCTGTGCCGTGTGGTTTCTTTATAACGGTTGTAACACCGGTGTAAATGGGGATGTCTGTGCAGGTATTATCGTCTGCCTCTGCCGACGGAGGGCGCGCCGCTCGAGGACCAGTTTGATGCGTTCGTGAACGTTCTCCGGGTAAGAGATTCTCCTGAAAACACCAGCATGACCGGTCCACTTCCACTGCGCTGTGATCTGAATCAATGCATCGGTCAGCTGATGTCATGTGAGAGGCGGAAACGTTTTCTCGTGATGCGCTCGCTTCAATGTGATCTGAGACGGAGGAATCTAAAGCGCGTCAGAGCTGTAATATATAACGTGTTTAGATGAATATTCTGGAGTCAAACGCTCTGTTACACAACCTCACCGGCTTCTTTCTCTGCTCTTGTTGATGTTTCTAAAGCAGACGACACTTATAGAAATGCATCTCGTGATCATAGTTTTATGCAAGAGACATAAAAAACATGATGTCAAAATATTTTCACTATTAGATTGCAGAAATAATTACAAAGAAATGGAAGTAACACTGAATTAAACGTGATGTTTTTAAACTGAAAGACTGATTTTTCTTGTAAAACATACTCTAATCATTTCTAATAGCAAGTTCACATACTTTTATATTAACTACACTGCACAAAAATTATTAGAGACCTAAAAATATGAATTTAAAAAGTATTTTGGCATGTTTAGCTAAAGTTTTTGTTTTTCTTCTTTAAGTATAGTTTTTATTTAGTTATTTTAGTACATAAAGTCTTGCTTAAAACAAGAAACAGAATTGTATTTGTGTCCGTCACACTTACTGTAGTAATAACAATAAATGTGCATAATTACATTAACCCTATCCTAACTAAGTGCATGTTGTTAATTAATCACTCGTCACTTAAATATATATTTACACTGTAACCATGATACCTTCAAATATTAAAACTTGTATTATTATATATGCAATTATTGCATATATTTGCTCAATCCACAAAAAAATATTATTCAAGCTTTATAATAAAGTTCATTAGTTAATGAATTAACTAGCATTGGGCAATACGCCTGTTGTATTAATCTTAGTTAACAAAAATACAACCGTTCATTGATTATACATGTATTATTATTTTCTTAGTTATTATCATTTAAACAGTGAATTATACAACTTAACAACAAAAACAGCAACGATCATAACCATAATAATAATAATTACAGTACAGAAATGTTTTGTGATCGTATTATACAGTATATAGGAATATGAAATAATAATCATGTAATTAATTAAATATAGTAATTATTATTAAAAATTTGAATTATATTTAATAATAATATTTTTTTTAAACAAATTTACTATGCATGCATTTAATTCATAATAATAATAATACAAAATGTAAAGGTTTTCTGATCATATATAGGATTATGTATACTACTACTAATTATTATTATTATTATATGACTGATTAATTAATTAAACAAGGCTGATATCAGCCCATAATCACAAAAATACAAGAAGCTGCCTTTTTAATTTTTTTAATTATTTTGAATGAATGATGTATTTATAAAGCGCTTTACAATCGTGTGTGTGTGTGTGTGTGTGTGTGTGTGTGTGTGTGTGTGTGTGTGTGTGTGTGTGTGTGTGTGTGTGTGTGTGTGTGTGTGTGTGTGTGTGTGTGTGTGTGTGTGTGTGTGTGTGTGTGTGTGTGTGTGTGTGTGTGTGTGTGTGTGTGTGTGTGTGTGTGTGTGTGTGTGTGTGTGTGTGTGTGTGTGTGGTGGGGGGGTCTCTCCTCAACCACCACCAGTAATAATAAATAAATTGACGGATAGATCTGTCAGTGTATCACTAGTTTTACCGTGGTAAAGTGTGTCAGTTTGTGTCAGTCATGTGCTCGATGAATGAGACTTCCTTCATGTCTTGTGTTTCCTGTTTCTCTGGTTTAAGAGACGCTGAAGCCACAGATTTCTCCAGTTTAAGATTAGAAAGCGGCCGCAGTGAACCACAGACTGACGTCTCTGATAAACGCTTCATACTCGGTGTGATATGAGGCTCTCTGCTCATGCATATATTCCCAGAATGCTTTTAAAACGAGCTGTTTTGCTGCATTTGTTGGCAGTGCGCGGGCGGCGAGGAATCATTCTGTCCGCTCGCTATTTAAAGCGTCCTGACAAACCGCAGGACTCCAGCTCTGGTTATTTTAGCCCTGCCGATCGAACGATACACAGGAAGCAGCTTTATTAAAGAAAGAGACCACTTCCTGTCTCGCTCCAAGGCTGTTTGCTCTCCACACGCAGAAGAGACCGGATCTCATTTAATCACTGGAGATTGAAACTCATTTCTAAACTGAAACAGAGACTCATTATGTGTAGCATTTCCACTAGACCGTATAGGATTCCCAAATGTTGTTAAATCAAACCGTTTCCTGAGCTGTTAGTGCATCGCAGATGAAGGGACTGAATGCTCTCGCTCTCGCTCTCTCAGGAGAATCCGTCTCTGTCCTTGAGTCGTGACGCGTCCCGTCCTCTTCCGGCTCTGCTCTTCAGCTGTCAGGTCGGCGTCGGCCGAACCAATCTGGGTATGATCCTGGGATCTCTGGTGATGATGCACCTGGAGCCGACAGCACCGTACGACCCGACACATCACATGATCACATGCTCCTTACACTAGCACTCAAGATGTTAGGATCTCTGCTCAAGGATGCATTTATTTGATCAAAAACACAGTAATATTGTGAAAACATATTGCTATCTGTAATTGATTTCTGTGATGCGCAGCTGTATTTTCAGCATTATTAGTCCAGTCTTCAGTGTCACATGATCTTCAGAAATCATAATAATGTACTGATTTACTGCTCAAGAAACATTTCTGATTATTATCAATGTTGAAAACAGTCGTGCTGCACAATATTTTTGTGGAAACCATGAACATTTTTATTTTTCATGATTCATTGATGCACAGAAAAGAACCACATTTATTTGAAACGGTATCTTTTATAACATTATAAATGTCTTTACTGACACTTTTGATCAATTTAATGCATCCTTGATTAATAAAAGTAATAATTGTATTTTTAATTCTCACTGACCAGAAACTTTTTGAATATTCATTAACATTGTTTTGCATGATTAAGAATGTTTAATAAAAATGTGTATTTGTGAGTATTGTGCATTTAGCAGATGCTTTTATCCGAAGCGACTTACAAATAAATACAATAGAAGCAATCAAAATCAATAAAAGAGTAATGATACGCACGTGCTATGACAAGTCTCAGTTAGCCTAACGCAGTACACGTAGCAAGGTTCATTATTTTTCTTATATATAGTTAATGTGTAATAATGCATTTAATGTGAATGTTGTCACATGTTTATAGAGCTGAAGAGCACGCGACAGACAAACCCAAAATGCAGTTCCAGGTTATTCAGACCCTCATCAGTAAGCTGCCTAAAGGTCAAGAGGTCATGGAAGAGGTTTGTATTGGCATGTGTTCAATCTAATATTAATCCCGGATGAGCTGTTGACCGTGTCCTGCTGTGTTGAGGTGGACCGAGCCATCGATCTGTGCTCGGAGATGCACGACATCCGAGAGGCCATTTATGAGAACAAACAGAAGCTGGAGGGAATCGGTGAAGACTATCAGATCCAGGTGAGAATCTGTGTCTGGTATTGCTCAAGGTGCATGACTTTTGCTGCTTGTTACACTACTGGTCAAAGGTTGGAATCATGTGATTTCTGAAGATCATGTGACTCTGAAGACTGGAGTAATGATGCTGAAAATACAGCTGCGCATCACAGAAATACATTACAGTTTAACAGATATTTCACAATATTTAGTTTGATCAAATAAATGCAGCTTCGGTGAGCATCAACATCTTCATTATTGTAAACTTCTGACCAGTAGTGAATATAAACGGGCCTTTGCATGTGAAATCAGTGGAATTTCTGATAATACGAGCCCTGAATCTGAAGACTAGCGGTGTTTAAAGCGCTTCATTACACAGACTGGACAGATGAGTGTGTGTAAGACGTTTGAGACGTCTTCACAAAGACTCTTTATTCATCACTGAGCCGCTTCTGTCCGTCTCAGTGATTCTTCTTCTCTGGACAGACTGAAATCTGCTCTGCTCAGCTTATTCTATCCTGTGCAGAGCTGGAAATACAACCCTCGAGCTGATGTATGGCCTACAGCTGGACGGATTGTAAATAAAGTCTATTTTCTGTTGTCTGTGTGTGTTTTCAGGCAAGCAGCACTAAAGATTACTTCCTCCATCGAACTCTACAGAGTCTAGAGCGATATTTTTATCTGATCGTCTTTAACGCTTACCTGCATGAACAGGTACAGTGTGTTTTCAAGCCACTCTTTTAAGAGTCACTATTCAATTGCTAGTCATTTGTTGTTCCTCTCTGTTCTAGTATCCGCTGGCGTTCGCCTGTAGTTTCAGCCAATGGCTGTGCTCTCACGCCTGGATGTACCGCCTCCTCTCCTGCATGAACCAATCAGAGCTCAGAGCACCAGCTGACCTGCTCACGAAAGGAGCTCGAGTTCTGGTGAGAAACATCATTACTCATCTGACATCGCTTGGAATATATCAAGGACACAGTTATCATCACAGCGTTTGATTAGAAGATTTAGTTCAAGAGAAACGGAATGTTACAATTAGTGATGCAAAATTCCACATTCTGTTACATTCAAAATTCAAATTCTGTTACATTCAAAATTCAAAATTCTGTTACATTCAAAATTCCAAATTCTGTTACATTCAAAATTCCAAATTCTGTTACATTCAAAATTCCACATTCTGTTACATTCAAAATTCCAAATTCTGTTACATTCAAAATTCCAAATTCTGTTACATTTCTGTTACATTCAAAATTCCAAATTCTGTTACATTCAAAATTCTGTTACATTCAAAATTCCAAATTCTGTTACATTCAAAATTCTGTTACATTCAAAATTCCACATTCTGTTACATTCAAAATTCCACATTCTGTTACATTCAAAATTCCAAATTCTGTTACATTCAAAATTCACATTCTGTTACATTCAAAATTCTGTTACATTCAAAATTCCACATTCTGTTACATTCAAAATTCCAAATTCTGTTACATTCAAAATTCCAAATTCTGTTACATTCAAAATTCCAAATTCTGTTACATTCAAAATTCAAAATTCTGTTACATTCAAAATTCCACATTCTGTTACATTCAAAATTCAAAATTCTGTTACATTCAAAATTCCACATTCTGTTACATTCAAAATTCAAAATTCTGTTACATTCAAAATTCCAAATTCTGTTACATTCAAAATTCCAAATTCAAAATTCTGTTACATTCAAAATTCCAAATTCTGTTACATTCAAAATTCCAAATTCTGTTACATTCAAAATTCAAAATTCTGTTACATTCACAGTGATACAAAGTTTAAAGATAAACCGAACAAACGGCACGGTCAACTCAAAATGAACAAAGTATCATAAACGTTTCAAAACTCTGGTCTATTGATAGTTTTCAGTCACGTGACCAGCTCGAAGACTTGGAGGGCAAAACATCCATAAAACTGCAGCACAATCGGGTCCATTTTTCATTTAGATCACCTCTCAAAAGAATAAAACACAGGTATGTGAACAAAATGCCATTTGCTATCCATATGAAGCACAATATTTGAATCAGTGCAACTTTACTTAAAGTGCAGTAATATATTTAAAACAGTAATATTAAAAGATCAAATTCAGTAATCACTATATCAATGATGCATCGTTTACACAGGAATATAACGGTTCAGTGTTTTCTTCTAATGCTTTTCTATGGGAAGACATTTAAAGTGAAACTTTGCACATTGTATTTATATTCTGGCTTCATCTTCTTGTCTGTACAAAACATGCATCATCAAAAAAGAATCTGGCCTTTTAATATCTGCGTTTTACCACATTATTGAAACTATCAATACAACCCGTGTGTGATATTTCAAATCTTCTGAAGTCACAGACTACATATGCATGCACATCAGATTTGATTTGAGCTTGGTATAATCCAGATGTTTATATGAATACGATATTCCTAGACTAGATTAGTAGATGATGGCGATCTACACGGGCATGTTTCCTTTCACAGTGTTATGTCTCGGCAGATTTCAAACGCTGCTGTTTGCTCAGTTATTAAATGAATTACTACTATTCACAATAATTTCATTATGATTAATATTATCACATTCAAAAATACCAGACAACACTGGCACACAATGGAAAGAGTCAGTGCATCATTAATAATAATAATAAATATACTGTAGCTATAAGAGTGCTTATTAAATTAATAATATTTATATTAATATTATAATATTATTTATATTATAACTTATACAGGAAGCAATTTCACTGTATTTTTTTGTCTGCAAAACAAAATGATTAAAACATTTAACTTGCAAAGTAAATAATGAAGAAACTTCAGTGCATTTCTGGAGTAACAACAAAACTAATACAAAATTTTGATATTAACTCATTATTATTATTATTATGAAAAAAAAAAAAAAAAAAATTGTGCTGTTTTTGTCAGGTATTCATGAAGGTGTGACGCGCCATTCTTAATTAAACTAGTAATAAAACGAATAACTGAGCATAATGTATTGCAGCATCATAATCCTGTTGATGAATATCACTGGGAACAGAAATGCATATGTGTAGATCATCATACGAACACAAACCATGAATATTCTGATGCCTGTACACATATAAACACACTCTGTGAATGATCATGACTGAAAAAGCTCTTTCTCACACACTGACCGTCCTGAATATACTTTCACTGACCGCCTCAGACTTCATTCACGTGCATTATATCGTTAAGAGCAGCTTGAAGAAATCCTAATGAGCTCAACAGAGATGAATGTGGTTTCTGCATGGACATGACTTCCGCTTAGCAACGGTGTCTAAGGAAAGTGTGACTGGTCATCAGAGAAGCGTGCTTTTCTTTCTAAGCAGCAGCACTTGAACACTTGCTGAACTGAGGAAGTCTTAAACGACGAATGTCTGGCATTCTTCACAAACAGACCTTGAAACGTGTCCAATAACTGTTTTAATAGACTGGGAGTGTTTCAACTCCTCTAGGACTCTTTTAGTATATTCTATTCATTCATGTCAAATTATTTTTAATTATCATTTTTATTTTCATATTTTGCTATTTTAACTTTTTTATTTTTTTTGCCAAAATAACCATGATTGCTCGCTAGTACAACAAAACAAATTATCGTTTATTTTCAACAAACTATTTTCTGGAGTGGCTTTACTTTCAAAAAATATTGTGTGTCCGGTTCAAATATCAAACTAAAATGTTTAAATATAATTTATTTTGTGAGGTTTGAGATGTTTTAAATACAGTTTAAAACACGTTTAACTTCAGTCATTTTTCTGTATATTACTTTAGTAACAGAGTTGAATGTTTGACAAATTGAGCCAATATAATTATGTGCACAAATGTAAATAATAATTATTATGATTGCTATTATTATTATCATGGAAAGGAGCTAAACTAAAAAAAATATAAATATAATAACAACAACAACATCAACCATTTTATTTTATTTCTTGTATTTTATTTTATTAATCTATTTAAATATTTTAACAGCTCCTTTCTAAAACCAAAGGTTGTTTTACAAAGTTGGAAAAAGTATAAATAATAACCTATTGTAACAATAATCCAAACGGAATCATTTGTACCCTGTTGGTAGTCTCTGAATAATAAACTGGTGATTAATAGTTACACATGATCCTAAGATGACACACTTCTCTGTAAACCTGGTCTAAACCGAGAAGGATGCTGGATCGAGGTGTGTTGTGTTTCCAGGTAGCAGATGAATATTTAGCGCCTGACGTTCTGAGCACCATTAAGCAGATGAAAGTGGCTAATTTCAGACGAGTGCCCAAGATGTCCGTGTACGGGATGGCACAGCCGACGTCTGAGGTAAAGCTCCTTCAGACGGACTCCGATCCCTTCGGAGGGGTTTGTTAATGCTCACCGGCGGCATGCTCGTGTTTCAGGCCACGGGAGCCGTTCTGGCGTATCTGACGGATGAGAAGAGGAAGCACAGCAGTGTTTTGTGGGTCAGTTTGCAGGATGAGCTGGTTCTGGAGGCCAACGGTCAGATCTTCTGTCCCAGAGAGCCCACGCGTGTGGACCAGCACATCTGTGTGCTCTCCTCACAGACACACGAGATCCAGGTCAGAGTCTTTGGCTTGTTGTTATGTGACGCGTGCTGCAGAATGAGTGTGGATGTGCACGGCTAGTTTTGAGCTACTGGGAAAAAAAAAAAGGTTTTCACAAACACGAGTTCATAAAGCGCTCATCTAGTGATCTCAATGCTCCAAATAGCTATCTACACACATCTTTATTTGTACATTTTCTGAGAAGAAAACCTTTCTCTCTCATCCGAAGCGCACATATACAGCGCTCGATCCAGATTTACTGCAGGATACATATACTGAAGTATTCATAAACATAATCTTTTCTGTCTTAAGTGAACGTTTGAGGAAAACATCAGATGTGTGACTTTATATTAGATCTTAATATACACCGTGTCTGACTCAATGTTAATCAAACAATAAAAGAAAAGAGAATCACTTACTGCTCTTGATTGAACTGCTTTTGTAGTTTTAATTATCAATTTATTCTTAATGAACACTTAAGTGATTTTTACATTTTATCATCGTTTTTTTTTGTTATTACAGCTAACAACCTCCTAGACGTGTTTTATGTCTCTAGACCAGCGTTTAACACACTTTTTTTGTTAGTTGGGCCAAGTAGATGTAAAATAATTAGCTGAATGACTTAATGAGTTAATATTACAATAATTTGATGACCTATTTACGTTCACTGATGTTGGTTAATTGTCACATGACATGCAGGTAAATGGAGAAAAAATATATTTTTTAATCTAAATGTCATCGTTTGTAATCAAAATTATTATTATTTATCAAATTATTTTTATTAGTAATTTATTACTTGTATATTATTATACATAATAACAAAAATATTAGATTATTTTTTTTTTTAACACATTTTTATAATTTAGCTGTTTTATTTTGACATGAAAGTATGATTAATGTTAGTTTTTTTACTATTATTTTCTTATACTTTAATAAATTATTATTATTATTATTATTATTAGTAATATTTAAATAAAAATAGGCACTTTTATTTTGACTTGTAGCTGGACTGTAAAATTATCATGTTTTAACACTATACAAATTAAAATACATTAATGTTGTAAATTAACAATTGTATTCTAAAATAAAAAATATATATTTAATCATTATTACAGTACAAGTTACAGAAGAACTAATGTTTGTCATAAATTATTTACTTTAATATTTATTTTGGTGGAATTTTAGTAAAATGCTGTAAACTTCTGTATGTTGTAAAATTAAATCATAACTGTTTAATCAATATTTATTCACCAAATTGCTATATTTAAAAAAAAAGTATTCATAT
>CM049883.1:1190575-1200575 GCA_027474115.1 Schizopygopsis malacanthus
ATGGTTGAGTACATTTTTTCAGGATTCTTTGGTGAATAAAAAGATCCAAAGATAAGCATTTATCTGAAATAATAATGCATGTATTTTTGCACTTGGTTTATGATACAATTAAATATTTAATATTAGCTATTTTAATTATAATGAACATATTTGTATAAGTATTGTATATGTATATATAATATTTTATTACTGTATTATGATATATTTTATTATTATTATTGAATTTCTGCTCAAGCATCAGGTTAAGGTGCTCTTGGTTTATGAAGCTTCACATCGAAGCAGTATCAGGACTCGTGGAACAGCAGTCAGTTGTGTGCTACATTTACATTTACATTTATGCATTTAGCAAGCATCAGCTTTTATCCAAGCAGCGACTTCAAGCAGCATTCAGGCTCATTCATTTGTATTGTCTGCTCAAGCATATGTGCTCTTGTTCCCTGGGAAACGAACCCACAACGTTTGCGCTGCTAACGCAAGGTGCTCTATGACTTCACATGAGCCACAGGAACAAAGGTGTGCTATATTACAGTCGTGTGCTATATTAATAACACGTGTGTGTATGTGACCGTGCTGTCTGTGCTGCAGGTGGTGATGAAGCTGGTGCGCTTGCTCCCTGACGGTCACCGGATGAAGCGGGAGGTTGATCTGGCGTTAGACTCGGTCAGCGAGACCATGACGCCGCTGCACTATCACCTGCGGGAGGTCATCATCTGCTCCTACAGACAGGTAGAGGGCGCTCCGTCATCTCCTGGAGAACACAAACACACGGCCCTGTCCCAAATGGCACCCTAAACCCTTGCGGTCTTCCTCTGAGTCTGCTCTTTTGTGACGTAATGATGCTTTGACTGTCGGGTAGAAGTCTGCTGCGGTTCTGAGCTCGCAGAAGTGCGTATCGAGGGCGCATAACGACCCGCGAGCACCCTTCTGAACGCTAAAATGAGGAATGGGACACCCTATGGTTTCGCACGCGGTGGCCATTGTAAGTGCACATGAAGTGTTCCATTTGGGACAGAGCCCGCTTCAGTCTGACTGGCTGAGGAAGAAATAGACTTTGAAAAAAATCATTTTATATATCCTGAGTTTTATGTGAGGAAGTTTGTTTTAAGAATTTTTATTGCAATTTTTCGATTTATTTAATCTTAAATCTTTTTTATTTTAAACAATATTTTTATATAAATATTCTATTTTTTATAATATTTATTAATTAATATCTATTTAATATAACAAAAAAATATATATTTTATTTTATTCTAAATAAATTGTCTTTTGTTTTGTATGTTCTATTTATTTTCTAATAATTATAGATTTATTTAAAATAAAAAACTTTATTTTAAATATTTTTCTAATTTATTTAAGTTGTATTTTATTTTAAATACAAATAAAAACAAAATATGACTTATTTTATTCTGAATATGCATATTTATTTAATTGGAAAAAAAAATATTGCTACATTTAATTTTATTCTAAATAAATGGTCTTTTGTTTTGTATGTTCTATTTATTTTCTAATAATTATAGATTTATTTAAAATAAAAATAAAAATTATTTGATATTTTTCTAATTTATTAAAATTTTATTTTAAATACAATAACTAAATATTACATTTATTTTATTCTGAATATGCATATTTATTTAATTGGAATATTGCTGTCTATGTTCTATTTATTTTCTAATAATTATAGATTTATTTAAAATAAAACTTTTTTTATTATTTTTTTTTAAATACAATAACTAAATATGAAATGTATTTTATTCTGAATATGCATATTTATTTATTTAAATGAAAATAAAACATGACTAAATGTAATTTTATTCCCCATGATTTTATCATTAGTTTAATAGTATTTTATTTCTGATGCATTGAAGCAGTAAAGCAGGAGCATGATGAAGTGCTCCTCCACTCGTGTTTCCATCTCCTCATGATCGAGAATGATTTGTTTGGCAGCTGTGTGTGTGTTTGATCTATATCTGTGTTCTTGTGTCGTCTCGGAGCGTCCTGTAGATGGCAGCACGTTTCCTCCATCGAGACGCTCCTCGTTAGATTTGCACAATTACTCCATAATCAGACGCTAATCAACTCCAGCCTCTATTCACACAAGCAGCACACATATCAAGAGTCTCCTTGATTTCATCAGAAGGATTCTGGTGTTTGTTTGAGGCGTTTGCTCGTGCGTTAAGATCTGTGCACTGTAGAAGCCTACACTGGAAACAAATACTGAGTTTTTCTTCTGCAAGTTTTTGCATGCATATTTTTTTAAAGTCAATTTTAATTATGGAATTAAGTCAAATCTACTTAAGTTATGTAAAATTGTCAAAGGAAAGAAGTAAATTTAAGGTGGCCAGTTAGAGTTTGAGGAGTAATTTCTACTTAATTATTGTAAGTTTACCCTGCAATACTCATGTATATTTCACTCAAACAACATAGCACTGAAAAATGGCATTAAAGCACGGGGTTCACTTACAAACATGTACATGAGCACGTAGACCGCTCGTTATTCTTTTAAAGGTGATCTGTTGACTCAATGTAGGTATTAACCAAATGAACACGCAGTACACACACGCAGTGCACAATACACACACAGTACACACACACACGCAGTACACACACACACACACGCAGTATACACACACACGCAGTACACACACACACAGTGCACACACACAGTACACACATAGTACACAGTACACACACACAGTACACGCACGCAGTACACACACACAGTACACAATACACACACGCAGTACGCAATACACACACGCAGTACACACACACGCAGTACACACACACGCAATACACACACGCAATACACACACGCAGTACGCAATACACACACGCAGTACACACACACGCAGTACACACACACGCAGTACACACACACAGTACGCAATACACACACACAGTACGCAATACACACACACAGTACGCAATACACACGCAGTACGCAATACGCACGCAGTACACACACAGTACGCAATAGACACGCAGTACACACACAGTACATAATACACACACAGGTACACACGCAGTACACAGTACACACACAGTACGCAATACACACACAGTACGCAATACACACACAGTACACACACAGTACATAATACACACGCAGTACACACACAGTACACAGTACACACGCAGTACACACGCACAGTACACACACGCAGTACACACGCAGTACGCAATACACACGCAGTACACACACAGTACGCAATACACACGCAGTACACACACAGTACATAATACACACGCAGTACACACACAGTACATAATACACACGCAGTACACACACAGTACATAATACACACGCAGTACACACACAGTACATAATACACACGCAGTACACACACAGTACACACACAGTACGCAGTGCACACACAATACACACACAGTTCACACACACTATTCACTGATTGTTACCATCATTGTGTATATTGTGTGAGTATGAAAGGCATTTTGAGTAGAAAATGAACTCCAGATGTCACAAAACCACAAGATACTTAACTTAACAACAACAGCAACCATCAAACAGTGTAAACACATCTCGAAAACAGCAATACATTAACCTTATTACTTATTCATGCCCAAGTGCATGATGGGAACGACGGGATCATGACTTAGTTTAAGATCCAAAATAAAACTTTGTTAACATAATGTGTGTGTGTGTATATTTATTATGTATGTATACATACTCACACATACAGTATATATTGCATTTTTAAAAAATTTATATACATTTATATTATAATATTTTTATATTTTCTATAAATATATTCAATATATACACATAACATGTTTTTCTTAAATATATGAATGCTTGTTTGTGTACACACGCAGTAAACACCTACAAGTTAAATTGAGTACTACACCTGAACTAGGTATATTTGTAGCAATAGCCAATAATACATTTTATGGGTCCAAATTATACATTTTTCTTTTATGCCAAAAATCATTAGATATTAAGATCATGTTCCATGAAGATATTAATGATCCTTCATGAACAGCTTTTTTTCTCAATATTTAGATTTTTTTGCACCCTCAGATTTTCAAATATTGTCCAAACCATCAATGTGATTTATTCAGCTTTCAGATATGTATATATAAATAAATGAATGATCCTCATGACAGTTTTGTGCTCATTTGACATCAGTTTTTCTGTAGTATTTACTCCATCAGAGTAGCGGCTGACAGACGCGGTGGTGTTTCTGAGGGGCGTGTGTAATAGTGTTTGTGGATCGGGACGGTCCCGGGCCGGTGTCAGTGGCGCTCTTATGTAAAGCTCAGCGGGGCGGCCGGTCAATCAATGCAGGTTTGTGCAGCGAGGGCCGCTCTCAATGGATCACATTGTCCCGCGCCGCTGCGTTCAGTCATTACAGTACCCTCGGCCCGTCTCAGATTAGTTTTCCCGTGTGGAAAGCGAACACTAATCCTTCTCTTCTATCTCTTGTCTCTTTGTTGCTTTAGATAAGCGCTGATGATGGAGAGCGGTTTGTAGTTGAAATGATCACAGGATGTGTTTGTGTACAAATGACCGTCTGGTGTGGGATGTCTCTGAGAGAGAGAGAGATTTAGACCCTTAAAGGGACAGGCACCTAAAAATGACAATTCTGTCATCTTTTACTCATCCTCAAGCGGTTCGAGCTTCTTTCTTGTGTGGAGCATAAAAGAAGATATTTTGAAGAATGTTAGCGTCGTAAGCCTAAGTTGATCGTAGCTCCTTATGATGCTTTTGAGAAACGCAGCCCAGACCAGTTGCTGGCAGCCATTGACTTCCATGGTAGGTTAAAAGAATACTATGAAAGTCAATGGCTACCGTCAGCTGTTTGGTTGCGAACATTCTTCAGATTACCTTAAGAAACTATATCTGAAGAAATTCATACAGGTTTGAAACTTGAGAGTAAATGATGACAGAATTGTAATTTTGGGGTGAACTGTCCCTTTAAGAATATGCTTCTATATTATGCTTTGTTTTGAATTGCCACATTTTCCAGACTAAATAGTTATATTTATATAACTATATTTTTTTAATCATCTTATATGCTTTAAACTTAAACTTTTGTTCCAAAGTGATTTATATAGTGCAGTTATATTTGTTGCTGAGTGACTTTATGAGTCTAAGATTATTTGTATAGAGCATTTTCAACACGCTTTGCTTTAAATAAATGAGTTTAGGCTTAATAGACATCAATTCTAGTGTCATTATAAACCATATTTACTATAACGGTTTCATACTTGCATTTATGTTTCTAATTCAATTCTAAATTCTTCATTTGCGGTGTAGTGAGAGGAACTAAAACACGTTTATAGAGTTTATAAACATTTATTTATTGGTATTTGACTTTATTTCTGAATCGAGTAATAAAATGCATCTTATACGCCAATGCAACTTAATGTTGTTTTTTCTCTCAACAATGCAATTTTCACCCGGTGTGACTTATTTTCCAGATAATATTGTAATTAAGTGATTTATAATCTGAGCGAAATGATCCCAAAATCTGATTTTAATATCAACAGGCGGTTTTCACTTTTTCTGTTATTGTGATATCAAACCATATAAATGTCAATATTTTGACTTGGTAATGCTAAAAAATAATTTTTCCTATTTTTCATAATCCATTACACTCATATATATATATATATATATATATATATCCGTCTTCTGTTTCATGACATCATTAGACGGCACGTTTTAATCAGGACTAAACTTCTTTGAAACAGTGTTTTCATGAATTATGAGCAGGATTTTACCAAATGTTTGATTATTTTCTGTATCTGTCATATAATATCATTTAAAGCTGATATGGTAATCAGCTCAAATACAATCAAAACAAATATTACCATATCAGCTTTTTCAGAACCCGCCCCTAAATGCCACATAAACACAATCAAACTGTCTTTAGTTGCTTTATATCTCAATCACTGGACAGTTTTTGGTCAAAAAAAGTAGTTAGGTCTGGCTTCATGAGATTATGCTTTAATATTCATTCATGTGTCAATATGTGAAGGTATTCAGATGTTTCTGAATATGTTTGTTTGCGTTTGGCAGTGTTTTTGCCTTGTTTTCATGCTGCTGTTGATCATCTGATGTTGTCATCACGTTTTGACCGCTTCATCTCCGTTCATACAGCATCACACTGTTTCCATGGCAACCGCATCCCACTCTGGACCACTGACATCAGCTTCGGTTCTTGTGCGGTTCGTTTGATCCCCGTGCAAACTTTCAGACACACGTAATTTCAGTTCATATCACTTCTGTCTGTATTACACGCGTCTGATGGATTATCTGAAAGCACTGGTCATGTCATGGATCCTGTGCACTGTTTATTTGAATAGAAAGACGGTTTTGTTCTGCACGTATTGCTCTAGACTGATTCTGGTTTCAGCTGAAGCCAAATCATATAGTGAGGCGACGCTGAAAAACCCAATGCAATATTCCAGTAAAAGTGGAGGACATGTAAATCAGTGCCTAAAGAAAGGCTCTCATGGTTTGGACGGCGCTGTGGAAAAATATTTTCAGAAAGAAGAGAATGTAGAGAGAAGAAAGGTAGCGACGTCACGAGAGCGAGGGATGGAGCTGATCCAGACGGTGGGGATTTAGGAGAGACCGCCGCACAAAAAGATCCTGACGGAAAACGTGTGCGTGTGGAGGGACGCCAGCCAAACTCATTAGACTAGAACAATTAGAGCCAGACTAAAGCTGTGAACCAGCGCGCTTTTACACTGCACTGATATCTGACGTGCATTCTGTGTGTGCGTGTGTGTGTGTGTGTGTGTGTGAGAGAGAGAGAGTGTGTGTGTGTGTGAGAGAGAGAGAGAGAGAGAGAGTGTGTGTGTGTGTATGAGAGAGAGAGAGAGAGAGAGAGTGTGTGTGTGTGCATGCGTGTGTGTGTGCGTGTGTGTGTGTGTGTCCGCACGTGTGTGCGTGCGTGTGTGTGTGTGCGTGCGTGTGCGTGCGCGCGGTGTGTGGAGAAACAGACAAGCCTGTGTGCTTTTTTATTATTATTTGTACCTTTCCATTTTTGTGTGTGTGTTTTGTGTACACAAACAAGGAGGGCACAAATGCGTGTGCCTCTCCTACAAAAAAGTGCACACGATGTGTGTGTGCCATTAGTCTGCGTCACAGAGAGCTGATTCAAACTTCACCTAACTATTAAATCAGTGCGCTGTAGCTGTGTCTCTTTCTCAATGGTTTCTGGCTGTCTGTTTGCGTCACGTTTGTATTTGTGGCTGGAAAATGGGAGTGGAGGTGCTCTGGAGTCTGCTAAAGTCATTAGGAACTCTCAGACACGCGCGCACACACACACACACACACACACACACACACACACATTCAGGCTCCTCTACGGAAAGAGCGAGGGTCCAAACAGCTGACATATGATAGTGGTTTGGCTGTGTTCAGTTGATTTAAAGAGAGCGGCCCGGCCCGCACACCGAAGATCCCTCTCCAAATCACCGATCAGCATCACCGTATTAATGCTTGCATCAAATAAAGAGTGCTCTCTGAGATATTTCATTTTCACACCGAGACCAGAATGTACTGCAACAAGCTTAGCGGGGGGGAACAAGATGAATGAATATGATTCATGCAGTACCTGAAAGTAGTAATACAAATAGTTTGATTGACTCTTGTGCAGTATTCATTTTAATGCTTATTACACTGAGAAAAACTATTGTGTTGTAGAGTAAATATTTAGTGATTTATTTATTTTGAATTGTATTTAATTTTTTATATCTTTAGTGTTTATTTTAAGTTAAGTTTTAGTAATTGTACGTGCTTTTTTACTTTTCTATAGATAGATACTTAGATATAAATATTTTAGTTCACACACACACACACACACACACACACACACACACACACACACACACTTTTAGTACTTAAAAACATAATTATTACAGTATTTCTAATTTTCATTTGTTTTTTACACTTTTTAAATCTAATACTTATATTTAATTTAAAATGTGTTTCAGTTACCAAAAATAATTATAATTGTTTAATACAAATTTTAATTGTTTTAGTTAACAATAACAGCATTGATCTTAAGCATATATTATCTGATTTTTCAGCAAAAATATTCTCAAAGCAAGATAAATATAGATTTCATCTTTAATGTAAGTGTGTTTAGTCTTACTGCAGTTTTAAGTACAGTATTCTGTATTTTAAGCACATATTTGTTCTTTTATTTTAAGTATGAACACAATTAGCAAGTGCAGTAAGATAAAACACACTGGTATTAAAGAAAACATACCTTAGTATCTCATGCAGTGTTGCTTCTGGAGTACATTTGGTTGATTTAAGGACTTTTAAATGATTAATATTTGCATCGTACTTGATCATCAAATCCTCTTGTGGTCAGAAGTCCGTACTTTGTCTGTAAAGCTCTTTTTGCTGAGTTTCTGGAGGTTCGTCAGGAGTTAATGCTATCATTCTCTCTGCTTGAACCCTCAGTTTGGTTTTCTCTTTAACATGATGCTTGAATCAGGCGTCTTCAATAACAGACGACCCTCGACGGTGCTGTAATTGGCAGCACATGTCTGAGATATTCCAGGTCGCTTGAGCGTCTGTTATCGAACACACAGCCGAAGCACATGTTTACTGATCGTTACTCACTGACTCCCAGGCCGTTTGTTTAGACCTTTCACCAGAAATCATTGGGACTAATAACACCTTACACGCCCGAGGCGTCTCATCAGGCCCGTCTTGATGGTTTGTGTGCTGAATATTGACTTTTTAATGCGAGCACGTCTCTGAGCATCAATAAAAAGGCACATCTCACACTCGCACGGTTTCCACATTACAGCCTCCGTCTCATTGTTCAGACTCGAAAGCTGCATGCGGAGAATCATTACGGTCCTCAGATGGACAGACGAGCACTTAGACTATCATTAGAGTTCAGCATCGCATAATTCTATTCAGAAACTGATCAGAAGGGACAGTAAAGGCACTCATAATGTCACGAGAGATTTCTGTTTCAAATACATGTTTTCTATGGAAGCTTGTTTCTGCCACAGAACGACAAAAAAGAAAAAAGCTCATTGTGACAGAATTGCAGGATGTGAGAAAAAAGTGAAAATGTGAGATAAAAAGAAATGTCAAGTCAGTATTGTGAGGGGAAAAGTCAGCACTGCAAGAAAAAAAATAATTTAGAGAAAAAAATTGCACTTTATAAATTCATAATGCTGAGAAAAAATTAAGAACTGCAAGATATATTTATAATTTTGAGAAAAAAAAGTTAAAATGTGAGATAAAAATTACAAAACAAAAATGCAAGTCAGTATTGTGAAAAAGTCAGCACTGCAAGAAAAAAAATTAATTTAGAGAAAAAAATAGCACTTTATAAATTCATAATGCTGAGAAAAAATTAAGAACTGCAAGATTTATAATTTTAAGAAAAAAAATCTGATTTGCAAGATATAAATTCATAATTCTGAGAAAAAAGTCTGCGATTGTGGTATGAATGTATAATTATGAGGAAAAAAGATATAAACTCTATTCAAAGAAAAAGTCAGTATTGTGAAATAGTCATAATTTAGACCAAAAAAAGTCACAAATTGCCTTTCTTTTATTCTGTGGTGGAAACGGCTTCTATTCTATTCCTCAATTCATCCTGAAAAATAAAATGTATCAGTTTCCACAAAAATATTGGGCTCACAACTGTTTTCAACATTGATAATAATCAGAAATGTTTCTTGAGCAGCATATTATTATGATTTCTGAAGATCATGTGACACTGAAGACTGCAGTAATGATGCTGAAAATACAGCTGCGCATCACAGAAATAAATTACACTTTAATAGATATTCACAGAGAAAACAGCTGTTTTGAATTCTAACAATATTTCACATTTTGCTGTATTTTTGATCCAATAATTGCAGCGTTAATGAGCTTCTTTCTAATCCTTCCAGAGCACAAGCGGTTGAGTGGTCGTGTGTATAGTATAACGGTGCACTGCACGGGTCACAAGGTGTTTTAATCAGCTGATCTGTTTGTAGGGTGTTATAA
>CM049883.1:1205575-1218075 GCA_027474115.1 Schizopygopsis malacanthus
CAAGGTCTTCACGCACGGACGAGTGTAACATCATATACCTCTGTAAATATATACAATTTTAATTCACGTCTTGCACACTTCAATGCACTTTGAATGGAATATATACGTTCGCTTCGAACTGGAATCATGGAGGAATATCCTGTGATGTCCACTTCGCAGGGCACTTACGTTCCAATAGAACAAACATCTGAAGCGATAAGAGTAACATACGAAATATGCAGAGCGGGGGGGTGCGAGGACTGGAATTGAGAACCGCTGAGTTAAAGGGATGAGACACTCATATATAAGGTCCTTCAGTATTATCAGCAGCTTTCACATTGCTCAATAACTAATTACCCTCCTCCATCCCCAGATATGGATAGAAAAGAGTAGCTCGGTCATTCTCGTATATCTCTGGTTTTGGATCAAAAGCCATAATGACATGTTTTGAGCATCATGATTAGACATTGACACAGTGTTCCTGATTGTGTTGTAGTTAAACGCAGTCGTGCATGTATTAGTAATGATGAGCTCCATCTCCTTCAGTCTGGTTTCTGCTGGAGTTAATCCTCTCGTGATGAATGAGGAGAGGAGCGTCTCTCTTCGATCAGCTGAAGCAGGGTTCGCTGATCTCCATCCCTTCATTAGGATGCTCTGCGCTCTCGACAGACTGAAGTATCCGTGCTCCGCTCGTAACCTGCGGCGCTGCATCGTGAGCTGTTATTACCAGAGACAGACGGACGAGAGCGCAGAGCATCAGTACTGACAGAGCCGGGAAGCACAGGTGGAGATGTGTGTGGAGTGTTCCTGTGGCTCAGTGGTAGAGCATTGCATTAGCAGCGTAAAAGGTTGTGGGTTCAATTCAGTGGCGGCTGGTCAGTAGGGGGCGCTGGGGCTTCAAGTTAGCCCCCTTTAACATGTTAACAATTAGTTACAAATATATCGCAAATATTAACTAAATAAAATCATTTAGTCATAGTATTCTACTGTTAGTTATATTATAATTTATTGAAAATCTCTAAACTATATTTCTTTCATATTTGTGTGCGGGGCGCCGGACTAATGAGTGTGTATGTAGGTACACAAACTTTTCAAAAGCATGTGATTTGAGGCGAAGCTCTAATTGGCTTGTTTCAAATCGTCCTTGGGGCGCAGGCTCCTCCCACTTTTGTTGTTAGAGCGAATCAATATTGTTTTTATATGTTTGGCCTCATGTGATTGGACCGTTCTCAACGACTCTCGTTCCACTCAGCAGCAGCTCGTCAGTTGACAGACAGGAACTAATTAATGTGGAAGCAAGCGCAATATCTCCAGATGAAAGAACATTCGGTTTTATCTTTACAAAAATACCCGTTCACAAAGCGTTCGGATAAAAAAAAAAAAAAAAAAAGGATTAAGGAGCTTGGACCAGATCGCCCGTACTTTCAGTTTGTTTGCGCCCCCCCCAATGTTTAGCACCAGCCGCCACTGGTTCAATTCCCAGAGAACACACATACTGACAGTACATGTATAGCCTGAATGCTGTAAGTCGCTTTGGATAAAAGCGTCTGCTAAATGCATGAATGTTAATGTTATAATATAGCCTTTGCTCATGATGCAGGTGAATGTTCTTGAAGCTGATCTGCTAAGTGCTCTTAAAGGTGAACTGTTGAAAATAACTTCTTGTGTGTCAGTTCAGTAGATATTATATACAGTATATATATATTAGGGGTGGGAATCTTTAAACGCTTCACGATCCGATTCTGAGAGTCGTGACAGATTCCAAAACGATTCTTGATCTACATTTTTTCTTCTGCTGTGCATAATATTTACAACTTTACATTTTAACCTAAATTGCAGCTTCTATGCTTTTAGTTTAGAGTTGTATTTTATACTGCGACTAAAACGGTTGTTCAGTTTTTGCTGAGGTCGCCACTGGCACCTATATATATTTACATGTTATGACTTATATATTTCTCCTGATTGGTTTGCGATCACATCTTTTGTTATGGTCACGTATTAAACTGTGTATATTAATTAACTAAATTACTATATAGAGGATTTGGTTTGACAGTCCTTATCTCTGCCGAAACGCCTGTTATGTAATTATGCATCATTTATTGATATTATAGTAGTAAGCACATGTAACAAGGACACCTTAAAATAAAGTGTTAGTGAATTTTATACTGAAGTGAAGTTCATTCTGTCAAACTGTGTGGAAAGCTTTAAACCATGCCACATTTACAAATACATAATCATATTAACTATATATATTAAATCTAAAAGTAGTTTTTGTTGAGCTTCAATCGTCTCCTGTATCAGATCAGAGCAGACAGATCTGTCCGTGATCCTTTATTTTAAGCCGTCACAATCATACATTTATGATGAGTAATATTAATTAACTAAACTTACTATATAATTAGAGTTCATTAATCACAGATATTATAGTAGTAAGCGGTGGGAGAAACGATTCATAACAAAACGACTAAATGATTTACAAATACATAATCATATTAACTATATATATTAAATGTAAAAGTAGTTTTTGTTGAGCGTCTCCTGTTCTAGAGCAGACAGATCTGTCGCGATCATCTAAATCACACGAAGACTTTATTTATTATTCAGCAGCTGCTGCACTGATTCAACTGAAGGGAGGACTCGCATCATAAACCAGACAAACATCTGTCTTTAATAGCATTTATCTTTGATTATTTCAGACATTTCCTCAGGACATCAACATGTTCAAGATTACACCGTCATATTTCTGTCAGCTTGTTTTATGAATCTGATTTTGATTTGCATGTCTGAGCTTTTTGAGGTAACATTAAATAACATGCATTCGTTCGATACTTCAACAGGTCCAAAGCACAAGCGCTTCAATTTGTGCATGCTCACTTTCATGCATTGTTGTGCAAGAAGTTTAATGAGAGAGAGAGAGAGAGAGAGAGAGAGAGAGAGAGAGAGGGGGGGATGAGAGAGAGAGAGAGAGAGAGAGAGAGAGAGAGAGAGAGAGAGAGAGAGAGAGAGAGAGAGAGAGAGAGAGAGAGAGAGAGAGAGAGAGAGAGAGAGAGAGAGAGAGAGAGAGAGAGAGAGAGAGAGAGAGAGAGAGAGAGAGAGAGAGAGAGAGAGAGAGAGAGAGAGAGAGAGAGAGAGAGAGAGAGAGAGAGAGAGAGAGAGAGAGAGAGAGAGAGAGAGAGAGAGAGAGAGAGAGAGAGAGAGAGAGAGAGAGAGAGAGAGAGAGAGGGAGAGAGAGAGAGAGAGAGAGAGAGAGAGAGAGAGAGAGAGAGAGAGAGAGAGAGAGAGAGAGCGAGAGAGAGTGAGAGAGAGAGAGAGAGAGAGAGAGAGGGGGGGGATGAGAGAGAGAGAGGGGGGGGATGAGAGAGAGAGAGAGAGAGGGGGGGGATGAGAGAGAGAGAGAGAGAGAGAGAGAGAGAGAGAGAGAGCTCAAAGAGAGATTATTCAGCTGAATCATACATGCATTCATTGGACTGAAAAACAATGGGGATCAATATGTTTCCAGAGCTTTCTGTCCCGGTTTAACCTCAGCGTGCATCTGGCTGATGAGAATTGAACATTAGAAATACAATGCAAGCGTAGCTACAACTAAATTACCTTGAAAAGGGTTTAATTCTCTTCTTTTATTACAGAACGAGTGCAGCATTGAGGCAGTGAGAGTTGAATTAATCGACGTATGCTCTCTGCATGATGTTAAATTAGCCTTTTTTTATGCCCTAGAGTTTCTTTTGTTGGAACAGTTTGAGTAAAGACTAAATATTACAGCTAATTAATCTCCCGCCGCCTGCATCATTTACTCGGCCTGATCTCATTTATAAAAGCACAGGATTACGCTGTCAGCGGGAGCGCTTTAATTCATTTTAAAGTGATTTTAATTGTTGCTCTGGTGTGGGTGTAGTTTTCTTCCCAGCGAGACTCCGTTTTACACACGCAATATGTTTTATAATTAACGAGGCTTGCAGAAGTTTAAAAAAAATACATAATTGAACACCTATATGGGGCAAATCAGCATAACTTTACATAATCGTGTAATCATCATTAGAGTTTTAACGTTTTGTGAACTTGTATAAAACTACAGATACCCTTTTTTATTTTACTTGAGAAAAAGCACAAAATGACTTGAGGTTTAATTATTTTATATAATTTGATCCATTAAGTTTCCTGATCAGCAGTGGACTGGTTTCACAACAACTTTAATTCACAAATAACTGACAGTCATAACCTAAATATGATTTCCATTTACAATAATTAGTTCTAAAAGTCTGACTCTAGATAAATAATTGAATCTGTGAGTGGTTCACTCGAGGACAGCTGCAGACAAATCAGTCCAATTAGCCAATTAATCCATTTGTGAACCGTTTCAACAGGTTCGTTAATAAGAATCGGCTCATTTAAGAATTGCACATCACAATCGGGTTTTATTAAAGGTGAAGCTGATATTATTTTGTTAACATGCAATTAAGCCACATGATTACTGTACCAATTAGTGTAATATTTTATATTAATTCGTTTATATATTTAGATTTGTAGTTTTTTTCTAAACCAGAATAATTGTTGTTAAAATCATTTTTATTTTTAAACTTGAATCAGGGACTCGAGAACAGCTGCAAGTGTATCTCAAATATAAGTCAAATTCAATTTACCAATTAATTAAGTGAAATTTGTGAACTGATTCAACGGGTTCATTGAAAACAATCAGCGTGTTCATGAATCTGACATTTTCACACGTTCAGTTCAAAATAATGAATGTTTTTATGAAATCTAGTGGAGCAAAACCTACAATATTATGCTTTGGAAAGCAGTCAAGCGCAAATAAACGTTTCCCAAAATATAAATGCTGTGATAAAATGAAAATACTTGAAAAATGTAGTCAAGTCCACCATCGACGCCTGCACCATTTCTCTGTTTGGTGCGATACAGAGCAGCAGCTTGAGTGTTGGTGGTTTATGGCTCTTGTTTGTCGTTTCACAGATCAAGAGCTCTAAATGTGAGGCGGAGATCCAGGCTCTGACGCTGAAGAGTTTGCTGTATCTGGAGCGCTACATGTACCTGATCCTCTTCAACACGTACCTGCACCTGGAGAAGAGAGACTCCTGGCAGCGCTCCTTCAGCGACTGGATGCTCCAGGTGAGATCTGACGTTCATCACTGCAGTGTTAAACCACTGGCTGGAAATGTGTGCTTTAGTGTCTCTGGAACAGTTCAGTTTAGCCCTATATAATCAAATAAACCATACGGACCTTTCATAGTCTCACATCGGCGTAAAAGTACAATACAGTACAAAAATGTGAATATGGTGATTTGTTCCCTTCATCATTTGTTTCTTTATGAAAGCCTATGTTGCAAAACTCTGTGTTGATAAATAAGTGCATTTGCACCATTATTTCTGCTGAGATCATTATCATGCAAAGCAGAAGTTATCTCAAACTCTATTGCTGTTCTGCCAATATCAACAGAACTGAACAGATTCTGTTTTTTGATGAGTTTGAGTATTTTTGAGTATACGAGTGTGATCACTACTGCAAAAAACTCAATGACATTATATCTGTGTGGTGATTTAAGGTACATTTTTATATGGTTTTGTCATATAAAGCCAGCAATCAGTGCTTTTTATTTTATTAGTATATTTAATATGATTATTTTTTATAATTAATATATAATGTAAAATAAACGAATAAACTATATAAAAACAACTATATAATACATAGTCTATTATGTAATTTGTTATCATTTTTTTATATTTATGCAATTTCTCATTTTATTTTTAATGTCCTTCTTATTGAGCGTTTATTCTGAATCAGAGCTTTTCATGCGTTGTGTGCATTCGTCCAGCTGTTGTGTGAATGTTTCGCGGTGGACTCTCTTCTCCCGTGTGAATTTGTGCTTGTCGAGCCGTAGCCATCGCTTCATTTGGACACGGCCCCTGGAATTTACAAGCTTATTCTAGCATCACTGAGACCGTGTGTGTGTGTGTGTGTGTGTGTGTGTGTTTGTGTCTGTCTGTCTGTGTGTGTGTGTCTGTGTGTGTGTGTGTCTGTGTGTGTCTGTCTGTGTTGTTTGTCTGTTTGTGTGTGTGTCTGTGTGTGTGTGTGTGTGTGTGTGTGTGTGTGTGTGTCTGTCTGTTTGTCTGTTTGTGTGTGTGTGTGTGTGTGTGTCTGTCTGTCTGTCTGTGTGTGTGTGTGTGTGTGTGTGTGTGTCTCTCTCTGTGTGTGTCTGTCTGTCTGTCTGTGTGTGTGTGTGTGTGTGTGTGTGTGTGTGTGTGTGTGTGTCTGTGTGTGTGTGTGTGTGTGTGCGTGTGAGTGAGGCCAGCTGTGGCTTAAGGGTAAAGTCTGGAATTTATTGCCATTCCAAACAAATGAGTGTTTCCCCCCTGCGTGGCTTATTGCTCTTTTTTTTCCCTGATGCTTTTCTATTCTCTTCCAGTCCTGCACTTCAGCAGCTGATTTGAAAGAACCAGTTATTAAACTGAGTTTTGTTTAACCCCAACTGTGATGATGATGCCTCTATAAACTCTTGATCTGATGATAAAAACATGTTCGGTTGAACTAAACTAACCTGGAAAAATCGTAGATGAACTCATCAGTCGACATCATTATCAGGTTCCAAGCGAACATCCGTCCTGACTCCGTGTCTAATCAATAATCACAGTCCGTTATTGGATTCTGGCTCCAAGCGTTGACCCCATCACTGATGTGATGTATGACCCAGCACTATGAAAGGAATATTCTGGGTTAAATACAGCTTAACTCCATTGATAATCTTTAGGTTAGCACAGGAAATTATTCAACTCGTCCCTCAGGAAACAATTATTTAAATAAATAATACTTAAAATGTACGTCCGAAAGAATTTAACACATTGCATGTTTCTAGAAGGTGCATTTTAGAAGAGTTGTGTTCATTTCTTCAATGCATTTGTTATCAAAAGTCTGGATGACTTCCAGATTTCTCCATCCAGAAAGAGTGCTAAAATCACGAAGGCATTCTTCTGCGGCGTGTGTTTTCACAGGGATCGCTCCAATGCGTTTGTGTTTTTATAATACAGGAATGTCTTCATATGCGGCTTATTTCACTTCAAAGATCCAGAGCCGAACAAACCCACGGCGCTTCGCTTCAAACCGGACCGACACAAGGGCTTTAAACAGGGTTTGATAACAACTTATTGTCCAGGTCCTTGTCATTTCTAGGCTGGACTACTGCAATGCTCTTCTGGCTGGACTTCCATCAAACACAATCAAACCTCTACAAATGATTCAGAATGCAGCGGCACGACTGGTCTTCAACGAGCCCAAAAGAGCCCATGTTACACCTCTCTTTATCTCCTTGCACTGGCTACCAGTTGCAGCTCGCATCCAGTTCAAGACACTGATGCTTGCATATAGAACAACCACAGGCTCAGCACCCGCCTACTTCCACTCACTATTACGAATCTACATCCCCTCCAGAAGCCCCTCCTACTTCCACTCACTATTACGAATCTACATCCCCTCCAGAAGCCCCGCCTACTTCCACTCACTATTACGAATCTACATCCCCTCCAGAAGCCCCGCCTACTTCCACTCACTATTACGAATCTACATCCCCTCCAGAAGCCCCGCCTACTTCCACTCACTATTACGAATCTACATCCCCTCCAGAAGCCCCGCCTACTTCCACTCACTATTACGAATCTACATCCCCTCCAGAAGCCCCGCCTACTTCCACTCACTATTACGAATCTACATCCCCTCCAGAAGCTCCCGCCTACTTCCACTCACTATTACGAATCTACATCCCCTCTAGAAGCCCCGCCTACTTACCACTCACTATTACGAATCTACATCCCCTCCAGAAGCCCCGCCTACTTCCACTCACTATTACGAATCTACATCCCCTCCAGAAGCCCCGCCTACTTCCACTCACTATTACGAATCTACATCCCCTCCAGAAGCCCCGCCTACTTCCACTCACTATTACGAATCTACATCCCCTCCAGAAGCCCCGCCTACTTCCACTCACTATTACGAATCTACATCCCCTCCAGAAGCCCCGCCTACTTCCACTCACTATTACGAATCTACATCCCCTCCAGAAGCCCCGCCTACTTCCACTCACTATTACGAATCTACCCACTCACTATTACGAATTTACATCCCCTCCAGAAGCCCCGCCTACTTCCACTCACTATTACACATCCCCTCCAGAAGCCCGCCTACTTCCACTCACTATTACGAATCTACATCCCCTCCAGAAGCCCCGCCTACTTCCACTCACTATTACGAATCTACATCCCCTCCAGAAGCCCCGCCTACTTCCACTCACTATTACGAATCTACATCCCCTCCAGAAGCCCCTCCTACTTCCACTCACTATTACGAATCTACATCCCCTCCAGAAGCCCCTCCTACTTCCACTCACTATTACGAATCTACATCCCCTCCAGAAGCCCCGCCTACTTCCACTCACTATTACGAATCTACATCCCCTCCAGAAGCCCCGCCTACTTCCACTCACTATTACGAATCTACATCCCCTCCAGAAGCCCCGCCTACTTCCAATCACTATTACGATTCTACATCCCCTTTAGAAGCCCCGCCTACTTCCACTCACTATTACGAATCTACATCCCCTCCAGAAGCCCCGCCTACTTCCACTCACTATTACGAATCTACATCCCCTCCAGAAGCCCCGCCTACTTCCACTCACTATTACGAACTACATCCCCTCCAGAAGCTACTTCACTATTACGAATCTACATGAAGTATTTCCACTCACTATTTACTTAGAATCTACATCCCCTCCATTTTGAAGGCCTACTTCCACTCACTATTACGAATCTACATAGAATACTAAATCCACGTATTATAGAAAATCTACATGATACTTTCACTATTAGAATCTACATCCTTATGTTCTAGAATAATATACAGTAATTGAATTTAATAGGGCTGCCTCCTCTATTAATTGCCCCCCTTTTATCTAATTAAAATATGTGAAGAACCAAAATGATCTTAAAAACCACTGAATTCTCATTCAGCTCCTGTCCAAAGTGACTTGCATCTCAATATGAGTTCTTAATCTGATGGAGAGTGGCACTAGAGGAGCTGAAGTAACGCGTCTGAGGACTGAGAGCTTCTGGAGTCCGTCTGAAAAGCTCTTGTTATCGCTCAGAGCTCAGGAGGCGACCGTCAGCGAGACTTCATTAGGTCTTATCGCTGCGCCGCACATTGGCTCTTATCTGAAGAACTGAAGGAAGCAAATAGTCTGAGAAGATCCACTCCACACTTACTCGCTGAACGTCATTACAGTCTCTCTGTCTATATAAAAAAACACTAAAATCATTGGCACTGACTAGAAATAGGATCAAATCACTTCATCGACGTCAAAAACTAAAATATAGCTTTTATCAATATATTGGATTCGTTTTTATTTAAGTTTTTCAAGTTTTATTGTGTTTTTGTCATTTTTATGTCTATATAGAAGATAGTGTATATGGATATATATATATATATATATGTTGATGTGACAATAAAAGTGAATTGATTTGATTTATAATTTTTATTTTTCTAATTTTTATGTCTCTTACATTTTTACTACATGTTATTTACTTTTAGTTATGTTGTGCATCAATTTAAACTGAATGAAACTGAAAAGTGTTATCTTGACATCTAGCTTAATAATATTGGTAACACTTCACTTAAAGCCTTTACTGTATATATAATGAATTATAAAAGTATTTTAATTCGTTAATTATGCCCGGTAATGCACCTTGTAATGCATTGTGTGATCTCATGAGCACTTGTAAACACCGTATCTATTCATTGTTATACTTTTAGACAGTAAAATCCTTTAAAACACAACAAATATTATAATGCATTTTAACTTTGGTGACAATTATTTATGAAAAGATATATATTACCTTTATTATGCATTATTTCAAACGTTCAATCAAGGCTTTGTCAAGCCAACATTAAACTTTACTCCTCTAGTTCACTCTCTAACACAAGTTCAGTCATTGATAATCCAGATGTGTTAGTTCTGTAAATGTGTCACGTTCATCACACATGCTGTGAGTGTCTTGTTGACCGGGTCATCCGTCAGCTGGGGTCAAAGGTCAGCGCTCTGACCTCTCTCTCTGTTATACATTTGGAGGGTGTTTGAGGACTCATAGGTCAATATACCGTAGTACAGATCTCTGTTTATACTGTATGTGCGCTTCGATTTTTCCATCGACACATGATGCTTTCTCTGTTATGAAAAGGAAACAGCAGAGTTATTTTGATCTTAAAGGGATAGTTCACCCCAAAAATAAAACTCCTCATTTATGTCAAACCTGTATGATGCATTTGTCTTTTTTTGGGTGAACCATTGCTTTAAGGTCATGTGATCAGACGTGTGAGGTGATATTGTGTGTGTTTGACAGGAGATTTACAGCCGCTAATATCGTGTGTTTGTCGGGATTTCTCGGGCTAAAGAGCAGCAGAGGGTGACGGATGGCGTTCTGCTCTCATAACATCTGCGATGTCTCTGCTTTAACTGCGCTCTGTGTTTGTCTGCACTCGCTCCTCATTGTGTCCAGTGTTTGTTATCTTTATAGCTGCCGGTGGGAGTCGATCCAGATCACGTTCGCACCTGACGCAGGGAATCATGGGTACCTCGAGTGTTTAAAGGGCATCTGTTATGCTCCGTTTTACAAGATGTAAAATAAGTTTCTGATGTCCCCAGAGTGTGTAAGTGAAGTTTTAGCTCAGAATACCTGACATAGCTTGTTAAAGTTGCCACTTTTAGGGTATGAGCCAAAACGCTCTGATATTGAGTATGTTGCTTTAAATGCAAATGAGCTGTTGTTCCTGGAGAAGAGGGCGGAGCTTCAAGAGCATTAGCAGTGCTAGCCTTTGCAAATAAACATTACACGATTAGTACAAGCCAGTTATCTTTACAGAAAACATACTCGGTTTCAAAGTCAGTCATCTGATTGTACTGGTGCATAATACATTTGTGTTTATGAATTACACGGACCGGAGGCACAGCGTGATAAAAATATCATAATGCATGGCATGCTATCACAAAACTGTATAAGTCCCACTCGTGATTATGAGCTCGACAAACTCAAGCGATCGACTCAAATTGCTTTCATATGAAATTTTAACCACAGCATTCCTATTCACGATCATTCATGAAGACAGCACCAGTGAAAACAGACCGAGACGATGTTAGCTTTAGCATTATTAGCCTTACAGAGTGCCAAGATGCTCTTTCAGAAAGGCAACGTGTAAAACAAAAGCGTGATAATTTGTCTGGAGCTGACGTTCGCCCACGAAGCATTGATCTCTATATGTATTGGGGACTTTACTGAATTTTTCCGGGACATTTCCTTAACCTTAACCACAGTGTCCTCTGCTCAGATGGAGGGAGTCTATGGAGATGCCCGTGTTCGTTAGTGCATCCCGAAACACAACACTTAAAGCCTCTCTGGCGCTGACAGTGTATATCTCCAGCAAGTAATCCGTACTGGAGGCGGACCGCAGCTTCTCACTCAGGGCTGTGTCGATGCGGCAGCATCACTAATGGATGGGACTTTCCCCTCGATGACGTGAACAGAGACAGAATCTGAAACCGCTCGTTCTGAGAGACTGTTTATCATTTTTATAGATTATAAATAAATGAGTGAGTGGATTTGTACCATTATAGACTGGTTGTTTTCACACACAGCCGTGTTCAAACACCTTATAAAAGTGATTTTTGCATAAGTCCACTTTAATACCTCAATCCCGCTGTGCTTCACAACATAAACTCTGGGTTTCCCTCAAATCAAGCCAGATGCTCCACAAGATATGCAGCTAGAAGAGGAAAGTGTCAGAAGCATGTATATGTCTGTGTATATCGCATTACTAAGCTATCCCAGTGTTGGGGAAAGGTACTCCATAAAAAAGTTACTAATTGCATTACTTTTAACTATTTTATGCAAAGTAATGCATTATTTTTGCGTTACTTTTTGTCAGCTAGCTAGACTGGGCTTGCTTATTTGTTTTTTTAATAACAAAAAAACCCAAAGTTATATGTTTGGCAAGAGTAAAGGCCCTTTCACACTAAAAGTGAAGTTAATACGCCTCAGGCTGAAGGAAGAGCCTCTGCACTTACTCTCTATTTCTCTCAACACAGAGACACGAGAGCTGTCAGTCAACACATGGAGAAACTGACCGATGGAGAGAGAGAGAGACATTAATATAGATAGACACACATGGAGAAACTGACCGATGGAGAGAGAGAGAGACATTCATATAGATAGACACACATGGAGAAACTGACCGATGGAGAGAGAGAGAGACATTAATATAGATAGACAGATGGATACATTGACAGATATATAATTAGACGGACAGACAGATGGATATATAGTTAGACAGCTAGATAAATGGATATATGGGCATGGGTAGATCCTGCTGACAGAAGGATATATAATTACATGGATAGATATAAAATCAGACAGATAGATAGACTGACATACGGAAAGATGGATGAATGATGGATGGATGGATGGATGGATGGATG